>JAEQBH010004031.1:0-507902 GCA_016808115.1 Tetrastigma voinierianum | reverse complement strand
GGCGCTCGAGAAGACAATTCATTTTGAAGAAGCCAGTTCATGATTTTTGATGGTTTTTGGACATAACATGTATTAGACTTGTAGACATTAATATATGTTTGTATAAAAGTGTAAATCAACTATTGAATTATTGGGAGATAATTGGAGAATAGTTGTGATATTTGTTTTTATGAGTATTAGTTATGGGCCCAAGTGGCCGTATTGGATATATATTGCATATGTTGGATTGTTTGGGGCCAGTGCATCTGCGAGGTTTAGTAAGTTTGTATTTGGGTGAGCCTCCCAGTACAAGGGACTACGCTAGATTTTGAAGTGGCGTCGGGTAACTGACATTCCACAGTGTCCATGGGTTGTGGGGTCGTCAGCGGACCCGGGTTTGGAGGCGTCAAGCAGTATCGAGCTTAGATTATCTGAATACCTAAGGGCTCGGGTTGGGTATCCATCACCCTTTAGGTGGTTTGATGTGAATTATAGGTATATGGGAACCTATAGATTGAGATTTGGGGCTTGGGCCATGGTTGGTGAGACATCACCACTTGGGTGGTTCGATGCTAGGAATAGGTATGAAATTACCTAGGAAAATCACGGGACAAAACTAGGACACTACGTGCACGTGTGTTGAAGTGTTTTGTGTGATTTGGTGAATTATTGTGTGAATGACCTTAGCACACCATGTTTATTGTGATGAGATTGATTATGTGTGCTTGGTAGTTAGCACATGGATATGTTAGAAAATATTTTAGAAAATATTTTGGAGTGGTATAGTGTACAAAGGAAACTTGAGGCCAAAAATGAAGAAAAATAAATTTTTAATAAATTTGTGGATGAGAATTGAAAGAAAATGGAAGAAAATAAATTTTATAAATTTATTTGAGTGGAAGAAAATTTTGATGAAAAGCTGGAAAAGAAAATAAATTTTATAAATTTAGTTGGTTATGAGGTGAAAATAATTTTCTAAGGTTTTATATGGTGTAAGCGAAGAAAAATGAAGAAAATAAATTTTATAAATTTATTTGAGTGTTAAAGAGAATGGAAAAAAAAATGATTTTAGTGATTTTTCCAATTGCTGGAAATAAATGAAAAAAAAAATTAATTATAATGAAAAACGAAAAAAAAAATTGTGCAGAAAATTGAATTGGGCTACTGCCTAAACAATATTGTGAGAATTGTATTGCAAGGTTCAAACTGTATTGCAACTTAAAGGGTTGGAAAAACTGTATTGGAAAGTGTATTGCAATACACTGGTTTGTATTGCAGAGAAGGGGGCTCAATTGTCTTGCGAGTTATCTTGAAGGAGGCTGGCTGCGGGGGTGTATCATGATAAAAAATTGTATTGTGACTAGGCAGGGGACATGGGCGGTCTTTGTATTGTCGGCCACTCTGGCCGGGGAGGCGCTAAGCGTGGGTTGCGCGAGCGAGCGTGCGAGGCCTTGAGCGGCAGCGGGAGCCTGATCACCTTGGTAGCCTTGAGCGCCTTGTGGCGGCTTCTGGCATTGCGGATTTGTAACACGACCGACCAGGCTGCGACATGGGTGGGGCTAAGGGCCCTGATCGGAGCCCCTTTGTGTGCACAGAGTGTCTTTGGCTGGGCCGGAGTTGGGTGTTTGTGCACCACGACTCGATTTTCACCGGTTTGACTGGGGTATTTTCACGAGTCACTAAATGAACTCTTGTTCATTGTAAAATAAATTTTGAAAATAAAATGTTTTGAATTTAATTAAATAAAATAAAAATAAAATAAAATTTGATAAAATTTTCGAAAAATAAAATTTTTGAAAATAAAATTTCATTGAAAACAATATTTTAAATGCAAAATTCACTTTGCCTTTGCTTGAGTTATGTGTATGAAGAGTGTCTCGAAATTGTGTTTATGCCTTAGAGATACTGTATTGGATTTAACTACCATTGAAATCGTGATTCTTGTGGTAGTTCGTAGAAATTATAATACGTAGTTGTAATACGTATAGGAAAAGGGTGAATGCTAAGGTTATGAACTATGACCTTAGGGAGTTGGATCTTTGAAATGAGCAAGAGAGCACAGAAACCTTCTTGAAATAAATAAATTGAGTGGTTGGAATTTAGCGCCACTTAGAAAATGAGCAGGTGTTCAGTTCATGAGTGCGTCAGAATACATTAGTAATTGGCATGCATTACTAGTTAGGCGAGTGAAAGTTAAATGACTCTTTATTCTCGTGAGCAATTATAAATGGCTAGTAGAGGAGCGTCCGGGGTGCTAGTCGAGCCTGATCGATTACGTTCGGCAAACTTTTACTTAGAGGCTATAGGTATTCTGACCCGAATGCTATCGCACGGGCGAGTATAGCGGTAGGCAGGGAAGATCTAGTAACTCAGGAAGTTTGAGATACGTCATCTCCGGCGTTCGGGGAGGAGATCGGATGATGTGAGCCAAAGTGGTTTATGCAGATCGAGAAGGTGTTAGAGGCCATGGAGATTACCTCTGACACTACCAGGATTAGACTAGCTGCGTACTAGCTAGAGAATGAGGCCTATGTATGGTGGAAATGAGCAAGGTTCTCTAGAGAATGAGGCGAGAATATGGATGATATGTCGAGGTTGCGAGTTAGAGATCTCGGGGACTCTACTCACAGTGGACCTGAGGATCATGGACATGTCAAAGTTTGATGTCATCCTGGGGATGGATTGGCTGATAGCTTACAGGGTCATTATCGATTGTGGCGCGGGAGGATTACACGCCTACTCGTGGGGCGATTTTCATTATGATATTTGGGGGACAAAGCATGACATTTTCCCCGGACGATTATCACGAGTCAGAGTGTCGGGGACCGATTAAGCGGGTTGGCTCGCGGCCTGCAGAAGGACGAGGAGAGACCGGACTTGGATCACCTCCGGTAGTATGCGAGTATGTGGATGTTTTCCGGATGAGTTACTGGACCTACCTCCACCTTAGGGTGGTAGACTTGGTGCCGAGTTACACCACACAGTGCTTCGCCCCATCTCTATGACTCCGCCAGGATGGCGCGGTTGAGTTACGGGAACTCGAGTCCATTTCACGGGAGCTCTTTGGACAAGGGGTTCATGAGGCCAAGGCACTTCACCATGGGGTGCTCGGTTGCATTGCAAGAAGAAGGACAAGACCCTTGACTGTAATGCATTGACTCTGAGACGAGTTGAGCGGGGTTGATGAATGGGTACCCATTACATAGGATTATTGATTTGTTTGATCGGTTGAGGAGCGCGAGTCTACTTTAAGATAGACCCTTGGTTACCATATTTGAGGTTAGGGAAACGATATCCCTAAGGCGGCGTTTAGGGTAGCGTTATGTTTAGGTTTGCGGTGATGCCCTTTGGATTGCGAATCTTGATTAGCGGCGTTCAGATCAGCCATAGGATGTTCGGCTTCCTATCTGAATCGAGTTTTCGTAGTCTTCGTGGATGACATTTTGATCTACTCCCGGTCAGTGGGAGCATAGGTATCACTTGAGGATTGTGTTAGTTCTTGAGAGACCATCGGTGTACTAAGTTCGATGGGGATTCGAGGCTTTGAAAGCTGCGAGGGGAGATTTTGGGACACATGGTGTCAGCACCAAGAGTGTCAGTCGACCTAGAAAAGGTTGAGGCAGTGTTGAGTTGGGAGAGACCGGATGTCAATCTTCGAGATCGTGGTTTCTTGGGATTGGAGGGTATCACGGGAGATATCGAGTGCGTGTGAGCGAAAGAGGCTCGAGGTGTAAGCCGAGAAGAGTTATGTTGCCGGATGAAACACGGACATGGTTATCACGCGGACTTAGGGTTTAGTGATAGAATTCGAGGGTGGCCAGCGAGAGGTTTGGATACCCCAGGAAATTGCATTGGGGTGTTGTTGAAATTTGGCAAGAGCTCGGTATGGATGTCATTCATGACATGGATAGATGTGGTCCATTGGATTATCGGTGTGATTGTGACCTTGGAGAGGTTAGCGTTTACACACAGGGGTTGTAGCAGGGTTATATGTTGTATGGATTACATACGGGTGTTAAGGACATATTGTGAGCATCGTCTGGATCATGGGAGTAAGTTAATTTCCCTTAGTGGATTCACTTCTGACAGCCGGTTATCGAGGGCGGTATACGAGATGTACCGTATAAGGCCTTGTGGAGGTCATGCACGTCAACATTTATGTTGGGCCAGAGGTGGGAGAGCTCCATCAGATTACAGATTGATTAGAGACACCTCAGAGGTGAGCCGATCGACCGGCGTCTTCTCGACTCAGGCAGCCCCGAGAGAAGATACATGCGGATGTGCAACGTCGACCCTTAGAGTTCGAGGTTTGGGATCACGTCTTCTTGAAGGTAATGCCTAAGAGAGGAGTGGTCAGGTTCGGCAAGTGCGGGGAGCTATCGCCGAGGGTTATTGGACCTCTCGAGATACTCGAGAGGATAGGCACTGTTGCGTATCGGTTGGCGTTCTGTGACATGTGGTGTCACATGAGGTGTTTCACGTCTCCGCTGCTCAGGAAATATATTCGGATCAGTGCTGTGGTGGATTGGGGACAGGATGGGGTTGGCCTTGGATGGGAGCGCGGAGGGGCCAGGTGTACGTGTCGCCGTGATCGGGTTTGCGACGCAAAACCATGAGAGATAGTATTGGTCTTATGGAGTGTATAGAGTGGAGGTGGGAGGCGAGAGGACACGATGCGGGCCACCTATCCTTCTTTATTTAGGGATGAAGGTACGAATTTAGTGGTTGGAATTTAAATGTTGTTTACATGCATGGTAAGTCAGTTATATGTGTGATTCATGTCTGAATTTGGGTGAAATTCCTTTAGGAGGAGAATGGACCCGAGAAATTCCCGATTTACGGAATAGGGGCAAAATCGTAATTTCGATTACAAAATTGTAATTCGGTTAAAAATGGAATTAATTCTCTATATCTCGGATAATAAGCAGTTTCCATAGTTGGGTTAGTCTCGCATGAAATCTAGTTAGCACGGAATTTCGTAATTTTCTGAGACAGTCGGAATTGACACGTTTTTCGAGGCATCACGGTTCGGGTGCGCTAAAGCAGGATTTCGAGGTGACAAAGTCACCGTAACACTGAGTACTCATATGTCATAAATTGGTATGGTGAAATAATAATGGACCAGCCAGTGAAGTGCTGAATATCAAATCACAGTAAGGGACATAATGAGTGGAACATGGAATTTGATTTTAAGTCACTAAAGGACAAAAGTTGTAATAATGCTTCTTCTCTTCATTAAGAGCAAAACGTGAGGACCATTCTTTTGAGATCCAGTAGCCATTTTTGAGAGAACCTTTTTAGAGAAAGAAACTTATCTCTAAAAATACACAAGATCCAACCGTCGGCGGTCTTCGGGGCGAGAAGGAAGCGTTACGCGGGCGGGGAGGCTGCGCGTGGACTCACGGATTTGTGGGTTTTGACAAACTCCAGAGGTAGGGGTTTCTCCACTACTTGTGTTTATTCCCATTTTAAGTGTTTTTAGTGTTCCCGGTTGGTTTGAGGGGCGTGAGGGTCGTTTGATCGGTCCCAAAACTTGGGACGGGTGTTTAATTATTGAAACTAATGGTAGAAAGCAGTGGCTGAATGCAGACTGTTTGGTGTTTAATTAAATTTGCTTTAAATAATGTATTGATATAGCCAGGCGGGGATGGGCGTATGGTCGGTCTAAAACATGGGACAAATTGTGGAATTATTTGACTTTGGACAATAAGTGAACCTCCCGAAACTATTATTGAAGTACATTAATGTTGGAATATATGCATTAAATTCTATTTTGGTGAGTAGGAGACCCCGGAAATGGGAATGAAGCTTAGGTTCCTTTGAGAATTAATGCCAACAGGAAGTGTGGGGCAGTGGTGGGCAGCCACCTTCTGTTGGGATGTAAGCAGTCCCAATTGTATGAAATGGACCATAAATGTCCATTTGTTTGGCATGAAATTGTTTGATGTGAATGGCCGGTATGTGTGGAAATAGATGGTTAGACATTGGTACAATGTGTTGTTAGTACAATAGCGCGTGCCCAGAATTAAGTGTATTTATGGCCATTTGGAGATGATTGGTTGCTCAATTGAGCTAAATTGGGTGATGATTGATGTTGAATTACATCGTGTAATTGTAGTTGATTGAAAATATGCATATTGACATATTGTGCAATGATTTTGAAAATGGCATAATGCATTTCGTATACGTAGGTAACTAGAATTAGGTGTGAGTGCATGTGGTATTTGTACGAGGATATGGTTGCGAAAGGAATTTCACGGGATGATATTAGGAGAATTAGGTTGGGAGATGGGCAATGGATCATTCGGATAGGGACCATATATTATTTGTTGGAAGCTCGTATGATTCACCTCGGAGAATTAGTCATATTTATCACAGGAATATTTGGTAGTATATTTTCAAGAACAAAAGTTTTGTTTTGAAAATGATTATTTTCTCATCGTGGCTTAGGCGGTGATGTGAGTGGTCAGTGAACTCGTGACATGGGAGTGATCATGTAGACGTGCAAGTGGATCATGTATTTACTTGGGTGTGTTTACTTTGGAGCATTGCATATGCACTTAGGTGGAGAGTAACCCATTTAGGGTGATTCCCTCTTGGGCTTCTGCTCGTATCTTTGTCGAGGATTATAATTTTGGTGCGAGGGCGCTCGAAGACAATTCATTTGAAGAAACCGTTCGTTTTTGATGGTTTGGACATAACATGTATTTAGACTTGTAAGCGTTAATATATGTTTGTATAAAAGAAGTGTAAATCAACTATTGAATTATTGGGGAGATAATTGGATAATAGTTGTGATATTTAATTTTTATGAGTATTAGTTATGGGCCCCAAGTGGCGGTATTGGATATATATTGCATATGTTGGAGTGTTTGGAGACGGAGTAAATGCACGAGGTTTATACAAGTTTTGTATTTGAAGTGAGCTCCTGGGTGCAGGAGACTGCCCCGATTTTCTGAAGTGGCGTGGGTGCTCAGGCATTCTGATATTATGATTGTGGGCATTAATGGTTTCAGGAGTTTTGGGGCGTCACAAATTTATCTCTAATATATAATCTTTAAGATACCTAAATTATCAAAGCCTAGATGGCTTTTGGACAAAAACTTGTTTACACATGGACAGTTCAAGATACTCTGCCCGAAACCTATCCAGTTTTTACCAAACACCGATTACATCAAAACAATTATGCTCTATTCTGTATGATTAATAAATGAGGAGTTGATTTAGGTTACAGATGCCAAGTGGGGACTTTTGTTTTTGTTTTTTATCATAAAACATTTTCCAAACTCTTGATTTAGTTTTTCATAATGACAAAGTAACATTGAGTGTTACATTTAGGAATTAATTTTCACATGATATTGCTTTTAGCATTACAAACCCTCAATTCTGATTAGTGACCAGATTTCATCGACACTCTCTCCCTCTTATCACTACAATGGAGCTTCTCTTGACTCACCCTCATAGTCCGTCTTTGATTCCTTCCCTGGAAACGAAATATTATGAAAATATCATATATTATGATGGTCAGTCAGTTGATAAATCAATAAATGGATGGATTTTTCAAAGGGTTAATAGTGGAGGAAAGAATCAGCATTGTGGGATTCTTTGGGATATTCAGAAACTTATTTGATAACCTTTACCAAATGTTTGATGTCTCTACAGAGTGAATATTATTAAAAATAAAATTGAAAAATAGAAGACTTAATTGGGACCTTATCTATAGACAGTGATATCATTGCTCCTGATATTTTTTATTCAGTTCAATTATACAGGATTAAGTAATTTATAACCAGTGTGTGATTGCTAGAAACAAACGATGTTCTAAAATATTATTAATTATGTTCTTACTTTGAAAGCAACATTGGTTTTGGCTCCTCTCATCTTCCATGTTCTATTCTCATTAACCTTTTTTTTCTTAGTCAAAAAAGGCCCAGTTTGAACTGACTGGATGGACCAAACATGGGTTGTTGATTCATCAAGCAGAAAGAATACTAAGTCTCAATTCCCCTCAATTTTAATGTATAGATTATTTGTTTTGTCATTGATAAAAATTATTTAGACAGTAGATGAGGTCTTGATCATATTATTTTTCCAGTGAAGTTTTCAGTAGTGGGCTTGCCCGAAGTATAACATTTAATTCATAGTGAATATTTGAGAATCTTGGAAGCAGTTTCTATCTGTATTATCACATTCAATCCTCTTTTTCTTTTTATGGTTTTCCATTTTGAATGTGATATTAAAAATGTTAAGAATATGGCCAGAAGCAATAGTTTTTTTTTTAGTATTTGGTGCCCTTGAGGTGAAGAGGCTTCCATATATATATATATAGGTATCATATATATTATTTGTTTTTATAAGGAAGCCGGAGGAAAATATGTAGTACGTTGAATAAAATATATAGAGTTGTGAGATTACCCTGGCCCATAAAATGAGGGGTGGGTCCTCTCAGAAGAGTATCCCATGGCTGCGAGTTTACCTCTTTTCTTTTCAGTGTTTCAGACTGGGGATCTTGGAAGCCGAATGCAGTGGGAGATGGATTCCACTGCCATTTGAGCTGTAGCCAGTTGTGGTGGAATTCTATCAAATCAGTCATCAACTCATAGATCTAGACAACCTGAACCAACATATCAAACTGGAGGGATCACTAACAGAAAGGATCACACAGTGAGTGGCAGTGAGCCACCTCAAAGAGGAAGCCCTTACATGGATTTGGCCTGGCCTCAAGTAGAGGTGATTCCCTCGAGCTCATGGAGCATATGCCATATATCATGCTCAAGTGAGAAGCTCAGGGCCAGATTGAGGACATGTAGTGGAGCAGAGCTCTAAACTACAGTGAGCTACTATTATTGGGAATGAATTATGTCTCACTTATTGTGAGCACAGGAACATCAAACCAATTGTTTTGGACATTCAGAGCAAGATACACATGTCTTTGCAGAAATAATGGTTATTCGGAAAAGCCAAAAATAAATTAAATCAATAGAAGGAAGTATATAAGTTGGGAGAAACTCAATAGAGTCTTATTAGAAATTCTGTTCTTAGATCAGTCCTTCTAGTTCGTTTGGGATTGAGGCGTTTATATCCCAGGATAAAGCAGACCGTGAGAATGTTGGAACAAAACTGCTTTTGCCTTACTCGATGAGCCGATGATCATCGTTTATATCATGACAAGGCAGGAAGGAAGGCTCAGGGCCTGATATATCTCTCTTACTCATCATTTATTGAAATACCGAACAATGCTATATGGGAGGGACTTGACCTTTGAATGCCAGCTTTTTTGGCTTCCAGCGTTCAAGATGAAATAAATTGTCAAATTATATCATTAATCTCATTCATTGGGGTGTCAGTAGCTGCCTCAATGGCGTCATTAATCTCATTCTAATTGGGGTGTCAGTAACTGTACTCTGGCTGAGCAGAAAATTCCATCCTAGTGATTATCATCCATTTCAAATTCCTCTATCCAACATACTGGGATTTAATTCAACCATTAGAAAATGATTTGGGTTGTCCTTTCAAACCTCATACAAAATAATGTCAGCCAAGGCCAAAAAATTACGAGCCTATGACCCTTTTTTGGACCACCAAAGTATATTTATATGTATTTTATTCTTGTGTTTTCCCAATTTAATATCATCTTTATATTTTCCACTACAAATTAATAATCAATGGTGTTTGGATATAGGAAAAATCCGAGGATGGGATCTTAGATCTTCAAAGAAAAGTTGAATTTTATATCAAGTTCTAATAAATTAGGAATTTTATATTAAATAATTGACATTAAACTACCTCAGATTACAACATCATTACTTCTTCTTTTGATATAGTTTGTGCATGTTTACAAACGTAATGTGAAAGATTTTCTACAGAAAATTTTTCATGGTTTTCTCATTATTCAACTAACATTCAGGTATGTTGACATCATTCCTCTACTGCCTCTTCCAGTACAGTATTACCTCATCAACCAGAAACACCGAATCGACCGGCAACAATGTAAATAAAATTGAAGCTACAAGTAGAAAGGTTGAAATAAATATTAGGTGTGCCATACCAGTGACAACCAGTGAAAAATAAAAGAATTCAGACTCAGGTGGGTCAGGGTTTTTATAACATCAAAATATCATATAACAGTTTTTATAACATGTTTTTGGTGTAAATAAGTTCAAAAATAAATATTGGTTTGAAAAGTAAGTTTGTGAAGGGCCAAAACAGAGCCAATTTTTATCAGTTTTTGTAATAAATCTTCAGAATGACAGAATTATAAGAAATTTTCTGAATCCCTGGATGATAATGGACTGTGTAGTTAAGTTAATCACCAGTGAAATCCTGTTTATACTATTAGATTGGGTTAAAGGTGAAGTGATTGAGATATTTTCATAGAATTTAGCAGCGGTTGATGTGAAACGTGACAGATTGCAGAAAATCTTGAAAAATAATCAAATATGTAAGACTCTTGATGGATCAAATAAAGGTGGCGGAGTGAAATTAAGTTGTTTAAGAAGCTAAAGGCCAGGCCAGAAAAGAAGGGACGTGGCTGGATTATTCAATATCTAAAAAAGCAAAGAACAAAAGAGAGGAGGAATTGGGGAGAAACGACAGATGTTTATTGAATTTTTTATTTTCTTTACCAAACCCATAACGATATAGGAAATGGACAAAATTGTTGAGAATAGTGAGTAGAAAGCGAAATCTTTCTTCAGATGATATAGCGTGAAACGCTCTGGATTGTGATTTTCAGGTCAAAGTGGAGAAAATCTGTTTTGGTTTTATGGATCTAAACTGATAGATTAAATTGGTGGACAGAGATTAAATTGAATCAAATTGTGATGACTAAGTAAATCAGATGCTGAGTTTAAATTAGAACTCTTTGAAATATCAGTTTTACCTAAATAATCAAATGGATCAATAGTAAATGATAAATATTGAATAAATGATGATGATGATAAATAGTAATGTGAATGATGAATAAAATGGTGAATAGTAAATCTCATCTCAAATAAATAGTAAAAAATCATGTCAGTGGATAAATGTTATGAATGTAGTAATCGTATGTGTGAATCAAGTACTATGGTGTCAAGTGTAACCCAAATTAACCGTAAAATAGTATCTAAGCCCGATGTGTAAGCCAATGACCAAATCTTAGTAGATGTGTGGAGTGTGTCACGTGAATGAAGCCAGTGAGGACCATGGAACTCAACATGAATTGGGCTCTGTGGTAAATCACATGAAACCAGAAATCCTCTGTTATACAAGCCTGTGCTTATAAAATGCTAGTAATTGATTATGTGCAAATGACATATAATATATGAGATTGAGTCTATCTGATAAGAACTGTGATATAGAATCGCCAAGTGAATAGATGAAATGTGGATGTCTAAACATGACAGGAAGAACCATATCAAAATAAGACATATATAAATGATCTTGTGTAGTATGGAAATGAAGTAATTGCTGTGATATGAAGTGAAATATGAGAGCAGATTGGGATCAAATAAATAAGCCAAGTAGCTCTGCCTTGAATGATTGTAAGATAATAATAATTGGAGATATAAAATCAACTGATATCAAAATCCTGACAGTTGTCTGTTTAGGCGCATTGAGGATAGATGAGCGTCATATGGGGGCCAGAGTTAGCTATGTTATATGATTCTAAGGCCTCATTGAGGCGATTTTGAGTTGATGATGATCCAGTTGGATCATTAAAACGCATTTAGGTGTTTGATGAATCAAAGTGTAATAGTGTTGTTCATATGAATATGAAACAGATAGGAATCATTATCTAAATCAGATGATAGCCTCTGAGTTATGGATTATTCAAAAATATCAAACAAGGTATGGTGTGACTTTAAGAAATGACATGTGTGAATCATGATATGGAAACCTTTTTCTTTATCAGTGAAATATGAAGTTAAACCGAGTAAGTCTGAGAAGTATGTGAGACAAATCTGATATATGAAGGAAAATTATAGCTGACAGAAATACAGTATAAGAAATAGTATCGTGATAATGAAGTCATATATGATAGATAAACTATAATGAAGAACAATGGTAAATCAGGTATAATAGAATATGGTGTGTGAAGTGATATATGGAGAAATCTGGTATCATTGAAATAGATATATGAAGTGGAGATATGTGAAATCAGATATGTGATGATTATCATGAAGTGTGGAAGTATAAATATGTGGTACAAGGATAGAAAATGTGAGAATCTGATCTGATGATATCAGGATGAAATAGTGTCTGTGAGTATCATGAAGTATAACAGTATATAAAGGCCGACAAAGTACATGATCATGAGTATCATGAAATAGTACATTGAGCAGTATAGCGATCATGGGTCATCTAAATAAATATGACAGGTGTGGTAAATCTGTGAAGTACAAGATTTATTTTGAGGATCTTGAGTGTTAAATCAGTAGAAAATAAGATTCTGTCAAAAATGTGAGTATCATGAGCTGCATTAAAGCATATATGAAGCATATGGTGATATGATGTGATGAGTAGTATCAGGTCTCTTTGTGCCTCTGGAGTCATGAAGATCAGATAAGGAGTTCAAGTAATAAATCAGAATGTGATGTGAAGTGGGCTTTTTGACCAATACAGAAAGTAATAAGAAAGTATCTGAAACTATGGTATATGGATAGATAAGGCATTTTGATGTGTGATACATCATGAGACAATGGGATGATATGTGAAAGTACAGATCAGTATCTAAATATGAGAGAGAATCAGATGTCACAGGCCTTGAAGAAGTAGAGAGAGTATAAGCATGGAGTAGCCCTTCATGAGTCAGGTGTGATCATATGGTGAGAGAGAGACATAGTAATGATGTGGAGTCTTAAAATCATGAGGCTACAAGATAAAAAGACTGAGCATTATAAAGACACTATGATGATGATCAGTGAGAAGATGCAGATAAAGCACAAAATCATTATAGAAAATCTGAATGCAGACAAAATGCAGACAATATAAGATGGGTTATATGAAGTATAGAATATGAAGTATATGATACATGCACAGTATACGAATATGAAAGGAAAGGAACATGAAAGTATAGAAAACTTGCAAAGAATGATATAAGAAATAATATGAAATAATTCAGTATAAGATATAAGCAAATGACAAAGAAATAGGCAAAGTATATGCTTGATAAACGGGAATAATTAAAAGTATAGATAGAAGATATATTAAAGACATATAATAATAAGTTATAGAATGAATATGGAATATCACAGTATAGAAAAGTATAAATAAGAGCTATATCAGACATAGGAACATGTAATGGAAAAGATTGACATGCAAGAGGAATGTAAGATGATAAGTCATAAAAGTTATATGGATATGCATAGATATATGAAATGCATATGTATAAGCTTGTGACAGTCACTATTGGTGGTTGTCCATGCTTATTTTCATTAAGCGTAAGAGCAGCGGGTTCTAATCAGGTGTAGGTATAGAAGCGAAGACAAGGATGGGGACGGGACATCCCACATCGACTAACCTGAAGGCCATCTCGGAGATAGGTGCTCCTTAGCATTTGTTCATAATCTACGATTTTATATGTAATAGTGAAATTGTAATAGTTCGATAAAATTTCTAGTATATGGGTATAGAATCATAATAGATACCACTATTGTGGTATGTATAATGTATATGTAAAAATAATTTTTGTTATTACAGAATTTGTGCATATGAATGAGAAAACAGTGACATGTGTCAAATATTGAGAAAGAAAAGGTTAAACAGTCACAGTCACGAAGTGTGACACCCTCGCTCGACACCACTTCGGGTGCCGGGTCGGGGGCGTCACAGGTTTTTGAGTTAGGGCTTTCTCAGGGTATCGAAGAAGATCAGATGGCTGAATCACAAGCCATATATCTACCAAAAATGAAATAGAGAAAATGTGACGCCCCAAAACCGGGGTGTCTGTTGACTACCCGTCAACCCGCGGAAACACTCGTGAATGTCGGGTGACCCGACATCTCTCACGAAAATCGGGCAGAGTCTCATTTGTACGGGGAGCTATACTATTAGTATATAACTTGAGTCAAACAACATCAAAATCCAAATACATGAGTAAAGCGGCCGCGGAGCGATGTAATCTTCATCCATGTCACGTCAAGCTAAATCAATAGTTTCAAAATAGTTAATAATTTCTACTTTTATACAACATATATTAAAATGTAACATTCTAATATATATATATACAACTAAAACGCCCGAAGTCACAATCAGGCTTTCTTAAGAAGCGGTCTACGGATGGCCGGAGTCTCCTCGTGCGCTCCACATTTTTGAAATAATAAATTCCCATGACGGGGTGAGCTATTGCTCAGTAGTGGAATCATGCCCAAATGATTTACCCTCTCCACCTAAGTAGTGTATAGTGTAAGGCCGCAGAAATTGATTTATGGAATAAAGAATGAAATCATTAATTCGATTCTGAAGTGTAATTCGGTTAAAAATTCGGAATTAATTCTCTAGATCTCGGATGATGAAACGAATTGCACCGTTGGAATCGTCTCGCGAAATCTAGTTAGCACGTAAAATTTCGTAATTTTACGAAGGAGCTGATCGAGATCGACACTTTTTCGAGCATCGGCATTTGGTCTTTGTCGTCGATTTTCGATCTGACGAAAAGGAACATATAGCATGCACTCATATTGCCATAAGGTGGTATGAGTAGAAATGATGAAAATGGACATTGGGGAGTGCAGATATCGAATCACAATTAAAAAGGGACGTAATGAATTCGTTTAATGGGTTGATTTAAGTCATTTAAATGATAAATTGTCGATAGTCTTCGTCTCCTTCATTAAGCCCAGAAAACGTAGGGAACAAAAAATGGGATGCAGTAGCTTTCTTTTGAGAGGATTTTAGAGTGAGAGAGGCTTATACAGAATATCGGGAGATCAGATGAGTCGGCGGTCTTCGGGCGAAGGAGAAGCAGTTCACACGCGGAATGAGAACCGCGTGGTGCAGTTGGGAGTTTCTTCCAGAGAAACTCGCCGGGGTGGGCCCTACCACTTACTTGAGTTTTATTCTCATTTAAGTGTTTTACGAGATGTTTGGTCGAAGGGCCGTTGGGACCGTTTGGTCGGATCCCCCGAGGAACATGGGACGGTGTGGATTTTTTAGAAAATTTTAGAGGCCATTTCTGTACAGTCCGTGGGTAGGGACTGTTTGGGTTATTTATGTGTTGATTTGTGCATTAAATGTTTGCTTGGTATGCATTGGTAGGGAATGGCACGTGGATTCTTGAGTTCATTAAGTGACAGTTGAGTTGTGATGTTTCGGGAATAGTAGCAGGAGTTTCACTATTATTCCCGAAGCAGGTGTTCTAAAATATATTTTTGTGAAAATATGCGTTTGAGTAGTGATTTAAATTAAATTGCTGTGTTTGATGTCTTAGTGAGCTAATTCGAGATGTGAATGAAATATAATTGCATAACATGATTGTGTGATTTTAATTATCTTAGTATATTCATGTCTATATATTTGCATGTGATTATTTGTATTGGGTGGCATATGCATTCCATATGCACTGGAACATCCTAGGACTATAGGAGTTAGTGCATGAGACGAGTCTAGAGAAAATGGTTCGGAGGTTGTCTAAAAATATTAAATGGTTCGGAGGGTTGTCTAAAAATATTAAATGATCGGAGGGTAGTCCATACTTAAAATATCAATCGTCGGAGACGGCCCAATTGATATATATCGGAGGGTAGTCCATATATAAAAATATCAATCGTCGAGCGACCCAATTATTATATCTCGGAGGTAGTCCACTAAATATAACATCGGAGCGGTCCACAATTTATAACATCGGGTAGTCCGCAGTAGAAATAATAAATCTCGTATGAGGCTTAGGCGAGTGTGAGAGTCAGTGAGGATAGGGATGGTGGTCATGTAGACATTCAAGTAGGATCATGCATTTGCTTGAATGTGTGTGTTTTCATTAGACGTTACGCTGCGCTTAGGTGGTGAGTAGCCCACTTAGGGCGATTCTCCTACTGAGCTTTAGCTCACCCCGTCGTGGGACCCCTTTATTTTACAGGTACCGAGAGCGTGCGAGGAGACGGCTCGTCCTAGAGGCTGAATTCTAGAAGAAAGCCGGAATGTGGCCTGGGTGGTTTTACATGTATTAGAACTCTTTAAGTTTAATATATGTATGGTTTAAGAGTAAAAACATATTAACTCTTGTAACTATTGGTTATATAGTTGGATTCATAGGGTTGTATGTATATTGAGTGTGTGTATGGGTGAGTGGCGTGTCTCATGTGGATTGGATATATTGCATATATTGAATATTTTGGGACGAATTAAATGCGGGTTATTTAAGTTTTGTATTTGGTAGAGCTCCCAGGTACAAAGGAATCTGCCCAGATTTTATAAAATGGCGTCGGGTGCTTAGGCCTCCATGTGTCCACGTGGGGATGACGGGTAGTCAGCGGACCCCGGAGTTTGGGGGCGTCACGAGTTTGAGTATCGAGCTTAGGTATCACGAATACCTAGGGGCTCGGGTTTGGGTATCCATCACCTTAGGTGGTTTGATGTGTTATAGGTATATGGAAACCTATGGATTGAGGATTTGGGCTTAGGCCATGGTTGAGGAAGAGCATCACCACTAGGTGTGGTTCGATGTTCGGTTTAGGTATGAGATTACCTAGAAAATCACAGGACAAAACTAGGACACTACATGCATGTGTTAATGGTCTTTTTTTTAAAAAAGAAATTTAACAATGAAATCTAAAATCCGAAATCAATTATCTATGAAGGTCCTTTCATAGTTTTAGCCTTTAGAGTTACGTTTATTTATAGTTTTTAAAATTATTTTTATTTTAAAAAATAAAAACAGAAAATTTAAAAAACAAGTTTGATTTTTTTATTTTTATTTTTCAAAAAAACACAAAAAGGACAAAAACAAATTCAGAGTTTAAAAGAGTAAAAGGGTTTTATAAAACTATTCTAATAAATAGTGTTCAAAAAACTGACACCAAATGAAGCCGTTTCCTCTTTCTATTTTCTATCTTCAATTTTCTACAGTCTTCGTTCTCCGATCTTTCGAACCATTTAAGAAGCCTTAACTTCGAAAGCCCTAACTCCGCTGAATTCGATCCCTTCATTTTGTTTCACTACGAGTTCGTGTTGGGAGGAGATTCACTTGATTATTGGTTGACACAGCGAGTGCTCGGTGAGGATCATTTATGGTTTTTTATTCTTGTTTTAGGGTTTAATTTCGTTGGTTGTTCATGGCCGATTTGCTACTTCGTTAATGAGAAGACGAAGAAAGGGGTGGTAGAGGGGAGGAGAATTTTGAGGGTTGGGTCGATCGAAATTGCCGATGGGAGCTGAGCAGTGAGAGGGTTTTGGCCTTAGGGTTTCCATAAGCGAATAGGCGGCTTTCGCGGGAGAGAGACTGGAAAGAAGGATGAATGTCAATCGGGGAGGCAACGATCACGAGCCGCGACTGACGGTCTGCGCTCAAGCGATTTTCTCGCTTCCCTTATTGACTACACTCCTACTGTATGAATTTCTTTATCTATTGTTTAAATTCTTATGCTTTTCTGTATTTTTTTTTTTCCTCGATTCGAACTGGCCCCGAGGTGGGAGCATTGGCCCCAGGCGAAAGTGGTTTTTCGGTGTCACGATGTTATTTGTAAGCAATTTTTCCTTCTTGTTCTTTATTTTCTATTTAATCTCTTTTTTATGTGTTCGTTTCTTTGCCCTGTTTGGTGTCTAAGAAAACGTAGGATTTTTATTATTTTATTGTTTCTATTTTTAATTCTATTAGGCTGTTTTGGTTTCCAAAATTGCTTTTGAAGGACTAGGCCATTGCCTGTATTAGGTTGTTTTTGTTTGTGTTGTGATCAAGAGTGATGAAAGTTCCTGCTTTGTATTTTCTCTTCTTTCCTTAGAAACATGGCAATGGATGATGTGTCCATTTCCATGACAGTTGAAAACTTGGCCATAACAGTTGCATAAACGAATAGGTGGCTTTCGCGAGAGAGACAGAAGAAGGATGAATCAAAATCAGGGAGGCAACGATGCTAGGGACGACAACGATTCTGCGCTTATTGATTTTCTCGCTTCCCTTATTGACTACACTCCTACTGTATGAATTTTTTTTATTGTCTTAAAACTGATTTCTTTATCTATTTTTTAAATTATTATGCTTGTCTATATTTGTTTTGTTTTGGTTTTTACCAGTTCAGACGGCGGGTGGAGCATTATTTAGGCAAAAGTGGTTTCCAGTGTCCTGATGTTTGACTATAAGCAATTTTTCCTTCTTGTTCTTTATTTTCTATTGAACCTCTTTTTATGTGTTCATTTATTTGCTCTGTTTGGTGTCTAAGAAAACCAAGGATTTTTGTTATTTTATTGTTTCTATTTTTATTTATTTTTAATTCTATTAGGTATTTTTAATTCCATTGTTTCCAAAATTGCTTTTGAAGGACTAAGCCATTGCCTGTATTAGGTTGTATTTGTTTGAGTTGTGATCAAAGAGTGATGAAAGTTCACCACTTTGTATTTTTTCTTATTTCCTCATAAACATGGCAATGGATTAATAGTTCATTGCTATGACAGTTGAAAACTTGATCATAACAGTTGCTTATCCACCCATTTTAAGGCTTTCTTTTATAACTTATGTTAAATAACCATCATCTTATAATACATAGGTTCTATATATTTTATAAGTTTTTGAGCTCTTATATTTGGAAATTTCACATAACGATTCAACATTATAGCGTAGTGTAATGCTCCATTATTCATGTAAATGATGAGCGAGAGCGAAGCGACCAAGGCTAGTATCGACATGCATTGCCTAATATTTATATAACTTTTATGAGCGCATTATTATAGAACCCCCTTCTAAATAATTATACATCCATGTCTCGATTTCTTTTTCAATTCAAGCATAAGGTTTGTTAGTACTCCCACCTTTAGGTTTTTTCAAATTCAAATGCATACCATATTGTCAGCCCGTTGAATGGTTCCGTTAGCACATAGTGAGGTTTTGACCTCTAATACTAATACTAATACCTTTACGCTAATATGTTTTAGAGTACATGGTTTAGTTGTCTATTTCTTTTCCTTAAGAGCGGAAGGTGAAACTTCGGGGATGACGTGTCACGGGTCAAAGATGTGCTTTTCTTAGGGCTTATTGTGGAAACTTGTGTTGCTTTAGTAGGGATATGAGTGGGTATGAAATTTGTGCTTTGTAGGTAAATAGACCTTGAGGAATCTTGATTGCTCGAGTCAATTTTTTTCAGTGTTCATTAATTTGAGTTTTCTTAGGATTTCCAAAAAATTTACCTAATTATCAACATTTAAGGGAAGCCACTCTCTCTCTCTCTCACTATTCATTCTTCCCCATTTCTTCTTCAGTCATGACACCACACACCATTATCCCATGTGCTATTCTTCCTTCATTTGGAGATATGATTGAAGTGTCTCAATTTTCAATCCAACTCATCTTCTCCCCCACTCTTCGATTTTTATTTATTTGTCATTTTTTTTTATTAATTTATGGTCTAAGCATAATATAATTTAATCAAATGATTGTGCATATTAATTTTGGACTATTTATGAAATGATTTTTTTATATTAACGATTTATGGGTGATAGTTCTATCTTTACTTTTTCACTTTGATCAACTCATTGGATGGATTCAATTGCCTCATTTCCCTTGGACACATATAGAAGGGAAAAACCGTAAAACCTTTAAAATGAGATATAGTGAACATTTTAAAGGAATTGAAGAGAAAATACTCATCATAAACCTAGTCTGATTTATTTTTTATGTGTGCCTTGCGGATTATCAACGAAGAATGGAAGCCCCGACAATGCAGGATCATTTAGAAGAAATGTTATTAATCTACTATGAATGATATGTTTCATAATCAAATAGAGATATTATGTTTTGCTAGTCCATTTCTTGGTTTTTGTTGGGTTGTTGATCAATTATTTTTGGGTCAATAAATAATCTTGTTTATACTTGTAACTTTTATCACTTTTCTACGAAAATAAAATGAAAATGTCTTTACACTCTCTAAAACCATCAAACCACAATGAGGCATTTGCTCTTTTTTCTTCATTTCCTTCCATATTTACCACATAAGTTTTAATGACTATTGAGAGAGTTCAGATAATGTTGCAGCCAATGTTTTGCTTCATAATCATGTTTACTTGATATTGTACATGTGGCGTAAACAATGTAGACTAGAAAATCGTCGTGAGATTCAGGAAGTAGTAGTTGTGCTTTCACTGCCACTCATGATTTGATTTACTAGGAAAAAATCAAGAAATATGCATGCAAAATTGATTTCCTAAGTCGGATTTGCTATTTCTTTTCTTCTCTTTTCCTAATGTCCCTCTATTTTGGTCCATATGCATCCTGTCTTTGTCCACTTGAAACTTTCATACAAGTTAATGAATTAAGTTGTAGGTTGCTCAAATATCTATCACAACTAAAATTTTTTGATTTTCTGAATTCTTATTGGGAATCTTTGATAACTTCATAATGAAATATTTTGGTTGTGGCTTTGTTGGTTGTGTTATCACTTTCTTTTCAACCGAAAGACTTAGACACTACCATATTCTTTGAAATAAAAAAACAGAGTGCAATTTGTAATTATTTTCTTTGGTGTAAGTAAAAAGGTTACAATTCAATAGAAGTAAAGGAAATTAGTGAGTAATAACCTACTTTGGAGGATGATGATTTTTTTAAAACCAGAATAAGACTTCCTTGATATTTGTCATGTCAAATTGGATTAATTATTCCCCTTTGTTTTGCAAAATTAGACTAGTAGCTGTTGCCACTCATAAATTTATTGCAGAGGTTGCTGGTGATGCACGACAGTATGTTTCTAAATTATAGTTTTTTTTTTTTTTTGATACGGATGTGTCTGAATTCTAGTTATGCTTGTGTGATGTAATTTAAGGCTTTTATATTATATGGAACTATGTTCATGGATGCCTAGAAGCGTGTTTTCTAAAAGAGGACTAGGGGATTAGTGGTATGTGTGGGAAGGTGACCAGGATGTAAAGTCATTTTTTTATGCAGGGTTCTTATCAATGGGAGGTGAACTAAATGAAATGGTAGTGAAAATAAAGAAGAAAACTTTAGAGATTGGGAAAATCTTTTCTTCTTTTGTTGGATTCTAAAAGCCTTTCTATATTGTTCCAATGTTGAGTCCATTTCGAGTCTCTTGCTTTGCTTCAATATAGGTAGATTTATTAACGTCTAGGTGTCACATTTAAGGGGGTGTAGGAAATTATTTACTAAAAGTATGATGAAGGAGACATCTTCCTCTTGATAGGGGTATTGACTTTTGGGTTTGACTTTCGACGGGCATCAAAAGGATTCGTGGAAGCAAACAGTCCCGAGTAAGTGAGTGTATTGATTCTTTTTGTGCCATTTTCCCACTCCTTTTTCATGATTAACCTATTATATTAATGATCTTTTTCCTAGTGATATACATTGCATTCGGTTAATGTCTTTATATTTCCTATTTTTTTGGTAATTAATTTTCTTCTTCCTAATCTTCATCTTGGGTATTAAAATCTCTTTCCTAATTTTAATTATTTATTTTTTCTCTCTCAATTTGTATGGTAATTAATTGATATTTGGGTTTTGTATTTCCCAGCTTGTTGTAAATCCTAATTCCTGCTCAATTTTATATAATATATTTTATTCTTTGGATGAATCTTTATTTCCCTGTATTTATATTCTCTATTTTAGATAGATATTATACATATATATATTGCCTTCATTTCTCTTTATTGCCCCGAAAGGACTTTGCATTCCCATAAACTCTTTGCTTTCGTATTTTATCTATCTGTTTCAAACCCTTTCACTTGATGTTTTGAGGCCCGGAGGCCGTTCGCCCAGGTTCAAGCGGGTGGAACCGCTAATTGGTCACTTGGATTTGATTTGGTTCAAATGATTAAGCGAAAATGCGATCGAGCGAGTCATTTGAACCATGGGGATGAGAAAGATAAAATAACTCACGGTCAACTAATGAACCGATTGAACCGACGATTTACCGCAAGAACCAATCGGTTCTCTTATATAGTTTTAAAATAATTTATATTCAAAGTAACGTTCTTTTGATGTTTTTGGCATCCAAAACGACGTCGTTTTGATGCCATATATGTTAAAGCCCATAAAAGTGGCCCTTCTCGACTTCCTGACCATGCCCTAACTCCTCTCGTTGCACTTGCAGAAGGCTAGTAGCAAGTTAGCAACACGGCCGTCCATTTTGGGATTTTCTGTTATCATTATCGTTGTCGACTTGGTTTGAAATTTGGGTGAGTTACTGAGTGTTTTATAATTTCCATTTCCAGCCCCAGCTCCCATGTCGAATAAATGTTAATTCGCCAACTTGGCATTTTCCGTTTGTTAAATTTTTAGTCTTTGCTCTCTTTATCTTCTGTAGGGTAGTGGAAGACAGTTTTAGATGAAAGGCTTTCTTACATATGTATATTCTTTTCCCCCTCTCAATTTATTATTTTAAGATCTTAAATGTTTCCTAAACTTGGGGTTCACTCTTTCTTTTCACTATATTTCTTGTTGTCGTACTACCATAGATCCTGACATTTTTTGTGAGAATTTTTATTTATTGGAAAACTTAATTGTGCATCTTTGTGGAGATATCCTTGATGGGCATTTTCTTATTCCATTAGGATTTAGTTGTGGAATGTCATTGGGGCATACGGATATTCTAATAGGATTTAATGCAAATCCTTTTTCCCTCTAATTTTAATAGAATAGCTTCTTTTTTTTTAATCGAAAGGTCATGCTAATAAATAGAATTAGCTTTTTGTTCTTTATGAAGAGATGCTACTTTGGTTTTGTATGCTACGATAAGCATACATCTATGGGAACTAATTCAATGTCTGAGATGATCTTTTGATAGATTGAATGGTTTATTGAATGCATACATGAGTTTATACTTCTATAAGAGTATTTTCCATATCTATTTGTTGTACTTAAAAAAGTATGGTTATTACATAAATAATGATTTTGAATTTGTCGAAATGTTCATACGAGAAGAATGTGAGATTATAAGCTGATTTCTTCCATTTGGATGATGTTTTATTTCTATGATATCTTGTAAGACCCGAGAAATTTAAATTTCTAGAAAAATGGCAAAATCGTAATTTCGGTTACGAAATTGTTAATTTCGGTTAAAAATCCGTAATTTATTCTCTAGATCTCGGATGATGAAACAGATTTCACCGTTGGAATCCTCTTGCGAAATCTAAGCTATACGTAAAATTCGTCGGTCGAGAGACGGTCGGGATTTTATTTCGAGGCATCGCGTTTCGGGTGCCGTAAAAGGATTTTTGATGCGACGAAAGTCACATATAACACGTACTCATGTTCCATAAGTGGTATGAGTGAAATAATAATGAAATGGAATGGTAGAGATAGTCTTGGAATGTGCTTGGGAAAGAATAGTGAAATGGTCTTTTTTGAAATTGATTTAAGTTAGATAAGGACAAAAATTAAATAGTGCTTCTTCTCCTACATTTTAAAGAACAAAAAACGTGAAAGGGAACCAGAAACTAGCAGCATCCGAAAATGGAGGATTTTCCTTAGAGAGAGAGAAACTTCTTTCTAAAAATAAGAGCGTCCGTAGTCGGTCTCGGGACAATAAGGAAGCGCTCTACGGAGAGGGCTTGCGTGGAGTCTGAGTTGTGAGTTTTGACAAACTCAGGAAGTGAGGAGTTTCTCTCTACTTGAGTTTTATTCCTTCTTTAAATACTTTTTTGATGTTTGAGCTGAATGGTAGTGAGGGGCGTGTCGATCAGCTTGGGGCCAGAATTGATGAAAAATTTTAAATTGTTCTTGCCGTGTTGCTCCATGGCTGTTTTGGGTTGATTTAATTGTGCTTTTGTAATAAATCATGTAATGGGTTGGATGAGGCCGGGAATGGCCGAAGTGAATAGCGGAGTTCCTTAAGAGTGAGCCAGATGATTTTGTGATTTTTCGGGAATAGTAACCGAGGGTTTCGCTATTCCCGAAACACTGTTCTCAAAATATATTTTTGTGAAAATATGTGTTTGGTCGAGTAATTTAAATTAAATTGCTCGTGTTTGATCATTAGCCCAAGTGAGCTAATTTTGATGTATGAATTAATTAATTCACATGACATGATTGTGTGAATTAAATTTTTTTAAATATATGCATGTTTATATATTTACCTGTGAATTAGACTATATTGGAATTGGCATACATGCATTCCATATCTGCTGAGACACCCTATGACTATAGGAGTGAGTGCATGAGATGAGTCTAGAGAAAAAGGTTCGAAGGGTTGTCTAAAAATATTAATTATCGGAGGGTAGTCCAAATTAAAAATATCAATCGTTGGAGCGGCCCAATTGATATTCGGAGGGTAGTTAACAATTAAAAAATATCAATCGTCGGAGTTACCTAATTGATATTCATCGGAGGGTAGTCCACAAACAAATAATATATCAATCGTCGGAGCGGCCCAATTGATATATATACACATCGGAGGTTGTCCACAAACAAACAAAATAATAATTTTCATACGAGAAGCAGGCGAGTGTGATGGAAATCGGTGAACTTCGGGATCTGAGTTGGTCATGTAGACATTCAAGTAGGATCATGCATTTGCTTGGATGTGTGTTTTCATTGGAACATTGCCTTTGCACTTAGGTGGTGAGTGGCCCACTTAGGCCGATTCCACTGCGATTATTAGCTCACCTGTCGGGGATGTTATTTGGTCACGAGGGAGCGTGCGGGGACGGCTCGTCTGAGGCCAGAGAGGATTAGAAGAAGTAGGGTTGTGGCTCGTGTATACAATATTAGAACTTTTTAAGTTAATGTATGTGTGGTATAAGAGTAAAAACATATTAACTCTTGTAACTATTGGTTATATAGTTGGATTCATAGTTGGCATGTATATTGAGTATTGTTTATGAGCGTAGCGTTTTAAATCATAAAGCTGTTATATTCGCCCATTTGGGACATGTTTATGCGGGCTCCCTTGTATTTGGGTGAGCTCCCATTACAAAGGAGACTACGCGATTACCGTGAAAAATGTCGGGTCACCCGACATTCCATGAGTATTCAGCGAGTTGTGGGTGTGACGGACCCCCGAGTTTGGGGCGTCCGCGACTTGGTATCAGGAGCTTAGGTATCTGAATACCTAGGGAGCTCGGGTTGGGTATCCCATCACCACTTGAGTGGTTTGATGTAGGTATAGATATATGGAAACCTAAGTTGAGGATTTGGGCTTAGGCCGTAGTCGAGCAAAGAACATCACCCTTGGGTGGTTTGATGTTGAGTTTAGGTATGAATTACCTAGGAAATCACGGGACAAAACTAGAACACTGCATACATGTGTTTGATGTGTTTTGTGTGAGTTGATAATTATGTTGTGTGAAAAATATAATAACATGAATGATGTGATCATGGTTGTGATGTGTTGTGATTATTGTATGTGTGCTTAGTGATTAGCACTTAGTGTATTCAGAGAATTTATGGAAAACAAAATTTGGAGTTCTGGTGTATAAATTTGGAACAAGAAGAAGAAATGGAAATAAATTTCATAAATTTATTTGGTTTAGAAGTGAAAAATAAAATTTTGGTTTACAGGTGTAAAAGCGAAGAAAAGAGAAGAAAATAAATTTTAGAAAGTATTTGGGTGTTATGGAAAATGAGAGAAAAAAATAGTTATATATTTTTTTGTAATTTTTCCGATATCTGAAATGAAAAAAAAAGGAAAAAAGAAAAATGTTGGTGCGAGAAATTGGAAGTAGATACGCTGGGTGTGTAATTGACCGAGGCTAGAGCGGTTGGGCGTGGGGCGTGGCTTGTGTGAGGGCGTTGGGCGTACGGCGCAGGCGTGCTTTGGGCGGCAGAGTACATCTGTTTCGGTCTTATTCGGCACAATAAGACCGCGAAATTCGATTTACGGAATAAGGGTAAAATCGTAATTTCGATTACAACATTGTAATTTGGTTAAAAATCGAACAATTCTCTAGATCTCGGATGACAAAGCGGATTGCCGGTTGGAATCGAGTCTGCAATCTAGTTGAATACGTAAAATTTCGTAATTTTCCGAGACAATTGGAGTCGACACGTTTTTCGAGGCATCGTGTTTCGGGTGCCGTGAAACGATTTTCGATGCGACGAAAGTCACATATAGCATGTACTCATGTACTATAAGTGGTATGAGTAGAGAAATGATGAAATAGACGAAATGAGATAGTCTTAGAATATCAAATCTGGTAAGGGACATAATGGCATTTGGATTTGATTTAAGTCGAAAATGCCAAAATAGAGAATAGTGTCTTCTTCTCCACTTAAAGCAAGCCAAAAAACGTGAAATCCATGGGAGATGCAGGGAGTTCAAATTTGAGAGAGTTTTAGAGAGAGAGAGTACTTCTCTCTAGAAATACGGGAGATCGGACAGTTGGTTTCGACGTGAAGGAAAACGTTACGCGAAGACATTCTGTAAGTGAATTTAAAGTTTGAGTTTTTGGCTCCACTCAAGAAGTGGGATTTTCTCCTACTTGCGTTTATTCCCGTTTTTAAGGTTTTTGATGTTTCGATTGGTTTGGTAGTGAGGGACCGTTTGATCGATCCCAAAGAAACTTGGGACCCGAATTGTAGGAATTCTTTGAGATTTTGGGTTGGCGTGACTTGAGGAAACTATGAAGTGGGCTGTTTGTGTGGAATTTGGCATTAAAATGCATGCTTGAGATGATAAAAGTGGGAATGGGCGACGGTGATACTAGACATGGGACCGAAGTGTTAGAATTTTGGGAGCCGATTTGGAGCGAATCTAGACACTGTTCACGGACTGTTATGGGTCCTTTTGTGATAATTTGTTCAATAAAATTATACTTTGGTATTTATGGGACGGTAATGGTAAGTAGGTTCCAAAAAGTGGCTTAGGAGTTGGACATGGGCTGCCGGGTATGCGGCCTTCTTTGGGTTCGGGAGCTATTAAACGGTCAAGGTTTTATGTGAAATGGGCCTTAAATGTCCATGTGTTTTGGTATCATTGAAATGTTTTGCCAATTAAGGGTTCACAAGGTGAGCAGATGATTCCTGATTTTCGAGGTAATGCTTAGGTTTATTCTGTTCCCCGAAATAAGTGATACAGAATATATTTTTCGTGAAATTGTGTTTAGTTAAGTAGTCGAATCAGTGCTTGTGTTGACAATGCCAAGTGAGCTAATTTTGGTGTTTGAAATGATAATTCGCGCATGTTTGTGTGATTTAATTTTTATGCAGTATATTCATGCTTATATATTTGCATGTGATTAAGATAATTAGGCCAAATACATGCATTCCATATGCAACATCCTAGGAATATGAGTTGAGTGCATGAGATGAGTCTAGAGAGAAACAAGGTTCGGAGGGTAGTCTAAAATGTTAATTATCGGAGGTAGTCGAACTAAATAATATATCGTAGGTCGGACGGCCCGAGTTGATATATATTCATCGGAGGTAGTCCACAGACAAATAATGTATATCGATCGTCGGACTGGCCCAATTGATATATATTCACTGGAGGGTTGTCCACTAATAAAACAATATTCTCATACGAGGCTTGAGTGTGAAGTCGATGGACTCGGGATGTTTGAGAGTTGGTCATGTAGACATTCAAGTAGGATCGTACATTTGCTTGAATGTGTGTGTTTGCTGGAACACGTGCAGCACCCAGCTTGGGTGGTGGTGGCCCCGCCAGGCGAATCTGCGGGCTTTAGGCTCACCCGTCGTGGGATCCCCCCCCTTTATTTTACGGAATTACGGGGGCGTGCGGGGACGGCTCGTCCTAGAGATTTATTGTGAAGAAAGCCGGGATGTGGCTTTGGTGGTTGTACATGTATTAGAACTCTTTACGTTTAATATATGCATTGTTGGTAAAGTATTAACTCTTGTAACTATTGGGTATATGGTTGGTTCTGATCGGCATGGCTAAGTGTTGAGTGCTGCATTTATGGGCCCGAGTGGCCATATTGGATATATATTGCATATATTGAATTTGTTTTAGGACGGGTATGTCACAGTCACTAATTTTGGGTAGAGCTCCACAGTACAGGAGACTCGCGATTTTCTAAAGTGGCGTCGGGTAACCCGACCTCAAACTGTATTCAGCGGGTAGTCAACGGACCCGGGTTTTGGGGCGTCCTGGCTGTTTGACCAGTTTGACTCCCGGTCTTGTTCTGAGTCACTAAATGAACATTGTTCATCACAAAATTTTTTTTATTAAATTAAATAAAATCAAATAAAATTAGACAAAATTTTCGAAAAATAAAATTTTCAAAAATGAAATTTTCGAAAATAATTTTTTTGTTGAAAACAATATTTTAAATGCAAATTTGATTGCCTTGCATTACCTGTAAATGCAAGGGCTGATATTAATATCTGATTTATGTGTATGATTAGTGTCTGTTTGTGTTTATGCCTTAGAATCACGTATTGAATTCTTGCCATGTTAATTGTATAGATGGCTAGTTGAGGGCGAGTAAGAATCCACGAAGTCTTGGTCGGGCACCACCGGTGTTTGATGACGGGCTTTGCGAGAAGTTGTAGGTATTACAACTGGCTCTTGCTCGCCTGTTTGGTATGGCGGGTAGACGGGGAAGGTCTATTAACCTCTAGAGGTTTAGGCGCATCATCTCGACGTTCGCGGGAAGTCCGATGGTGGTAGACCGTTGGATTCATCTGGATCGAGAAGGTGTTAGAGGCTATGGGGTGCCTGCGATGCGATCAGGATTAGACTAGCTGCGTTCCAGCTAGAGGGTGAGGCCCAAGTATGGTGGAAATGGGCAAGGACCTCAGAGGACCTGGGATGATGAGGCGAGTTTCGGGATACGTGTGGGTAAGTACCTTCCAGAGATTGCGAAGGCTCGGGAGTTCCTAGAGGTGAGCGGAGGCGATGGCTTATGATGGATTATGTGACTAGGTTCTGAAATTGCCGATTTGTTGATGATTACGTTCCCTGGCGGGCGAGTTAGGAGATTTGAGAATGGGCTGAAATTGTCCATTCAGGCCAGGATTGTAGGACTTCGCCTACAAGATATGGATTCCATGGTTGGGACAACCCTGACCATAGAGAGAGAGCTGGGCTTAAAGGTTGAGACCTTAGAAGAGCCTTTGTATGTGAGTTCTCCCCTAGGGATTAGGGCGAGAATAGGGATGATATGTCGAGGTTGCGAGTTGAAGATCTCGGGGACTCTACTCCTGATGGACTGAGATCAGCATGGACATGTCAAAGTTGATGTCATCCTAGCTATGGATCGGTGACGACATGATCGTTATCGATTGTGAGGCGTAGGAGGGTTCACAGCCTACGCGGGACGGTACTCGTGTAGTATTTCAAAGGAGACGAAGCATGATAATTTTGCCTAGAGACGATTATCACGAGTCAGTGTCGGGGATAGTTAGCGGGTTGGCTAATGACTACCACCCGAAGGGCGAGGAGGGCCAGTTAGATCTACCTCAGTAGTGTGCAGTATGCCTTGGATGTTTTCGGATGAGTTACTGGACTACCTCCACGGAGGGTGGTAGACCGATTGTCGAGTTACACCTGATCACTTGCTTTGTCTCTATGACTCGTAGGATGGCACCGGTGGTGCGGGAACTGAGTCGATTGGAGCTATTGGACAAAGGGGTTCATTAGGCCAGAGGCACTTCACCATGGGGCGCTCAGGTTCTGCATTTGCGAAGAAGAAGGACAAGGCCAGCCATTTGTGCATTGACTACGAGACCAGTTGAACGGGGTTACATTCGAGAATCGGTACCCACATTCTGAGATTGACGATTTGTTTGATAAGTTGAGAGGAGCGAGTCTACTCAGATAGACTAACCCTTGGTTACATCGGTGAGGTTAGGGATACGGATATCCTAAGGCGGCGTTTAGGGCGCGTTATAGGCACTTTGAGTTTGCGCGGTGATGCCCTTTGGATTGACGAATGCGCGGTTGACATTCATGGATCGTGCATAGGATATTCCAACCCTATTTAGATCAGTTTGTCGTGGTCTTCGTGGATGACATCTTGATCTACTCCCAGTCAAAGTGGGAGCATGAGTATCACTTGAGGATCGTTTTACAGTTGTTGAGAGACCATCAATTTGTGCGCGAGATCGGTAAGTCTGCGAGTTCACAGTTTCTTTGAGGTGGTTTTGGGACCGTGGTGTTAGCATCGAGTGTCGGTCGACCAGAAGGTCAGGCGTGATGAGTTGGGAGAGGCCGAAGTCAGTATTCGAGATACGTAGTTTCTTGGGATTAGCTGGGTATTACAGGAGATTCATTGAGGATTTCTCCAGGATAACAGCACCTATGACTAGGTTGACCTGGAAGGAGGTCAAGTTCGATTGGGATGACTGATGCGAGGAGGCATTCCAGGAGTTGAAAAGGAGACTTACTTCAGCTCCTATCTTGATAGTCCCAGACAGGGGACATGGGTACACAGTGTATTGTGATGCCTCGAGTGCCGGATTGGGATGTGTTTTGATGCAGTCCGGGAGGGTAGTAGCTTATGGTTCCCGTCAGTTGAAGAATCTCGAGCAGAATTACCCCACACACGACATGGAGTTGGCGGCCGTAGTCTTCGCCTTAAAGATTTGGCGCCACTACTTATACGACGAGGAGTTCGAGGTGTACTCAGACCATAAAAGTCTGAAGTTTCAAGCAGCGGGACCTCAATATGAGGCAACGCAGATGGATGAAGTTCCTAGAGGATTATGATTTCACTTTGCATTACCATCCCGGTAAGGCAAATGTGGTGGCTGATGCACTCAGTCGGAAGTCACGAGGCGTTTGGCTAGTATAGCTTCTCGGGAGTGGCGGATGCTCGAGGCGTGGGACGGTTTGGAGCTCTGATGCAATGGCGAGACTCAGGTACCTTAGGGAGTTTAATTGGCTACAGTCTGCGAGCGGTAATTGAGTCCGGTGGCGGGGCCCAGCAGAGATAGTGTCCATCCCGAGGGGACGAAGTACGGTCAGTGCGGTGGCGGTGGACCATTTACCGCAGGTGTAGTCTTGATATAGGGACCGGGTAGTGGTTCACCCGAGTTAAGCAGATTTGAGAGGAGATTCTCGGAGAGTTTCACTACTCGATTTGCGGGTGCATCCGGTGTACGAGTGTACCAGGATCTTCGTCGCCCGATCTTGTGGAGTGGGATGAAGAGACACGTAGAATTACTTTGTTCGACGATGTCTCACATGTCGGCGAGGTTAAGGCGAGCACGAAGCCCGGCGAGGGCTACTTGACCATTGGAGGTGGGTTGAGTGGAAGTGGGGCACGTCACGATGGAGCTGTGACCTTTGCCACGAGACCTTGTGAAGCATGGCGGTATGGGTGATAGTGGGCCGGCTCCGCAGTCGGCACATTTTCTAGTCGTCTGCGGATGACCTTCGCCTTGGAGGTCTGCTTGGGTGTACATTCGAGATAGTCATTTACATGGAGTACTAGTATCCATAGTGTCGGATAGGGACAAGGTTTCTGACACTTTGAAGAGTTTCAAAATTGTAGACAGCGGTGACTATGAGTACAACGTTCCACCCTCAGTAGATGGTCAATCTTAGAGGACTATCTCAGGTGATGCAGAGGACATGCGAGCATGCGTCTGGATCATAAGAGCTGTTGGGAGGGCATTTGCCCGCTAGTGGAACTACTTCTAGCAACCGAGTTATCGAGGGGCGAGTATACGGATGTGCCGTGAGGCAGCGCATGGAAGGCCGTGCGGTCACGCAGTTATGTTGGACCGAGGTGGGAGAGAGCTCCATCACTGGTCCTGATCTGATTAGAGACACCTCCGAGAAGGTGAGCTTGATACTACAGCGTCTTCTCACGGCTTAGAGCCGGCAGAAGAGCTATGCGGATGTGCGACGTCGACCCTTAGAGTTCGAGGTTGGGGATCACGTCTTCTTGAAGGTGATGCCTAAGAAGGGAGTGGTCAGGTTCGACAAGCGGCTACGTCGAATTTGTGTGGGCCTTTTACGAGATACTTTCGAGAGGATGAGGCGTTGTAGCGTCAGGTTGGCGTTGCACTTGACATGTCGGTGTCCACGAGGTGTTTGCGTCTCCATGCTCAGAAAGTATACTCGGTCCGGCTCGTGGTAGTTAGGGACGATTGAGGTTGACACGGAGGCAGCCGAGAGGCCGTGCGTTGTTGATGGCTGTGATTGGGTTTGGCATGAGGGCCAGAGTGAGGGCTAGTGGGGTACTATGGAGGCACTATGGAGTGGAGGAGTCACATGGGAGGCGAGGGACACGTGCGGGCCGCTATCCGCTTCTTGAGGGATGAAGGTACGTGGTTTAGTCGTTTAACATTTAAATGGCTAGTTTACATGCATGATAGAGTGCACGTTGCTTATGCATGTGCGTGATTGAGATTGTCCTGAATTTCGGGACGAAATTCCTTTTAAGGAGGGGATAATGTAAGACCCGAGAAATTTAAATTTCTGGAAAAATGGCAAAATCGTAATTTCGATTAAAAATCCGTAATTTATTCTCTAGATCTCGGATGACAAAACGGATTTCACCGTTGGAATCCTCTCGCGAAATCTAGCTAGCACGTAAAATTTAGTCGGTCAGAGGCAGGTCGGGCACACGTTTTCAAGGCATCGCGTTTGGTCTTGAAGTAAAGATTTTGATGCGACGAAAGTCACATATAACACGTACTCATGTTCCATAAGTGGGCATAATTAGAGAAATAATGAAAGGAAATGGAAGTGAGATAGTCTTAGAGATGTCCAAAGCTGAGAAGAAGGATGAAATGGTCTTTTTGGGGGGTGGTTAAGTTAGATAAGGACAAAAATTAAATAGTGCTTCTTCTCCTACATTTTAAAGAACAAAAAATGTGAAAGGGAACCAGAAACTAGCAGCAGCCGAAAATGGAGGATTTTCCTTAGAGATAGAGAAACTTCTTTCTAAAAATACGGGCGATCCGACCGTCGGCAGTCTTCGGGACAAGAAGGAGAACTGCTCTACGCGGAGAGGGCTTCGCGTGGGTACGGGATTTGTGAGTTTTTGACAAACTCCGAGAGGTAGGGGTTTCTCCCTACTTGAGTTTTATTCTTTCTTTAAGTACTTTTTCGATGTTTGAGCTGAATGAGGCCGTGAGGGCCGTGGTCGATCCCTAGCTTGGGACCGGGTGACTGGAAAATTTTAGAAATTGTTTCTTGCCATTGGTTGCTCCATGGCTGTTTTGGGTTGGTTAGTATTTTGTGATAAATCATGTAATGGGTTGGATGGGGCCGGGAATGGCTAGTGAATATGAGTTCACTAAGTGAGCCAGGTGATTTTAATGATTTTTAGGAGCCAACCGAGGTTTCGCTATTCGGCAGTCTCTCAAAATATATTTTTGTGAAAATATGTGTTTAGTCGAGTGAGTTTAAATTAAATTGCTCGTGTTTGATGTCAACCTAAGTATTATTTGTGTATGAATTAATTAATTCACATGACATGATTGTGTGAATAAATTTTTTAAATATATGCATGTTTATATATTTACCTATGAATTAAATTGTATTGGAATTGGCATACATACATTCATATGTAAGACTTAGACTATGGGAGTGGTTGCCATGAGATGAGTCTAGAGAAAAATGTTCGGAGGATTTATTAAAAATATTAATTATCGGAGGGTGAGTCAATTAAAAATATCAATCAGTGGGCTATTTGATTGATATTCGGAGGTGATCGCGATTAAAAAATATCAATGTCGGAGTGCAATTGATATTCATCGGAGGGTAGTCCACAATGGTAATATATCGATGCGTCGGGCGGCCCGAATTGATATATATACACATCGGAGGGTTGTCCTGGCTCGACAAACCATCATTTCATACGAGGCTTAGGCGAGTGTGATCGTCGGTGAGAACTTCGGGATCTGAGTTGGTCATGTAGACATTGAGTAGGATCGTCGTTTGGCGGATGTGTGTTTCGATGGAATGTTCCCAGCATGCTTAGGTGGTGAGTAGCCCACTTAGGGGCGATTCCACTGCGATTATTAGCTCACCTGTCGGGGATATTATTTTCACAGGTACGGGGAGCGATGAGGTGGCTCATCTGAAGTAGGGATTGAAGAAGCGGTTATAGCTCTGTTATACATGTATTAGAACTTTTAAGTTAATGCATGTGTGGTATAAGAGTAAGCATACCGTAACTCTTGTAACTATTGGTTATATAGTTGGATTCATAGTTGTTGTCATGTATATTGAATACTTGTTTATGGGCCCAGTGGCTAGTTTTTAAATCGTAAACTGTTATAAGTAATTGTTTGGAGACAGGTTATGTAGTTGTATTGAGTAGAGCTCTCCGTACAAAGGAAACTGCGCAGATTTTCGTGAAAAATGTCGGGTGATGATACCATTCCGCGAGTATTCAGTTGTGGACGTCATGGTTCTCAGTTTGGGCAGTCACATATCTTGTTATGATCTAAGTTTAATGACCTATATTCTACTCCCGTTCCCATCACCGGTCAGAAAAAGCTGGGTCTTAGCAGTGACATTATGATAAACTCCACAAGTGTAAAATTTGTAAAACTCTACAAAAGATGGAAATCTTTGTCAAAATCTATAACGAAGTTATTTATTTATTTATTATAATATATAAAATATATATTAATGATGTCATTGGTTCAACCATTGGTTAGACCAGTAAACCATGAACCAATAGTTTTTTTGGTTCAATGACAAGTCTGGTTCTGAAGACACTGCTTTCACCTTTTGATTATTTATTTTCAAATCTTTACTTTTTATTTTATTTTTTTTAACTAAGCCAAACACATCGGAGTCCTTTTTGTTTGGAATGTTAAGCTAAATTTCACAAAAATAATTTTAACAAAGTTTAAATGTAGGACCACTTGTTTATAGTTAGAACAATTTTAAACCATTGGTATACATCTCATTTTGTTTCAAGTTTTTGCCAATTTTAAATAATATTTCTAAAATCCATAATTTTTATCAATCTTAATTGTCTTTAATACTAACTTTCAAAGTAATACTATTCTTATTACTTTTCCTCCATTATTTTTGTTATTTAGGAAAAAAAAGCATTTTCTCATTTTAATTTAAAAATATATATAATATTTTGTTAAGTTACTAAACTAAATAAAAATCATTCTTTAATTTCAAACAATAATAATTTCTATAATTTCAAATTTTCAAAAATCATTTTATTTTATTTAGAAAATATAAAATTTATGATTTTTATATTTATAAAAAATTCTTTAAAATTCGAAATTCACTTTCTTTAAATTTTACAAGTCAAATTATCTTTTTCAAATATTTAAACCTCAAACCTCTTCTTCAAGCAGAGACATTTTTTATTTTTTAATTCCTAATTCATTTAAATTTTCAATTTTAACCTAAATTTCAAAACTATAAATGCCTGATCAATTCTATAAATATAATAAAATTGAACTTTGTGAAGTTGACTTCGTGCTAAATAAATGGCTTGCGTTTGCTGTACATAGAATAAGAGATTAACTAGTCTCTATTTTGATTTGCCGCTAAATTTATATGTCAACTTAACCTATGAATATCCTATCAAATGATGCAAATATTCTTCATCTATTAGATCATATTTAATAAGTTTTCATGCATGATACCAAATTTGATTACTTTTAAAATATATTAATATTTGAATAAATATAAAAATTATAACAATATCATAAATTTATCACATAACAAATGATCTACAATTAAAAATGATATCATAATTAATAAAATGTTAAAAACATCTCACACAAGGAAGAAGTTGCAATGGTGATCCACTAATGTCTCAAACATCATTAACAATTTTCTCTTACAAAGGCTAAAGTTGCACCTCGTCCGAAATAGAGCAAAACGTAAAGCAAATCCCATATACCTAAAAAAAATGAAAATGGTTAGAAAAATATGAATACTGACTTTACCATAAATACATGAGAATATAAAGCAAATTTGCTAAACCTTAGAAAATGAAAATGATTGGAATAAAAAAGGAAATGATACCATTTTAGTATATACATTAAGACTTAACAATAATCTTTATAGAATATATTATTAAGAAAAAAAATATTTCTATGTTCATTCTTTGAACATTTAACAATAAGGGTTGGATAAGGGAAGAACCAGGTTCGAGTCTCGTGAGAATAGAATATCCAAGCGGAATCGGTCGTTCAAGCGTGACTAGCCCTCTCTGCAGTCAGGAGTTGTTTGTGGTACGGGACATCGATTGAATCAACATCGAACCGGGGGGCGAGGCGCCCCAAAGCAAGGGTGTCAGGTTGACTACCAATCCAACCAGTGAAAAATCTATATGTCTCATATCGAGACTCATACGAGTAAAATGCCTCTTTAGGCTCATAAACAATACTCATAAAAACAAATAGCACAACTATATTCCAATTATCTCCCAATAATTCAATAGTTGATTACACTTTTATACAAACATATATTAAAATCTAAAATTCTAATACATGTTATATCCAAAAGCATCAAAGCCACAACCCGACTTTTTTCTATAACGGCTTCTATGATGAGCCATCCCCTCGTACTCTGTACACAGAAAATCCCTCGACGGGGTGAGCTAATGCTTCATTAGTGGAATCTTACTAAGTAGGTTACTCTCTACCTAAGTGCATATGCAATCTTCCAAAGTAAACCTGCTGGCTTTCAGTAAATACGACAGTCACTTGAATGTCTGATCACCCCATGTACCCAGGTCTTCAACGACTCACTCACACTTGCCTAAGCCATGTATGAAAATAATCATTTTCAAACAAAACCTATTTGTTCTTGAAAATATACTACGAAATATTCGGTAAAATATGGGACTACCCTCAGGGACGAATTGGTTGGTGAGCTTTCAGGAAACGATTGGTCCTCATCCGATATGATCTGTTGAAACCATCTCTCGCCCAATTCTCAGGAATATCATCTAATGAAATTCCTTTACCGCCCAGCCATGTTGGTGTTTTTACAAAAAAACCATGTCATGCACTCACACCTAACTTCTAGGTTACCCGATTGCATATGAAAATGCATTATGCTATTTTCAAAACCATTTATATACAATATGTCAATACATATTCTCAATCAATTACAATTACACACATGTAATTCAACATAATAACCATCACCCAATTTAGCTCATGACAAATCACAATCATCTCCAATGGCCTACACACAAGAATTATATTCCACTATAGTGTGACCTCATGTTAACACATCAAGCATTAACCTATTAATTTCTTTGATTAACCAACTCCCCAAATTAAGCTCAACGAGCAATTTACAATATCATCTCAATGACACAACACAATTTTATTCCATATAAAATTTGTATCATTGTGTTAACACATTAAAATCAATTGTGTCATTGTGTTAACATTAAAAGTAGACGTAGGAAGCGAATAAGCGCTAGGCCAAACATAGGGATGGGAGGAAACAAGGTTTGAAACTTTTTGAGAGTAGATTACTACAACATTATAATTTCAAGTGAATAGTTATAAAAATAAAAATAAAAATAAAAAGGGAGTCAAGGAGCATTTTAATTTAATGGTATAGGATTATGGGATTTGGGGGGCATATTTTCCATCTCGGTTGGATTCCATTTAGAAACAAAGAAAAAAAATTTGAGTGAGGGGGGGCCTCAGCCTTACCTGAGTTAGCCCACAACATAGAATTAAATTCCCATATACAACATCATCATGTACTATACTAATTTCAATCATCAAAGGTTTTGGTTATAGAAAAGAAGTTAATTGTTATATATGGATGCAAATAGATAGAATATTCATAATTGTTTTTTGAACTACTAAAAATAAATTATATGTTTTTTTTTAAATAAGGTTGATTTGACCATTTTTTATCTTATTTTTTTGTATAGAATATTTCTATCAATGATTTCAAAAATAGTATAAGGAGAAATAGAAAGTACGGGAGAAAAAAAAAAAGGGAGAAGACTAACCTTTTCATGCTATATTCTTGTCTTTAATCCATCTCTTTTGAATTCTAGAAGCTCTATATCAAATTAGATGACACTAGATTGAATATGGGCTTCAACTTGGGTAGACCACGAAGTTCCAACCTCTCTAACTTAGAGAACAAAACCTATAATATAAGATACATCCACATTGCAATTTGAATGTATGATAAATATATATTCCCAAATATAATTCATCAACTTGGATTATTCACAAGTTTAGTATATTTAAAAAAAAAATGTCAAAACAGTGAAATTTTCATTCCTAAATTATTTTTATTCATAATAATAAATTATTTTCAATCACTTGTACTTTTATTTTTCTGGCGATTACTAAATTCTATGATTTCATTTTTTTTTTAGTTTCCTTTTTCTAGTAAAATATTTCAATAATTTCAGTTTTAAATTTATTTCGTGTTTATTCTTGTTAACAGTAAGTACTTGTAATTTTTTCCATTATTTTTATACTGGTTATTATTAATATTTAATACTTCAAAAACTAATTTTTATAACCTTATTCTTTTTCAACCTCTTTAAATTGTCTTTAGTATTCAATATTTTTATATTAATAAAATTAACATTTCAAATTATTTTGAGCTTGTATTCAAACCAATACTAGATTAAAAAAAAAGCTAAGAATTTTATTTATTGTTCACTATTTGACATCATTTAAGATTAAAGTTTCAAATAGTTTAAGAAATGTGTGTGTGATCAATAATCTAATAATGCATATTAAAAAATCAAGAAATATATATGTAAAAGGAGAGAGAGAAATTAAAAAGCTTCAATGTACCTTTTGATTGAAAAATGGAACTTGTGGCCGCTTTTCATTTGTAGATATAGGGCTGAAACTGATGAGCTGTGGTAGATTTATGAGTTTTAAGGTTCGCAAGTTTGGAAATAGTTCCAAGTTGGTCCCACCATCTTTATCTTCTAACTCCCTTCCATATGCGATTACTTGTTGTATGGCTTCACAATTCTTAATTTTCATACCCTCAAGTAGGGAAAGGCCTCTAGCCGTGGAAAGCCAAAAGAGATATCTCAATTTGGAACATGAAGACACTTCTAGAGTTTTTAAGTTACCAAAAGGCCCTATCGGAATTGGGCCATGCCATACTTCTTCCAAATTCTTCATATTCCAAAGGAACAATGACTCCAATAGAGGAAAAGCACCTTGTTCCATAAATTGTTGTCCAGTTGAATCAATGATATACTGAATATCGAAACTCTCTCTAACATCAAGATGCTTCAGTTCTGCAAAACTCGTCCTATTTGATGGGCTAAGAAGAAATTTAGTACCACTTAATTTCGAGAACTCTAGCTCTTCACTTCTCTCCAACAGCTTGATAATTCCATCTCCAAAATTTAAGCCTCTCTATTAACTGTCGAAACGATGCTTTGTTGGTTCTGAACCCCAAATTACATAAGTATCATATCTTGTCAAGTTGTCGAATAAGAGATATCTTTTGGTAGCAACTTGGCATGCAGTATTGTTGTAAGGATAAAGTTGTCAAACAAGACAAATGATTTAGGTCGGATAAGCAAGCATTAGCATTGCTATAGTCACCTTCAACCACAGCCCATTGAGGTTAGAGCAACTGTCATGTCGAACATTACATCCCCAGAGCGAAGCTTGATAAGATCATTCGTGGAATTACTTTAAGCTTCTCGCAATTGTTCAAATTCAACAGCCTTAGATTGGACAATTGCACCATTTCATCAGGCAATCCTTGGATTCTAGAACTAGCCAAGCTAAGAACTTGTAGTTTCGTTAGCTTTCCAATTCCAGCGATGTCCTTCAACTCGTAGCACCCATCTAGACGCAATGTCCGAAGATTTGCAAGGGAATTGAGTGATGAAGGTAGTTCTTCAAGTCCATTACGGACAAATCTAAAACTTGGAGTTTTCATCGCCAGAAAAATTTGTTCGGTATATTCAAGGAATACTCTTCTTTATGCAATAGAAAAAAATGAAGTTAGGACATACAACAACTTGAGAGCTGCTCATCCACTGCTTTGCAATGTAAAGAGATGAAAGTGCAGTTTTTGGATTCATTAGTCTCTGACCATTCTTCCAATCCAACAACTTGTCTGACTACAAATGGATGAGGATCCTTGGATGCAATTTCTCTTACTACATCATAAACAACATCATGCATCCTCACAAACTTGTTATAATCCATGAAGAGCAAACTTGAACATCTTTGTTCATTAAAATTGCTTCTATCTTGAGGACGATGATCCTCGAGTAACGGCTGAGGCTGAAGATTTCCCACCAATACAAGCAATCTATTTCTTGCTTGCTCAAAGAATTAGACATGATCAAACAAATCTAGACCCATAGCATATTGCAGTAGTCATTGAAATATCACCATCATAGCTCAATGAACCTGAAGAAAATGTACTGCGACTTAAGGTCATCTTGCTTCAAATGGGTATAGCACCACTCCAGACATGAGTTAACCGTCTTACTTGTTGCACAATCCTTGAGCTGTTCCAAGGCATTCTCCCATACAACCATTGTCTCATCTTTTAGTGCCTTGGCAATTGACCTGTCGCAAGTGGTAGACCCTCGCATTTTTCGACCACTTGAGTGGCTACGGATCTACTTTTTGTTCTCCTCCATGGAATCTCAAACACTTGTTGTCTTGTTGAATAAAGTCCAAGCTTCTTTTGGTGGTAGAGTCTCCACTGGAAAACATATTTGTGCGTGTACCTTTGTACTGTAGCTCTTCATCTCTACAAGTGAACACTATTTTGCATTCTTTCACATCATTGTCTTCTGAAGGAATTCCGGTCGGTCGAATCAATCTCTCTCCAAATGTCATCTAAGATTATAAGGATCTTCTCGTTCTTCAGTCTCTGCTTCATTTCAACTGCTCTTTCGGTTCTAAATTGGTACCACCCCTTAAATTCCCAGCCTAACATTTTTGCAATTTGGCTTTGAATATCTTGTACTTGAAGAATACTTGAATGTCGAGTGGGGGATAAATCAAAGTAAACTTGCGTGGTGAACAAATGGTGTTGCATAGCTAGTTGAGCAACTTGTTTCACAAGTGTGGTTTTGCCCACGCCCCCAATTCCCACTACTCCAATGGAGTAGACATTTTCGTCTCTCAAGGCATCCATAATTTTGTTGAAACTGGAAGCTCTCGATTCAAAAGCTTCATAATTATATACTCCACCAAGGAATGAAAGCTGTAGTAAAGACACAATATTAATTATAATAACATTAGTTGAAAAGTTGTGATTGGGATAAACATATTTGATGACAATTTTTTTATTTTATAAAAACTGAAATACCATTTAAGGAAAAAAATTATTATAAAGTTAAAATGCTATATAAATAAATAAATTATCAATAATTAGTAATGTATTATTATTTGTAAGGAAGTACTATATAGTACTTTGCATATAAGAAGGTTAATTAAACATGCTAGGGTAAATAACTTTAAATACATAATATTATTAAATTCATTTTTTCCCAAAATTTCTTACTATATCGGAAAAGGTTGGAGATGTACCTAAAATAAGACAAAAATAAAATTTGGAACAAAATATATATATATATATATATATATATATATATATATATATATATATATATATATATATATAGTTTTAAATTCATTGAATAAAAAGTTATTTTCATTCTAAATAATTTCCCAAAATCAAACAACTATAGATAGTGTATCTTTCAATAAATATAATTTCAATTTAAAACATTTAAAAAAGAATGAAGAATTGAAAAATTAATTATTATTTTGACAAGTAATCGCTATTATCTTGTAGTAAATTGTCCTCATTAGTGCTCGAACCCGAGACTCCTCTTCTTAGATGTCTTGGCTTTTTAAACTTTGAATGTTCTACTAATTGAGCTAAGCATATGGATACGAAATTACAAACCTACATAATCGATACAAAGAAAAAGTTTATATTTCTTTTTGAAAAAATATTTCGTCTATTTTGATGTTTACAAAAAAAAATATATTTTTGAAAATATTATAAAAAAGAAATGGTGTCCAAATATCTAGATATAGTTTTAATGCTTTAAAATATTAAAAAGGATAATAAATGTAATTTAATCATTATTTTTAAGAAACTGTTAAGAAAATAGTATAGAGAAAATTTTAAAAATAAAAAAGGAAAAAAAACTAACCATTTCAGTAGACATCTCCACACCATAGGAGGAGTATAAACATCTCTCCTATTCTCCATCCCACAATCGGTGATGTCCAGCTCTTTGAGATTGTGAAAAGTCTTGAACGTGGAAGGTGACAAAAGACATCTCTTACGGGCATTCTCATCATCATTGCTCAGAATATTGCTTAACTTAGGTAGCTTCTTCAATTCTAGTTTTCTTAATTTTGGCTCGGTTCCAAAATCTATTTTCTTAAACTTGGAAAATCCTTCTAAAGCCGACACCTCAATTAGGAGAGAATGAAACCTACATTCGAAACAATAACTAATTGTAAATTAAAGTTGTAATAAACATTAAAATCTGATGCATATATTTCAGTAACTCCCAACTACTTTAATACAAAAAATATAACAATTTCCCTTTTAAATTTGTTTTTCATTGCTATATTTATAACTTTTTTTTTATTTAAATTACAATAAACTTACAATGCTTCCCTTTTTTTTTAATATTAGTGTTAATATTTTACAATTAAAATTGAATTGTAACTTTATTCTTGTTTCCAACACCGTTATATTTATGATCCACAGTGTTTTAAAAACTAAATTATAAAATTGTGCCCCTGGTGATTGTTTTAAAATTGAAATTAATTAGTCTCCTTATATGAAATAAAATATGTTTTACTCTTTTTTATATTTTCAAAAGTAAAATGTTATATTAATCATATAACATCTTTACATGATTTTCTCAAATGTTATTTAATTCTAAATATAACATTATTATTTGAATTAAATTTTAACTAATTCTCTTTTCCAATTCATTGCAAATATTTCAATTAGCACCTAATATTTTTTCTTTCTAAACTATAATAATAACTACCATTTTTTTACCTTTTTAAAGATATTAATTATATTAATACATTTATCCTTTTAACATTAATTTTTCACTTTAAAATTTTACTTTTTCAACTTATTTATGGTGCATTATTATTCATAATTGTTTCTTGTTTATTATTTAAATTTTAATTTAATAAAATTATTATTAAGGTGTCCTCTTCTCCATACTTTTAAAAATATATATATATATATATATATATATATATATATATATATATATATATATATATATATATATATATATATATATATTGTAAATATCTCTAAATATTTCAAGTGGCATAAGGAAAAACAAAAATAATATGGGAGAAAACTAACCTTCTCATCTAAGAGCTTCCCGCATTTAATGACATGTAGCTCTTTAATGTGCTTCAAAAACATGTTGCCCTTCTTGTCCTCGTAGAAGGTAAGCCTCAATTTAGGTAGTTCCTCTAACTTTAGAATTTCTATTTTTGGGAGGATTTCATCATCTCTATTAAGTCCTTGATGATCAAACACATATTTTAGGACTTCACAATTATACACAACTAACTCTTTCAAATTTTGGAAGTTGTGTATCAAATGAGATGGGATAAGATTGGCTAGTCGTGGACAAGTACATACACTTAATATTCGTAATTTGTTGGAGAATTTGTGTTGGGGATGCCATATCTTCTTCAACATGGAAAGATAATTGAGTTTTAACTCCTCCAGGTTCGGGAATGAAACCTACAATAGAGACACATCATAATACATAACATCATTCATTATAAATTTATGATAAATATAAAAATATTTCTCAACTATAATTCATTAACTCTCGAATATTCACATCTTCATTCTTGTCATACGTAGAGAACACGAGGTCATAAAAAACTTCTACAAATCAAATTAAAAGGAATCATATTTCCTGGTTTGTGGTCAAAAGCTTTGGTTGGCAAAGACAAACAATCATTCATTTATTTCATATATCATAACTATTTTTCACATACGACCATTTATCATTTCATATTAAATCATAAACATACTTTAACAAATTCATTTTTTAAATCTATTTTAATTTTAAAAAAAATAGTTTAAAGGTGATTTTAATTTAGTTCATTACTTTCCCTTCAAAATATTATTTCAATTTCTTTATGAATATTTGAAAACATAAGAACTTTTTAAAGTCTCTTATTCAACTTGGGTTTTTTAATCAAAATGTTAGTGTATCTCCTTTCCCTCCATTATTAAATTAAAATAATATTACTTTAATTAAAATATTTCTTTGATCATATTTATCTTTATATATTTTTTTACACCTATATAATATATTATTTACTATGTTACAATTATTAAATAGTTTACTTTGAATTTATCCACATGTCTAGCTCGGTTAGTTAAAATGTTTAGGGCGGAACATCGGGAGGAGGGTTCAAATTCAATAGTGATGGGTTTCACATTTATACCTTTAAAGTGATTAGCTTTCAAAAATTATTTTATCTGATTTTATACCTTTGCTCTATATTTTCTATTAATTCAATCATTCCTTATATTTATACATTTGCTTATTATGTTAATATTTTTTAAAGTTTTATCTCAAATTTCCATATTTTTGTTGGTTTCAATAATACTTTCATAAATATGTATATTTTCATCAATATTTTAATAAAATAGAATCATCAAAAAAATTTCTTTATAGCATAGGAATACTATTTAATTTAATTGGATAAATAAATAAATAAAGTTAATTATTAAATGAATAAGATAGTGTATTTCTTGTTTAAAAAAAAGATAGTGTATTTATTGATGTCAAAAAAAGATAATGTATTTCTTATTACGCCTTCTGGCCTATAATAAAATAATAGAAAAACAAAAATATAAATACATCTAAAATGACCATTGGTTTTATCTTCAATTTACATAAAAAATTATCAATCAATTTCATTTGATTATTTTTTTTCTTGTGAATCATTTTGAATTTTTATAGAACTTATAAAATTATTAATATTTTAAGGTTGTTTATTCAACCGAAACATTAAATATCCACAAATAAAATAATATAGTAAATCCTCTTCTATCTATTTATTATCTCCTTTATAACACATGTATAAAATGGAATTTAGAATTGAATGTTGGAGGCAACCTAATGTTTCAATTATCATGCAAACTTCTATTTAAAATCTTCTACTTCATTTTTTTTTTTGGTGAAAAATAAAATATCACTTAATAAAGAAATACTTTATAAAATAAAATTAAATATAAATAAATAATTTAACGGTAATTAATTACCTAAAGATATTATTCGTAAATCCTATATATAACAAATTTATAAAAATATTGGAGTAAACATGCTAAGAGATGATGTAAATTAATTAAAATATATATAAAATTTTAAATCATTTTATTTTAAGCTATTCTTACTATATGATAATATAAGACCCTAAAAATTCAATTTACGGAAAAATGGCCAATACGTAATTTGAGGTTAAAAATCGAATTTATTCTATAGATCTCGGATGGCCAAGCAGTTCCATAAGATGGGATCGATCTCATGAAATCTAGCTAACCGTCGAATTTGGTGAATTTGAGGCAGTCGAGATTTATCGTTTTCGAGGCATCGCAGTTCGGGTCTTAAGTAAAGCAATTCGATGTGAAAGTCACATATAGCAGTCTTCGTGTGCGTAAGTGGTATGAGTAGAGAAATGATGAAAATGGGCCAATTTGAGATAGTCTTAGAATGTCAAAGCGGGAAAAGAAGAGACGAAAATTATGCATTTAGTTGTCTTAAATGATAATAAGACAAAAGTTGCATAGTGTCATCTCTTTCGAACAAAAGAAACGAGATAACGTGAAAAATAAAAAGAAAGTCTTACAGTAAACTTTGATTTCAAGTTCTAGTGAAGAGTCTTCTCTGAGAAATACCTTGTAATCAAATAGTGTCGGAGTCTTCGGGACAAGAAGGCAAGTTGCTCTCTGTAGGAGAGAACGCGTAGATGCGGACCAAAGTGTGATAACTACCTAGATGGATTTCTCTACTTGGGTTTTACACTTTATTTAAGTGTTTTTCAATGTTTCGGTTGGTTTGAGGCCTTGAACGGCATTTTGATCGGTCCCAAAACTTGGGACCGGATTGTTGTAAATTTTGAAGCCTAAATCGTGCAGTCCGTGACTGAGCACGACTAGTTTGGGCTGTTGGATTGTGCATTTATGCGTTAATGCATGCTTTGATGTGTATGAGGCCAGAATGGCCCAGTAGGTCGGAGTTCACAAAAGTGGGCCGATAATTTTATGTTTTAAAGAAAGACGATGTAGTTTCTTTGTTCCCAGCAATGTTCACAAAATAAATTTTTATGTGAAAGTGTGTTTGACTGAGTAATTCAAGTTGAATTGCTCGTGTTTGATAATTAGCCCAAGTGAGCGAATTTTGATGTGATGAAATATGAAATTACATGACATGTTTGTGTAATTTAAATTATGTGAATATATGCATGGTGATATATTTGCATGTGTTATATGAGTTATTGAAATGGCATCACAATGCATTTCATATGCACTGGAGCACCCTAGAGAGATAGGAGTAAGTGCATGAGGTAGTTTCTTAAGAGAACTGTTTCGGAGGGTAGACTAGTAAATGTAAAATATCTCAGAGGGTTGGCTAAAAATAATAATAATGATCGGAGGGTAGTCCATACTAAAAATATCAATCGTCGGAGACGGCCCAATTGATAATATCGGAGGGTAGTCCATATAGAAAATATCAATCGTCGGAGACGACCCAATTGATATATCTCGGAGGGTAGTTCACTAAATATAACATCGGAGACAGTCTACTACTTAGATCGGAGGGTAGACCACAAATATAAACAAATAACTTTGTTTGAAACTAATTTTCTCATACATGGCTTAGGCTATGGCTTAGGCAGGTGTGAGGGAGTCAGTGAGGACTTGGGATATGAGTTGAGCAGTTAGACATTCAAGTAGGATCATGCATTTGCTTGAATGTGTGTTTATTTTGGAACATTGCACTGCACTTAGGTGGAGAGTAGCCCACTTAGGGTGATTCCACTATAGAGCATTAGTTCACCTTGTCGGGGAACATATTTTCGAGGTACGGGAGCGCACGAGGAGTGGCGCGTCCTAGAGAATTTGAGTTTAGAAGAAAATAGGATTAGTGGCTTTGATGATTTTATATAATATTAGAGATTCTCTAATTTTAATATATATGTTTGTATAAAGTAAACATTTGAACTCTTAGAACTATTGGATATAGTTAGTTCATAGTTGGTATGTTTTTTATGGGTATTGTTTACCTTGGGTCAGTGGTCGTTTTACTCATGTTGTAATTATATTGAGCTTTGCTTGGGACCGGGTTTCATGCAGGTGTTATATTTGGGTAGAGCTCCTGTACAGAAGACTACCTTGATTTTTACGAGTGGCGTCGGGTAACCCGACATCCACTTGTATTCCGCGGGTTGACGGGTAATCAATGGACCCCCGGGTTTGGGGCGTCACAGATAATGTAGAAAATACTGATTGTGATATTTTTTATTATTACTTATTGTTTTTAAATTTAAAATTTTGTTTAATTAGATTCATTCTTTTTAAAATTCATTTATTAACCATTGTATCATGTAAAATTAAAATCAAAATTAATTTAGTATATTTATTTTTATTTACAAATATAACATTTAAATAATATTTCAAATTTTTATGGAATGTTTTTGTTAGTATTTTCCAAAAATAGTATGAGAAAATTTTAAAAAAAAAATTGAAAAAAACTAACCTTTTCACCAAAGAGCACTTCATGTTCTTCGATATGAATATTAACATTTCCTCCATCTTCCACTTCCTCCCCACAACGAGAGATAGATAAACATTTGAGGTTCTTTGAAAAGTCATAAGGCATGGAAGGAGAGAAAAGGCCTCTTATTAATCGTCAATTCTCTTCATTGTTGCATATAATAATACCCTTCAGCTTCTTTAGGCGTATTAACTTCAAGATTTCTAACTTTGGGAGGATCTCACCATATGTATCACATCCTTGAAGATCAAATACATGTTTTAGATTATCACACCAACTCACATTTATCTCTTTCAAATTCTTGAAGCTTTGGATCAAATGACATGGGATGATATTGAGTAGGTTTCTACAACTTCCCACACTTAGGATTCGTAAATTGGAGAATGAATCGTGTGGAAGCCGGTGATGCCATATCTCCTTCAATTCTTGAAGGTTGAAGAGTTCCAACTTCTCCAAATTAAAGAATAAAACCTATAATATCACACATTACGACATCATCGATTGAAAAGTTGTAATAAATATAAACATATTCATTTCCTAGAATGTAATTCATCAATTTCCAAACTATTGACATTAGTTATATTTTAAAAATGTCTAAACTTAACTAAAATAGAATCATGTAAAAGTCTTAAAATTATCAAAAAATAATAAGTTGTGTGAGAATTTATTCCACTTCTACGAAAGAATGAGCGCTATTTAAATAACAAAATTTTTATTTCTATTTTCCTTTTTATATTCATTTTACATTTAAAAATTACTAAATCCAATTTCATTTGATTAATTTTTTTTTCTTGTTAATTCTTTTTTTTTTTTTTATCTTTTGTATTTTTTATAAAACATATAAAATATTATTAATATTTTAAGGATTTTTATTCAACCTATACTCTTTTTTTTCAAATATTCACAAAAAATAAAATAATAAATTTTATTTTCTTTTATCTTATCAACTTTTTTAACTTACATGTATATAGTGGAATTTAAGAATTGAATGTGGAGATAATCTAGTTTTCAATTAAAGCCGAAAGAAGATAGAGATAGGTAGGGCAAAGCAAAGAAATGATGAAGAGAAAAAAAAAAAAAAAAAGGATAGAGGATGATGAGTGGTAAAATTTGGAGAATTGACTAGGGATGAAGGTAGGTGATCTTCAATTTTGCTTTGGTCTTCCACGTATTGACATTTTTAAAAATAAAAAATAAAAAAAGAAAGCACATTCCTTTTTTTTGTCTAAAAAAAAAAGAAAGAGAGATACGAAAATTGTTGACAAAAAAGCTTTTAAAAAATCGATATTTAAATATTTGAAAAGATGTGATTAATTTTATTTGATAACTATAAAAATTAAAATTTATTTTATTCAATGTAAATTATAAAAAGGTAAACCGTAAAAGGACTTATCATTCAAGCATATATTTATCATCTTTCACTTCATATTTTTATTTTGTAGAAAGTAAACAACACCTAACACCAAAATATTTTATAAGTCAAAATAAATATAAATAAACAATTCTTGATATAATTGACCTAAATATATTATTTGTAAATAATTTATACAAAAAATTTACGTAAAAATATTGAATTAAACATACTCAGGAATGATGGAATTAATAAACATCTATTCACTTTGCATTAGATCATAGTATTTTGTTCTTTTACAAATTTGTTCCCATCGGGACTCGAACCCCCTTAACCCCTCCCATCCCTATGCTTGCTTGAGCTCTTAACCACTTAAACTTGGTCTTATTGGTTAGTGCTTATTGTTTTTAAGATTAAAATTTTGATTTAGATTCATTCTTTTTATAATTTAAGCATTATTAACCATTTTTATTATGTAAAATTAAATTTTAAATTACTTTAGTATATTTATTATTATTATTATTCATGAGTATAATATTTAAATAATATTTTAAGTTTTTCATGGAATATTTTTCATAATATTTCACTAAAAAATAATATATAAGAAGGAACTAAAAGAACATTGGAAAATACTCCCAAGGAAGTGAACTTCATGCCCAGACATGATCTGCATCATCACCATCATGAACATCAAATACATGTCTTAGATTCGCACACGAAGATCCACCTTTATCTCTTTCAAATTCTTGAAGCTTTGGATCAAGCGTCGCGGGATAAGATTGAGTAGATGTTCACAATCTTCCACTCTTAGGATTCGTAAATTGGAGAAAGAATCAAATGGAAGTTGATGGTGCCATACCTCCTTGATTTTAGGAAGATGGTTGAGTTCAATATCTCCAAGACAGAATATTACCTATAAAAATAGTACATCATATCATCAATTTGAAAGTTGGCAAAGTAACAAACATATTCCCTTTGGTAAATGTAATTTATCAATTTCAAGAGTTGTCATCCTTTACTTTATTTATGTTTTAAAAATCATGCTAAAAATCATGAAAATTCCCTTGAAAAATTTAACAATTAAGTTAATGAGGAAATTTATAGACTACTTTCTTGAATAAAATATACTATTTCTAATGACCATGGATTATATAGATTCTAATGCATGTAGTTATTTTGAGTCTATCAGTAGTTTATTATTTTTGGTCGTATGCACCTCTTTTCACTTAAAAAAAAATCATGTGAAGATCTTGGAAATTACAAAAAAATTATTATTATTATTATTTGTACAAAATTTATTAACAACAACAATCTATTTAATGATAAAGTTTTTATTTTAAAAAATATAGGAAAAATAATAATTTAAATCTAATTTTCACCACATTTCATTTATATCATGAAATAAAAGCTTTTAAATATATGTGCTGTTTAAGAGCACTTCTAGCCTTGGTGTCCTAACCTGCTTACTAACCTTGAGAATTAAGAAAATAAATTTGTGTTATGAATAAAATGATAAATTTGAATATTTAGGTTTTGAAATTTTAATTTAATTTTAAAACTAAGGTATAATAATTATCAGAAAACATAAAAATTTGAATTAAAATTTTACAAAATCTAAATTTACAATCTAAATTAAAAATTAATTATTTAATTAAATAAAAATATATATATTAAGTTTAGAAAAGGACATCGAATTATTAGTTTTTCAAATGCAAAATTGATTTTATGAATTAAAAATAATTAATTAAAAAATCAATAATATAAAAATTCATAATTTAAACACATTTCTAAACTTTGTTATAAAAAACTAAAGAATCATGTTTTGAATATTCAATATTGAAATTATTTTTACTAAAATTCTTGGTTCAAAATTGTCATATTAAAGAATTCTTTTAAATCATAATTAAAATTCAAAAAATAAAAATAATTACTTAATTAAAATAAGAGTTTTAATTGAGATTTAGAAAAGTAAAGATTTAAAGGTTTTAAAAATTTGAGTTATCAACTTAGAAAATGGCAATTTTAGATGAGAATTTTAAAAAATTTCATTTTGAATATTAAAAAATAAGTCTTTAGTTTTCCTGTTAAAATTTAGAAAAATGTTTAAATTAAAATTTTGTGTATTACAGATTTTTCCTTTTCAAAAGAAAAGATTTATTCATTTAACTAAGATTTATTTTTATTCACTTAAAATCAGGGTTTAGCTTTAAAGCTAATATTGAGTACAGATTCACCAAACTTAAAATTTACTTTTTTTATTTAAATAGAGGTAATTAATTTGTAAATTTAAAATGTAATTTCAGATTTTATAAAAATTTAATTCAAATTTTTAAAAAAAACTTGTCAATTATTATTTTTATTTAAAATTAAGAAATTAATTTATTCCAAATTTATTTTTATTTCTAAACGATTTATTTTAATTCTCGAATGTGTGTGGTTAGATATTCAAGACTAGAAATGTTATTAAAATGAAAATGCATTATTTCAAAAACAAATTTAGTTCAAGATATATATTAACTAAAATGTTATACTTTTGTTTTCACGTCAAAGGTTATACTTAATATACATGTTTTTAATACTTTAAGAATTTTCTCATTGAAAATTATGCTTATTAAAAACTAATACCATATCATTTGCAAACGGTACATACCCACCTACATCATTGACAAACCATATTAATAGTGTCATGTGTTTTACTCAATAGTCTTTTCAAAAAAAACTACTTAATAATGTGCATGTTTATATATTATATATTATTTTGTTTGTTTCATCTAAAATTTTGATATTCCCTTTATTTCATCAATATTTTCCTTAATATTTCAATAAAAGAGAATTACAAAAACTTTTTATCTTTATACAAGAAAACAAGTAAATGTACAAAATAGAGATTCATTTCGCCATCATTTTCCATCTATATCTTAATCAACTTTTCCTTTACTATCTTTTTCTTATAAAACATTACTAATATCTTAAGATTTTAAAATTTAAATAGGACAACTTTTTCTAAATACTGAGAGTATCTTCTAATAAAATGATATACTAAAATCTCTTCTTATCTTCATGTTCTGTCTTCTTAACACACAAGTTGGAATTCTAAAAGAGCATATATATGGGTTAGCTTAATCTTGTTTTTGCATTGATTTATTTATTAAAAAAATGATGTAAAAAAGTAAAAATTTATAGAGTGGCACTAATTAAGCTTTATGCACGAGTAGTTGGCTTGATATTGATATGAGTTAATCTTGAACACATTGCTTCGGATGTTGTTTCCAACTCAGAGCTGAAGTAGCCAAAGTTCACTAGCTTTGGTAGAAAACAAAGTTCCAAGGATCTTAATTTAGGGAATAGTAACTGCAAGTTGATCCCAACATGGCCATATTCCATTATTTGTTGCATCCCATCGCAATCTCCTATCATTATTTCTTCAAGTTGGGAAAGGTCTCTAGCCATGGAAAGTAAGAAGAGAAATTTCAATCCATGACATTCCCACACAACCAATGTTTTTAGGTTATCAAAAGACCTTACTGGAATTGGGCCATAGCGTACTTCAATCCCATAACATCGGAGTTCTTCGAGGTTGTCCTCAACAACTGAATTCCATCCTGATAGCTTTCGTCACCACCTTTGAGATGTAGCGTTTTGATTTTCATATGTTACAGCGATTCCATCGAAACTGCCTACTAAATGTGCATAACTTGTTAGGGTTGTGACAATATATCTCTTTTGGTACCAACTTACGCGTTTAGTATTTTACACCGATGCGTCCTCAGCGATCACGGAATCTTCAATTAGATAAACAAGCATTGCTTTCTCCATCACAAACTTCTTCGGCTGCCCATTCAGAAAAACTAGATTTCATGAACAAACATTCTAATCGAGACAAGCTTGATAAGACATCCCGCGGAATTACTTTAAGCTCCTCGCAGTAGTTCAAATCCAACAGCCTTAGATTGGTCAATTGCATCATTTCTCTTGGCAATTGGTGGATGTCAGAACCCACCATGGTAAGAACTTGTAGTTTCTCTAGCACTCCAATTATAGTCATGTCTCCCAACTTGCACCTATCTAGACATAATGTTCGAAGATTTGCGAGGGATTCAAGAGTTGAAGGTAGTGTTGGGAAATGCATTCCAGACAAGGCTAAAACTTTGAGCTTGCTCATCCCTTCAAAGAAGGTGTTCGGGATAGTATTCAAGGAAGCACCACTATTGCTCTGTAATATAAAAAAATGAACTTTCGGACATACCAACCTAGGAGGAAGCTCGTGCAGCTTTGCAATATAAAGAGATGAATTTGGATTCATCTTCAATCTCTGTCCAATCTTGATCAAATGGAACATCTTCTACAACCTTAAATTGATGAGGATCCTTGGATGCAATATTTCTAGCAACATCACGAACAAGATCATGCATTCGAATACTCTTATGATCACCATCCATGAAAAGCAACCTTGAGGCTCCTACTCCAGAACCGTCTCCATCATCTTCATTTTAATCAAATAACACAAACATTTGGGTTTCATAAATATAACTAAGTTTGTTATGACCCTCAGTGATTGATCTAGTTAGAGGAGTTTCGACAGTAGCATGCCTTAACATTTGATCCAGTGAAATATCACCATAATGGCTTCGGTAACCACAAGTAAGAATAAGGATTCATTCATATCACAAAATGACATAAATACATCAGAACATAGATTATGCACCTCATTATCGTTAACAGTTCTGAATTATAAGTTAGATCAGTTTCTTTATAAGCTATTCTAAATATAAATATGCGATCGATGATTGTGGTAAGATTCTATTATCATTCACCTAAATATTATAGCCTCTGATTGGTCCGCTTCCACAGAATCCCTGCTATCTTCTTGAAGTAAGCATGAAGCTTCTTCTCCTTGTAAATGTTGAATTTGAAAACATTCTTGTGCGCCTACTTCCATGTCTTTGTGTAATAGGTTTGCGTCTCTAGAAACCAACACTAGTTTGCATATTGTCTGATCATCTTTGAAAGGAATTCCAACTTTCTCCAAATTAATTTCTTTCCAAATGTCATCAGATAATAGGATCTTCTCTTTCTTCACATTCCTTCTCTTTCTCTATTGATTCTCTTTCTCGGTTGATTCTTTTAGTCTACTGCTTCGAGTTCATGTGCTTTCTTGTGGATTCATCACTCCTTAAATTGGAAGCCTAACATTTGCGGTTTTGCTGAATTTTGGCAATCCTTCTTACGTCTTTTGAGAGTCTCGAGTCGGGATACATACATAAAGATATCTTGTGTGAGCAGTTGTGTTGCTTAGCTTGTTGAAACACTTGTTTGACCAACATGGTTTGCGAGACCGCCCATCCACATACTGATCATCTTCGTGCTATCATCTCTCGAGGCGTCCATAATGTCTCGTTGAAGTGGAGTCTCTTGTTGAAAACATTCATATCCGCTAAGTGCACTCAGGTGGAAGGACCTTTGTATGAGGATTCCAGCAGGGGGAAGTGCGGAACATTTGGATCCCGACAATAACACACGCCTTCTTGTATGCTTCGCCGGTGATAACGTGAGATGAAGTTAGGACACCACCCATTCATGACTCATGTTTGATCATCCACAAATAAATACCTCACGCACTCATTATTGTCAGATCAACTTTGATTCGACCAGTCTTGAGCAATTTGGTCGATTTCATCCCCTTTCTGATGGCTTCATCAACGGTTATTTGCTCATCAATCCCTCGCCGTCCTCAGGCGTCTGAGACTTGGTTGCAGTTTTCAGCATGAGCTGGTGGCAAAACTAATGCCCAGAAATTTGGCGTCCGATAGAGCGACCAAATTGCTGCAGGCTTTCGACAATGATACTTGATCTACGTCATTTCGTCTACTGTTACTTGGATTTGGAAAAACAATTGGGAAGTGCGAAAAGTCACCAACAATTGATGCAGTGTGACCAAAACGAGAACAGATGGGTTTTTTTTTTTTTTTTTTTTGGAATTTGGTTTTGTTAGGAAATAGAGAGGAAATGAAACAACAAAGGGAAAGCTTATAATTTGATGCAGTGTGACCCGATAGTATTTGGTGGGGTTTTTTTTTTTTGGGAATTTGGTTTGTTGGGAAAACGTATGGGAAATGAGGAAACAATGTAAGGAAAAAAGCTTATAATTTGATGCAATCCGACCAAAAACGAAGGTTATGCGGGTTTGTTTTTTTTTTTTTTTTTTTGGAATTCGTTTTGTTGAAAACAAGTGGAAGGAACAAACAAAGAATAGAAGAAACTAAAAGAAGAGAGCTCAAGAAATGGATAGAGAAGAGTATTTGAGCTGAGTCAGATCGCAGGTTCAAAAACTCGGCCGAGGGCCAAAGGTCGTAGCTCGATGTTTCACCGAGATTCAGTCAACCTGTGTCTTCTTTAGAGAAGAAAAAGCCGATTCCTCGTATATTCTACTCCATTTCGCCTGCAGAACAAAAAATCAACAAAAATCAACTTTTATAAGAGAAATCTGAGATTCTCTTCAAAATGACTAAAAAATCACTTTCATCGAGATGAACCGTATTTAATCCTAGCCGATGCCGCGATGGTGAGCGCACTCTTCGGATTTCTAATCCTAGACTTTCTGGGAGATCCGTGGTGCAGTGAGTAGACGATAGAGAAGAAGAAGAGGTAAGGATAAGGAAGATGCAGGGAATGAATGGGCACTCACCCGTTTGTGGCACCTACCACTCTTGTCTAAATTACCAACTCACCCATCCGTCTTTCTCAATATTACTACTCATTTATTCTTTCAATCAAAACCGATCAGGCTGGGTCATTATCGCAGGTGACTGGAGTGGAGAGAGTGGAGAGTTTCCAATTATTTTTGCTTGATATAATATAAGCCGGGCTTCGTACATAGCTTTCGACCGTAATAGCGGTTTTCCCACCACCAGCCTATTATTTGAAATATATATATAAATTATTTTCGTACATATTATTATATAATATAGTAGCATCAGATAGAATGGTCATAGCAAGTGCATCGCAAAGAAATTTTTTCATCCCTTCTTTTCCTTTTTTTATTTTTCTTAAATATTATATAATTAATAAAAAGTCTGAATTGGGGAATCCAAGACACGAAATAAAGTGACATCCATCGAAAACCTAAAAAGCCAAATCAACCGGGCATTGGAGTCCACACGGTTGAACAAAGTTGTCATCAATAATTCTTTCTTTTTTTAATTTTTTAAAACAAAAAGTCTGAGTTTATTCATTTGTTTGGTCTGCCGGTGCATGATATTTCTTTTAGTTTTTGTTTGAGAATTTATTTTTCTTCTCAATATTACCACTATTTCATTCTTTCAAAATCACCATAAATAAAATAATCAAACTCCACTGCAAGGGCCATTGAGGCGAGCGGGAGTGGGAGAGAGAGTGGAGAGTGGAGAGGTCAGTCACCATAAATAGCTTACCACCACTCATTTCTCTGTCAGTGAACTCAGCATTAGGAAATACACAAGAAGACCCATTTTTAATTTGTTATACCTATTGATTATTTTAATCATTTAATATCTTTTTTTTTCTAACATAACTTTAAAAATAAGTATAAAATTATTGAAAACATCATAAAAAAATAATCAATATATTTTTTATTTATATTTCAACTCTCTTTCTCCCCCTTATATCCCCTCCTATCTCCAATCCATCGAAAATGGCCTATTAAAATTCTTCAAACTCATTAGAAAAATGTTTAATTATTTTTTTATGTTTTATATATATATATTTAATTATTTTCTTATATTTTATATATATATATATATATATATATGGGTAAATCCAACATTATAATTTAATAAAGATTTAACAAAACATTTTTTGAATTTATTTTCAATCTTAATTAATTTTATCTTTTATAAATTTTTTCAAGAATAAATAATAGTTAATAATTTCGAATCTATTCCAATTATGTTTTTCTATATACCGTAAAGATATGTTTTTTTATTCTATAAAATTTATATTTTATAATACATTTATTGGTTCTTGTTAATCAATTGTTACAGACTTAATAAATGCTCTTGACACGGACGTTGATTCTTGTGTGCGAAATGTCTAAGTTAGTCAGACTCATCCCGTCATCCGCAATTAATTTTATAAAACATTAAATAATAATTTTTTTAATTTTAAAAATAAATGCACAGGACAAAGTGGACTTTTCAACTCCTATGTCTCTTTCTCCTGCTCACACTTCGTTTAAAGATATTGCCACGTATATCTTATTTATCTATGTATTTTTATATATTTTTTTCATATTTGCACAATTATATTATAAGAATATTTTGTTTGATAATCCTAATTTTATTTTATATTTTTTTAAAAATACAAAAAAAAAAAAATTCACATTTATCCCTTTTGCATATCAATTATCAATTATGTTTCTAATTCAAGTTGGAATCTCTCATTCTCAATCCCATTGCTTTACCGTTTGATGCACCTCTCAAAAATAATATTTTATTAAAATTCATTCATTAATACCGCATCAATGGGTGTTAGATTTACTTTAATCGATAATGAAGCTATCGAATTTATTTTTGTAACACCCAAAAAATTCCAATTTTTGGAAAAAGGGTAAAATCGTAATTTTGATTACAAAATTATTAATTTCGGTTAAAAATCCGTAATTTATTCTCTAGATTTCGGATGACGAAACGGATTGCACCGTTGGAATCGTCTCGCGAAATCTAGCTAGCACGTAAAATTTCGTAGAATTCAACAGTCAGAGTTAGCACGTTTTACGAGGCATCGCGGTTCTAAAAGTCGTGAAACGACATTGATGGCCAACGAAAGTCACATATAATATGTAACATGTGTCATAAGTGGCATGAGTAGAAAATGATGAAAACGACGGCCAAGATAGTGCCAATATCAAAGATCAGAAGGTGATATACATTTAGAGAAAATGTCATTAATTATTGTGTGGTATAACATCTAAACGTAGGGTACAGTAGTAGGATTCTATAAAGAGGTTGAATCATTTGGAGAATCTTCTAAAGTCACATGACTGATCAAGGGCTTGACAGAGGAGAACCATCACATGAGAGGGCTTCGCGTGGTACCGATTTAGAGTCAACTCCTAGAGGTAGGGTTTCTCCTACTTTGGTTTTATTCTTCGCTTATACTATGTTAATAGCCGTTGATTGAGGCCTTGAACTACCGTTTGATCGGTCCCAAACCTTGGGGCCGAATTGATATGAATTTTTGAAACCCAAGAGCAAATGCGGATCGCCACTACCGTCCTGGTGTCAAATCAGGCTTTCAGACAATAAATCATGTATTGGTTTGTGTGAGACCGAATGGCAAGAACCCGTTCACCAAGTGAACCGATAAATTGCGCTTTGAAAGGAACAAGAATATAGGGTTTTACTGCTTCGAATAAAGGATCGCCAAAATAAATTTTGTGAAATATAGTTGCAAAGGATTTATAAATTGTTTCAGGAGTTTGATCATTAGCCCAAGTGGGAGCTAATTTGATGTATGAATTGGATTAATTATATGACATATTGTGTGATTGGATATTATGTGATATGTGCATGTTTACATATTTGCATGTGATTAGACTGTATTGGAATTGGCATACATGCATTCCATATGCACCGAACAATCTTTAGACTATAGGAGTGAGTGCATGAGATATTCCAGAGAAATGGTTCGGAGGGTTGTCTAAAATGTGAATTATCCGAGGGTTATCTATAAAACTAAAAATATCAATCGCCGAGACTAATCTAAATTGATATACATCGGAGGGTAGTCCATATACAATATCAATCGTCGGAGACGGCCCAATTGATATACATCGGAGGGTAGTCCACTAAATATAACATCGGAGATGGTCCACAATTTATAACATTGGAGGGTAGTCCACCAATAGAACATAATATTCTCATACGAGGCTTAGGCGAGTGTGAGGGAGTCGGTGAGAACTCGGGATCTAAGTTGGTCATGTAGACATTCAAGTAGGATCATGCATTGCTTGAATGTGTGTTTACTTTAATATCAAGACCGCACTAGTGGAGAGTAAATTAATTTAGCGATTCCGCTATCGAAAGCATAAGCTCACCTGCCGAGGGATACCATTTACAGGTACGAGCGGCAGGGTACGTGCTTGTAACGCCCGTCCCGAAAGTGTACAAGACAACAACCTGGGAGGGGGCATATAAGAGCTCTATGTCACATAGTAGTGTATTTTTTGAGACTAAAGTAGGAAATTAAAGTTTATGGAACCCTGATTTGTATGAGAACAAGGGTACAATTGTCATTGAAGAACAGACACGAATATGAAAATCATTAAGTGTAGAGACGGGCCACAATACAAATAGCATAAGTTACAATTGAAAAATTAAAGAGATGAGGCCTGTAAATTTCCTCACTAATGAAAAGTTGATATTATAAATAATGAGAGTTGATATGCAAATGTCAGTGCTTGAGGACTTAAGTGCAATTAAAGGAAAGTTGAGATTAAATAGAGATGAGACAAACAAATAAGTCATTTGTCTCATTTTAGGCTAGGGCTTCACGTAAGAAGGAGAGAGCCAAAAGAAGAGGAAGAGGAGGAAGAAGAGGAAGAAGTGGAAGAAGTGGAAGGAGACCAAAACCAAGGTAAGTTTTCATTTGGAAATCATGGGTAATTTGATGTCTTGAGCTTTTGGTATGCATTTCCATGGAACTTAGTTATTTCCTGCTCGGTTTTGTGGAGATCACATTAACCCTAGAAATTTGAAGTTTTGTGGGGAAAAACCCAATTGGAGAAATTAAACATGGAATCATCATAATTTTATGGTTTTGTAAGAATTGGCGACCTTAGGGTAGAGTTCTTGCATTTTCACCTAGGGTTTTGTGGTATGAAGTTCCAAATCACCAATTCAAGTGTTGTGAAGTTGGTTTGGATGAATTCCATGTTGGTTTTGATGAATTGTTGTAAAAAGGAGAATGTTAGGTTTTTAAAGGAAATTCTGTCAAAATTTGGTAAAACCACTGTTTTTGTTTTTGTTATAGATTAAGTTATAATCATCCAAATGAATTGGATTCCAATTGGTAAAGAACCATAAGAGATAGTGCTACAAATGTATAGAAGGAAACTGGGCAGCAATTGTAAATTCTAAGGCCCTGCAAATACGGACTGAAATGTGAGCTCATGTAGCTCACTGATTTTGCTCTGTTTTGGGTATGGTTGTAGTGTTTTGGCCATAAGTGGAGTTTCACTCATCCAAATTGAGTGATTCAAAATTCTGGGTAAAATAGACATCTAGGGGAATAAGTTATCTGAAGGAAGTGCATGCAAATTGTAAGCCAAAAGTGCCCAGAAAATTTGTCAAAGTGGAGCTATGTGCAGATTCTGTTCTGCCAAATTGAGTCATCTAGATGTAAAATACAATAACTTGAGTTTTGGTGATCCAAATTAGGTGATTCCAATTGGAGAAGAAACCTTAAAATCATAGCTTCAAATGAGTGAAGAAACCATTTCCAATTTATGGAGTTAAGATCCCAGAAATCAAGATAATATAGATGATTCAGTGAGTTTAAATCAAAAACATGTTGTAACTTGTGTTATGTGGTTGAGGGCCTTAGAGAAGGAATTTTTCATTGAAATTTTAAAGAGATGTCAGCTGGATATATAAAAGGACTGATCTGAGAGTTTCATAATTTTTTAAAGACCCTTGAATGTAATTTTGGGTAATAAAGTCCATAGAGTATTATTGAAAAAGGTTAACAAATAATTATGGTTTTTGTTAGGGTTTTTTAAAGTGCTCAAGGGCAAATTGTTAATTGACTTTATATGAATGTTGTGTGACCTTAAAGTGACTCTACAAGTAGAAGCACGCTAAGTTTATACGCTATACTAGGCATTAATACGTTGTTGTATTCGTTTTATATGTAGGCTAAAAGCAAAGGGAGGCAAAGTAGTGATTTGTGCTGCTCAAGGTCAGGAAACAAAGAGGTGAGTGTTCTAAACTCATTTTCCAAATACTAGTGTGTTATTATTATTATTATAAATTGTTTTGCACTGGTATTTCATGGTTTTGAGTTCAAACCATTTTCAAGAAGCAAGCAATGAATTAGAAATCGCTAAATGGTTTTGAGCTGAACCGCTACTTAGCAAAGTATTGGTTTTAAATTGTAAAACCATTTTCAAGCAAGCAAGCAAGTAAGCAAATGGTTTTGAATAATTAAACCATTTTTCAAGCAAGCAAGCAAAGAATGTTTGTGAAAAACAGGCCTTCCCTAGTTCTAAGCAAGAAAACCGTCGGGGGAGGTAGTTCCTGCACGCACGGTGGTGTTAGGATCTCATACATGCATTTTAGTTTTGCCTGGCTCAAGAAAACGAGGACACATACATCATGCATTTAAAGGAGACCGTGGTACGTACAGGAGTATATAAGGTTATGAGCTCTAACTAAATTATGGTGATGGCGACCAAGGTCAATTCCACCATATTCACCGGAAAAAGGTGATGCGGACCTGTGTCCTTCCACCCAAGATCTGTAGCCCAAGCCCGTGTTCACTGGGGGCAGGCCGTTAAGCAAAAATAAAGACTCCTGGCGGCTGATGTTTTATAAGCATAATATACGCTTTGAAAAATCAACCATTATTCCCTGGGCCGCCTGTGCTTCCGTGAGAGTTTTAAAAGCAAACGGTTGAGCCCCAGTTCTCGCTTTTATTTCAGCATGCGGTCGGAGCCCGTGCCCCGTGTTTATGAAAAGTTTTGAGAAACTTCTTTGAAGCAAAAGGTTTCATGAAAGTTTTGAGCAACTTTTTAAAGCAAGAGTTGAGAAAAGTTTTAGAAACTTTTAAAGTAAGATAAAGCAAGCAAGCAAGAGATTTTTGAAAGATTTTATAAACTTTCAAGTAAGCAAGCAATAAAAAGCTTAAACTTTTAAAGTAAAATAAAGTAAAGAAGAAATATTTCTCGAAAATATCATGTAAACGAAGTTTTATAGTTTTTTGGGATAAGCCCGAAGTTAAACATTTTATAAAAAAGCATACACTCACTGTGGAGCTCATTTAGCTCATTATTTTGCATTTTTAAAAACTATTTTCCGTGCACAGTACGCGCACGCCGGAGCATAGTGTATCTCCCGACTTCGTATCGCTGTTTAATTAAATAATCTTGTAAGAAAATACTCTTGAATTTGTATAATGGAGCATATGTATGTACATAGTATAGTTTTGTGAAAAATGTGTGGAGCTTGAGGCTCTTGAAAGAATGTCGTTGGTTGCCATATTTGGAAATGTGTAAAATTGTGTATACAGGTTTTGGGACATGTCCTATATACAGCTGTTATGCTGTCGAAATTTTATAAAATCACAAGTTTAGAAAAGAAATTTTTTTATATGAGATTGAATCAAGCAATACGGCTTCGCTCACGTATTTTCAGCTCTAGAGGTAACGGCCGGGCTTCCTTTGCGGAGTGGTGCCTACACACCCACCTGACAAGTAGGGGCGGTGTGACACTCCGCCGTCCTAGACTCCGTAGGATTAGAAGAAAGTCAGATTGTGGCTTTGGCTTTGATGATGTTTACATGTATTAGAATTCGAGTATTTTAATATATGTTGTATAAGAGTAAAACATTTGAACTCTTAGAACTATTGGATATAGTTGGTATGTTTTTATGGATATTATAGTATGGGCCCAAGAGGCCGTTTTATCCATACTTTCAGATCATCAAGGATTATATTGGACTCCGCTTGGGACAGTTTCACGCAGTGTTTTATTTGGTAGAGCTCCCTACAAAGGAGACTCTGCCCATTTTTTGAAGTGGCGCCGGGTAACTCGACATCCACCCAGATTCCGCTGCCGACGGATAGTCACCGGACCGAATGGGGCATCACAACTGCATCGAGCTTAGGTACGAATACCTAGGAGCTCCTGTCGGGTATCAATCACCACTAGGTGTGGTTCGATGATAAGTGTAGGTATGAGATTACCTTAGAAATCATCGGACAAAACTAGACAATTACTTAACGTGTTTTCAGGTGTTTCAGGTGATTGATGAATTATTGTGTGAATGGTATGCTTACCATGTTGTGTGATTAGATTGTTTATGTGTGCTTGGTGATTAGCACATGGATAAGAATTGAAGAAAATGATTTTTTCTAAGGTTTTACAGTGTAAAACTAAAGAAAATGGAGGAAAATAAATTTTTATAAAATTTGTTTGGGTGTTATGGAAAACAAAAAAAAATAAAATAAATATGTACAAATAAATTTTTTTTTTTTTTTGAAATTTTCCAGTAGCTGGAAACAAGAAAAAAAAAAAAAGAGTTTGTAATTAACCTCTTGAAATTTTAGAAGTGGGTAAAGAGCAGTGTTCAAGCTACTGCATCCTTAGGAGTAGCAGGGAAGGCTACTGGAGGACCTTGAAAAAAAAAATAAATTCCGGTGTATGAATAGTATCTCGGGGATGTGTTTGAGCCTTAAAGATACTGCATTGAAATTTAATCTGCCATTGACTTGTGTAGATGGCTAGTAGAGGACGAGGGCGTAGAGGACGTTCACTCCGGCAGACCGGGTCAAAGCAACCACCGACATTCGACCGTACCGCCCGTATTTGATCAACATGCCTGCAGGCCGTAGGCAGGCCCGGCCAAGCCTACGCACAGCCGTACAGAAAGGTAGTCGTGAAGGTCCTAGTAACCTCCAGAGGTTTAGGGCACATCATCCTCCGACATTCACAGGGGGAGAAGACCCGATGGTGGTAGACCATTGGTTTATGCAGATCGAGAACGCATCGGTAGCCATGGAGACACACCTCCGATACGACCAGATCGCTACCGCATTCCACTTGGGAGGACGAGGCCCACAAAGTGTGGACATCGTGGGTCCAAGGCGGGCGCCCACGCCGCCACACCGCTGTGCCGAGTCGCCAGACGCCCGCTTATAGCTGTGGCAATGCTTTGCTATCTCGCCTATGGCTAGAGTGTGTTATTTGATTCCGTGCTTCGCATTCACTACTACGCATCGTAGCCAGGATCGAGTTGGGCTTAGAGGTCAAGACCTTAGAGGAGCCGTTGTATGTGAGTTCTCCCCTAGGGGTTAGGGCGAGAATAGGTACGATATGTCGAGGTTACAGCCGGAGATCTCGGGACTCTACGCTGGACCCGAGGATCATGGACATGTTAGAGTTCTGATGTCATCCCGAGGATGGATTTGCCGACACTACAAAGTCAGTTATTGATCAGGAGCGTAGGAGAGTTGCCGCCTCACACGCCAGATCTGCACTGCGGTGGTGTTTCTCGGGTGTGGAGACAAGCATGACATTTCGCCTACGCGATATAAGTCCGCGTCGTGGATACATGGTTGGCTAGCTTAGCCTTACCCTAGAGGATCTAGGTGAGACCGTAATTTAAATCTACCTCGAAAGTGGTTCCGGCGAATATGCGGATGTGTTTTTCCGTATGAGCTACTCGACTACCTCCATAGGGTAATAGACTTTTGCACGAAGTTACACCCCCGTACTTCACCCATATCTATGACTCCGCATAGATGGCACCCCGCTGAGTCGTAGGAACTCGGTGAGTCCAGTTATGGAACTATTGATAAGTGTTCATTAGACCGAAAGCACTTCACCACGGGCGCTCCGGCTTCGCTTTTGGCGGCAAAGAAGGACAAGACCCTTCGTCTCAGGCATTGATCATGCACAGCTTGAACAAGGTTATGATCAATCGTACCCATTACCGAGGATTGACGATGACCATCAAGCCAGACAGCGAAGCCCAAGATAGACCTTCGCACCGTTACCGCTGAGGGTTTGGGGATACGCATATTCCTAAGACAAGTAGTGGACACTGCTATGGGCACTTGAATTTACGGTGATGCGGATTGACTAATGCACCGGTAAAGATTCATGGATCTCATGCACAGGGATATTCCAACCCTATTAGATCATTGTCAGAAGCCTTCGCGGATGACATTCGATCTACTCCCCACGAGTGGAGCATGAGTATCACTTGAGGACTGCTTTGGCGCTTGTCGAGACCATCACCAGATGCCGGTCTCTCGTTAGTGTGTGTTCGCCATCGAGGTGAGAGATTTTTTCGACACGTGGGTGTCGCATCGGGAGGTCGCCTACCCGCAGGCTGCCGAGGCGCTGATGAGTCGGGGAGAGACCGAAGCTTCCGGCCAGATACGTAGTTTCTCGGGATTTGACTGTCATTATAGAGATTCATCGGTGATTTCTCCAAAGATAGCAAACATTCCATGACTAGGTTAACCCGGAAGGAGGTCAAGTTTGATCGACGACCGACATGTGAGGAGGGGCATTCTGCAAGAGTTGAAGAGGAGACTTACTTCGCCCCATCTGGATAGTCCCTGATGGACAGGGTACACAAAGGTATCAGGATGCGCAAGGCCTGATTGGGATGTGTTTTGATGCAATCCTGGAGGGTAGTAGCTTATGGTTCTCGTCGCCTGGAAGAATCACGAGCAGACTACCCCCACACAACGACACGGAGTTATCGCCGTAGTTCTCGCCTCTCGGCTGGCGCCACTACTTATATGGCGAAAGCTCAGGCATACTGCACCATAAAAGTCCGAAGACACGCCAAGAGACCCCTCAACATGACGCAACGTAGATGGATGGAGTTCCTAGAGGATTATGACTTCACTTGGCATTACCATCCCTAGAAGGGGCAAATGGTGGCCGTGATGCACTCACCGGAAGTCACTGGCGGAGCATCGCAGATAACTTCGAGTGGCGATGCTCGAGACTCGGGACAAGCCATACAAGACAAATGAAAGCAAACTCAGGTACCTTGGGAGTTTAGTGGCTACAATCGTTTCTCGCGCAGCAGCGATTGAGTCCCGCGATAGACGCAGATAGGTGTCCATAAGGGACCGAAAGGGCTACCGTGCACGGTGGACGAGCGCCGACCGTTCACGTAGATGGTAGTCTTCCATAGGACGTATCGTTCCCGGGTCAATCGATTTGAGAGAAGAGATTCTCGTGAGAGTTTCACCGGCTTCCTCGATTCAAGCAAAGAGATCTGTGTGGCACCCAAGATGTACCAGATCTTCACGCCAAGACTATTTCCGAGTGGATGAAGAGACAATGCAGGGACTTTGCTCGACGACACGCCTCACGTGCTCGCCAGGCTGCGTCGAGCACTGTGAAGCCGCCAGGCTACTGCCTATCGAGGTGGCCGAGCGGGAAGTGGAGCACGCCACGATGGACTTTGTGACCCACTTGCCACGACGAGTAGAAGCATGACGCAAGATGTGGGTGATAGTGGACCCGCTTCCTCACGAAATCGGGCATTTTCTAGCCGCGGACGACCTTCGCCTCGAGGACTGACTCCCCGCCTGCTGTACATTCGAGAGATAGTCCGGCTACATGGAGTACCAGTATCCATAGTGTCGGATAGGGACCCGAGGTTTACGACGCACTTTTGGAAGAGTTTCCAAAAGGCTATGGGCACACCAGTCATCATGAGCGTAAATGTTCACCCCACATGGTCGGCCTCGAGATGACTATACAGGTTGGGAGGACATGCTACGAGCATGCAGCCTCGATCATAAGGGCGCTTGGGAGGAGACGGTTCCAGTGGAATTCGCCACAACAGCTTATCGTGTGAGTATACGACATGGCACCGTATGAGGCACTATATGGGAGCCGCGTGTCACCATTATGTTGACCGAGGTGGGAGCAGAGCTCCATCAATCGGGTCCCGAGCTGATAGAGACACCTCCGGCAGTGGTTTCTGGATACCGACTGCCTTCTCTCACCGCCCAGCATTTCGTGAAGAGCTATGCGGATGTGCGACATTGACCCTAGGAGTTCGAGGTCGGGATGACGCCTCTTGAAGGTGATGCCTAAGAGAGGAGTGGTCAGGTTTGGCAAGCGCGGAAAGCTATCACTGAGGTCATCGGACCTTTCGAGATACCGAGGATAGACACTGCGCGCGATCGGCCGGGCGTGCTATCGCCCAACTCACAAAGTCCACGAGGTACACGCCTCCATGCTCCCGGTAAATATACTCCGCATCCGCACTTCATGGTGGATTGGGACGCATTGAGGTTGACACCTAATGGGACCTTCGAGGACCGCAGTGCATTGCTGATACCGCGGATCAAATTTCGCGACAAGAAGACCGCGGAGTGTACAGCTTTAGGGTACTATGGAGGCACCATGGAGTGAGGAATCTTACGTGGAGTGCGAGGACATCGATGCGAGCCACCTATCCTTTAGGATGAGCGCAACGTAGTTCAATCGTTTAAAATTTAAATGACTGCTTACATGCATGGTAGAGTGCACGCTGCATACGCATGTGAGCACCCAGGATTGGTCCGTAATTTGACGAAATTCCTTTTAAGGAGGAGAATGTAAGACCCGAGAAATTCCACTTCGAAAATGACAAAATTGTACTTCGATTACAAAATTGTTAATTTCGGCTAAAAATCCGTAATTTTGATCTCTCTTCAAATCTCTACGACGAAACAAAGATTAAAATCGTTAGAATCCTCTCATGAAATCTAGTTACTAAAATTTCAAAATTATCAATCTGAAAGTTGGCACATTTTACGAGGTATCGCTAAGCCCGGTGTCAGAAAACGATTTTCTCGACATGCATCAAAGTCACATATAACACGCATCATGTGCCAAGGTAAGTGGCATGAGTAGAGAAATGATGAAAATGGACGACCGAGATAGTGTCCAATATCAAAACTGGGAAATGAAGGGACATAGTCGGTCATTAGAGAAAGTTTAAGTCACTAAAAAAGGACAAAAAGAAGCATAGTGACTGTCTTCTCCAAATGCTAAAAAGGGAAAAAACGTGGGAAGGAAAGTGCGGGAGACTTACAAAGGAGTGTTTGAAACTGCTTTTAAGGAGAGGCTCTTTCTTCGGCAGCCAGATGATCCCACTCCGTCAAGAAGTGTCGGACAAGAGGAGAACTGTCACGCCGAGAGGGCTTCGTGGTACTTATTTTAGGCTCCCAAGAGGTAGGGAGCCTCACTTAGGTTTTATTCTTCGCTTAAGTACTATGTTAATGTTTCTCGTTGATTGAGGCCTTGAACGGTTCTTTGATCTATCCCAAACCCGTCGACTAGATATAATTCCTTGAAACCCAGCAGCGCTCGTGGATCGCCACGGCTGGTCTGGGGTGTCAAATTGTGCTTTTGCATAATAAATCATGTATTGGTTTGTGTGAGGCCGAAAATGGCCGTGAAACCCGAGTTCACCAAGTGAACCGATAAATTGTGCTTTGAAAGGAACAAGAATCTAGGTTTTTTGCATCGTTCAAAACAGTTATCACAAAATAAATTTTGTGAAAATATGTGTTGGTCGAGTGATTTAAGTTAAATTGCTCGTATTTGATCATTAGCCCAAGTGAGCTAATTTTGATGTATGAATTGATTAATTACATGACATGATTGTGTGATTGGATATTATGTAGATATGTGCATGTTTACATATTTGCATGTATTAAAGTATTAAGGGTGACATACATGCATTCCATGCCCGCTGGGACACCTAGGACTATAGGAGTGAGTGCATGAGATGAGTCTAGAGAAAATGGATTCGGAGGGTTGTCTAAAATGAATTATCGAGGTTGTCTAAAACTAAAAATATCAATCGTCGGAGGCGGCTTAGTTGATATACATCGGAGAATTAGTCCACTAAATATAACATCGGAGATGGTCACAATTTATAACATTAGAGGTTTGGTCTGCCAGGCATAATATTCTCATACGAGAGGCAGGCGAGTGTGAGAAGTCGTGGGACTCGGGATCTGAGTTGGTCATGTAGACATTCAAGTAGGATCATCGTTGCTTGAATGTGTGTTTGCTTTAGACATTGCGCACTTGGGTGGAGAGTAGCCCACTTAGGGCGATTCCATTCTTGAGCATTAGCTCACCTGTCGAGAAACTATTTTCTGGTACAGGGGCGCTGCGAGAAAGGGTGACTCGATCTAGGGGCGAGGATTAGAAGAAGCGGGATTGTGGCAGCTTTGATGATGTTTACATGTATTAGATTAGTATTTTAATATATATTTGTATAAAGTAAAACATTTGAATTCTTAGAACTGTGGATATATAGTTGGTATGTTTTTATGGATATTGTAGTATGGGCCCCGAGGCCAGTTTTTATCCATACTTGTATCGGTAATAGTTATGTTAATTTTGCTTGGGACAGGTTTCACGCAGGTGTTTTATTTGGGTAGAGCTCCCCGTACAAAGGAGACTCTGCCCGATTTTCTGAAGTGGCGTCTGGTAACCTGTCATCCACTGGTATTTCGCGGGTTGACGTGTAAGACCCAAGAAATTCCAATTTCTGAAATAAGGGCAAAATCGTAATTTCGATTACAAAATTGTAATTTCGGTTAAAAATCCGGAATTAATTCTCTATATCTCGGATGACGAAACGGATTGCACCGTTGGAATCGTCTCGCAAAATCTAGTTAGCACGTAAAATTTCGTAATTTTTCGAGACAGTTGAAGTCGGCACGTTTTTCGAGGCATCGCGTTTCGGGTCTTAGTAAACGATTTTAGATCTGTGAGAGTCACATATAACAAGTACCCATGTGTCATAAATTGAACATGAGTAGAGAAATGATGAAAATGGACTGACAGAAGTGATCACAAGATATCGATACGGTAAAGAGGGACGTAATGGTCATTTTGAGAATTTATTAAATGAGTATAAGACAAACACTAAATAGTGTTTGTCTTCTTCAAAAAGGCAAAAGGGGAAAACGTGGGAAACGAAAATGGAGATACAGTGAGTTCCAGTTTGAGAGAGTTTTAGAGAGAGAGAGTACTTCTCCCAGAAATCTGTGATCAGGCCAGGTCGGCGGGCTTGAGACGAAGGAGAAACGACTCACAGCGGAGGGGGCTTGCGTGGAGTACAGTTGGGGAGTTTCTTCAAAATCCTTGAGGTAGGATTTCTCCTATGAGTTTTATTCCCATTTTAGGGTGTTTTTGTCGATGTTTGGTCGGTGAGGCGGTGAGGCCGTCGATCGATCCCGAGCAGGGCCGGAGTAAATAAAATTTTGAAACAAAATGTGGAAGCCGGTAGGTGTATCGATGCAGGCTGATTGGGTGCAGGTTGTGTGCTTTGTGCATTAAATGTTTGCTTGGTATGCATTGGTAGAAACCAATGTAGTGGATTAAGTTCACTAAGTGAGCGGATTGAGTTGTGATGTTTCGGGAATGAAATAGCCAGGGGGTTTCACTATTCGGCAGTGTTCTAAAATTATATTTTTGTGAAAATATGTGTTTGGCCGAGTGATTTAAATTAAATCGCAAGTGTTTGATCATTAGCTCAAGTGAGCTAATTTTGATGCTTGAAATTGATTAATTATATGACATGTTGTGTGATTTGATATTATGCGAGTATATTCATGTTTGATATATTTGCATGTGATTAGACTGTGTTGGAACTGGCATACATGCATTCCATATGCATTGGAACACCCTAGGATTATAGGAGTGAGTGCATGAGATGAGTCTAGAGAAAACGGTTCCGAGGGTTGTCTAAAAACATTAATTATCGGAGGGTAGCCCAAAATTAAAAATATCAATCGTCGGAGCGGCCCAATTGATATATATACATCGGAGGGTTGTCCACTAATAAAACAATAAGTCTCATACAAGGCTTAGGCGAGTGTGAGAGAGTCGGTGAGGACTCGGGATCTGAGTTGGTCATGTAGACATTCAAGTAGGATCATGCATTTGCTTGAATGTGTGTTACTTTGGAACATTGCACTACACTTAGGTGGTGAGTAGCCCACTTAGGGCGATTCTCCTACTGAGCTTTAGCTCACCCCGTCGTGGGACCCCCCTTTTTACAGATGCGGGAGCGTGCGAGAGGCGGTTCGTGCAGGCTGTTTTAGAAGAAAGCGGGATCTTGGCTTTACAGTGTCACATTATACATGTATTAGAATGCTTTTCATTTTAGCCCATATGTTGTATAAGAGTAGTTTATTAATATTTGAAACTATTGGATAGTTTGGATATGCTGTGATGGTATTGTATTATGGGCCCAAGAGGCCGTTTACTCATGTTGGGATTATATTGAGCTTTGTTTAGGACGGTATATCTTGATCTTGTATTTGGGTAAACTCCGTACAAAGGAGACTGCGCGATTTTCTAAAGTATGGCGTCACGGTAACCCGACCTCCACTTGTATTCCGCGGGTTGACGGGTAGTCAACGGACCCCCGGGTTTGAGGCGTCACAGCTTAGGTATACGAATACCTAGGGAGCTCGGGTTGGGTATTCATCACCACTAGGTGGTTTGATGTGGAGTATAGGTATATGAAAACCTAGAGATTGAGGGCTTGGAATTAGGCCATAGTTGAGTGAGAGCATCACCACTAGGTGTGGTTTGATGTTCGGTTTAGGTATGAGATTACCTAGGAAATCACGGGTTAACACTAGGACACTACATGCACGTGTTTTGTGTGTTTTGTGTGATTTGATGAATTATTGTGTGAATGGTATGCTTACCATGTTGTGTGATGAGATCGATTATGTGTGCTTGGTGATTAGCACATGAATGTAGAAAATATTTTAGAAAATATTTTTTGAGTGGTATAGTGTACAAAGCTTGGAAATAAAAATGAAGAAAAACAAATTTTAATAAATTTATTGGATGAGAATGAAAGAAAATGGAAAAAAATAAATTTTATAAATTTATTTGAATGGAGAAAAGAATTTTTCGAGTGAAAAACTGGAAAAAGAAAAATAAATTTTATAAATTTATTTGGTTTAAAAGATGAAAAAAAATTTAATTTTAAGGTTTTACAGTGTAAAATGAAGAAAATTAAATAAAATAAATTTTACTAAATTTATTTGGGTTGTTGGAAAATGAGAAGAAATTTTAAAGCAAAGAAAATAAATTTGATAAATTTATTTGGTTAAGAGGAGGAGAAAATAATTTTCTAAGATTTTACAAGGTGTAAAATTGAAGAAAATGGGGTGAAATAAAATTTTATAAATTTATTTGAGTATCATGGAAAATGAAAAAAAAAAAATGGTATGTATTTTTAGTGTTTTCAGAATTTTTCCAGTAGTTGGAAAGAAGGGAGAAAGAATAATGAAAAAAAATTGGTGCGAGGCAGTTTTGGGCTACTTGTGTGTGGCCCCAAAACCGGAGAATCCGTTGACTACCCGTCAACCATGAATACAAGTGGAGGTCGGGTTACCCGGCTTTAGAAAATCGAGCGAGTCTCTTTGTACGGGAGGCTGCGAGTGGCTCTGTAGTATCCACATCCCCAAACGAGTCCAATATATGCAATATATATACAATATATCCAATCACATGAGTAATACGGCCACTTGGGCCCACAAACAATACTACGACCATGCATATCAGACTATATCCAATAGTTTAGAATTAATAAACTACTCTTATACAACTTACATATATTAAAATGAAAAGCAGCATTCTAATACATGTGTAAGTCATCAAAACCACAATCGACTTTCTTCTAAGCTTCTGCCTCTAGGGCGAGCAGATCCCTGCGCAACTCCCTGTACTGTAAAAGGGGATCACGGCAGGGTGAGCTAAAGCTCGATAGGAGGATCGCCTTTGAGGTGGTACTCACCTAGAAGTGCGGGTTCAAACATTCCCAGTAAACACACACATTCAAGCGGAAATGCATGATCCCTGCACTTGAATGTCTACATGACCAACTCAGATCCCGAGTCATCACCGACTCTCTCACACTCGCCTAAGCCTCGTATGAGAATTATTATTTTCTATTGGTGGACTACCCTCCGATGTTATAAATTGTGGACCATCTCCGATGTTATATTTAGTGGACTACCTTCCGAGATATATCAATTGGGCCGTCTCCGACGATTGATATTTTATATGTGGACTACCCTCCGATGTATATCAATTGGGCCGTCTCCGACGATTGATGTACAAGTATGAATGCCCTCCGTCACTTAATATTTTTAGGCAGCCACTCGAGCCATTTTCTCTAGACTCATCTCATGCACTCACTCCTATAATCCTAGGGTGATCCAGTGCATATGGAATGCATGTATGCCAATTCCAATACAGTCTAATCACATGCAAATATATAAACATAAATATACTCACATAAAAATTAAATCACACACAAACATATTTATGTAGTATCATTTCGAGCATCAAGTCTTACTTGGGCTAATGATCACACGCGAGTAATTTAATTTACCAATCCTTTCGACCAAACACATATTTTCACAAAAAATGTATTTTCAGCTCTTGTTTCAGGAATAGTAAAAACCCTCGGTTGCTATTCTGAAAAATCTAATTCAACGGTCACCTTGTGAACATGATCCACGCCATTTCCGGCCCAATGCATACCAAGCAACCATTCAATACACAAATCAACACAAACTACACCCAAACAGCCCATACCCATTTACGGCTACTCCATTCTTTGTTTCAAAAATTTTATCAATTCGGTCCCAAGTTTTGGGACGATCAGCTTGACCTCGCATTTACTCGTTCCAAAACATTAATGAAACATTTAAAATGAGTAAACTCAAGTAGGAGAAAATCTACCTCAGGAGTTTGAGAAAAAACTCCCGATCGAATCCGCCGCATTAGCCTGCGCGTAAAACGTTTCCTTCTCGCCCAGAAGGCCAGCGGCAGTTGGATCGCGTGTATTTTAGAGAAGTCGGGGGCCTCTCTCTAGAACCACCATTTTCATCTTCTCCACCTACTGCATCCCCCCTCCCTTGTGATTCACGTTTTTGCCTTTGATTTAATGAAGGAGATGAAACGCAACCGACAATTTTGTCATTTAGTGACTTAAATCAAAATTCCCGAAATGATCATTATGTCCTCTTTTGCAGGTGATATTCGGCACTATCTCGACCGTCCATTTTCATCATTTCTACTCTGCTACCGCCATAGTACGTGATGCGTGTATATCATGACTTCGTCGCGTGTTAATCGTTTTCTGGCGCGCAGCGTGATGCCTCGAAATACGTATGGAAACTAAGCGATCTCGGAATTCGACGAGGAATTTTGCGTGCTAGCTAGATTTTTCAAGGCGATTCCAACGGTGAAATCAGTTTAGATCATCGAATCTAAATTAATTTCTTATTTTTAACGAAATTACAATTTTGTAATCAATTTACGATTTGCCCTTATTCAGTGGAATTTCTGGGTCTTATTCTCCCTACTTAAAAGGAATTTCGTCTCGAAATTCAGGACAATTACAATCACGGACATGCATATGCAACGCGCACTCTATCATGCATATAAACAGTCATTTAAATGCTAAACGACTAAACCACGTACCTTCATCCCTAAACAATAAGGGATAAGTGGCCCGCATCGTGTCCTCGCGCTCCCACATTGACTCCTCCACTCCACAGTACTGCCATAGCACTCTTACTAGCCTCACGGTCTTGCGTCGCAAGACCCGATCACGGCTATCAACAATGCACACTGGTCCCTCCTCGAAGGTCTCATCCGTGTCAACCTCAATCTGCCCCCAATCCACCAGTGAAATTTGAGATACGGGTATATTTAGACATGGAGGCGTGAAATACCTCGTGGACACGCGACATGTTGGGCAATAAGCGTCAACTTGATGCGCAACTATGCCCCATCCTCTCAGTACTCGAAGGTCCAATGAACCTCGGCGATAATACCGTGCTTCTTGGGGCGACCTCCTGCTTGGGTTCACCTTCGAGGAAGCAGTGATCACGACCTCGAACTCTAAGGGTCGGCGTCGTACATCGGCACTTAAGCTCTTACACCGTCTAAGCAGTGAGAGACGCCCCTATCGTATCAAGCTCACCTTCTCTTAGGTGTCTCTAATCCGATCGGGACCTGATGATGGAGCTCTCTTCCCACCCCTCGGTCCAACATATGATGATCTCATGGCCTCCCATGCAATGCCTCATATGGTGCCATTATTCATGCGATACTTGTTGTTGTAGAAAAATTCATAAGGCAATTAATCCTCTACCTTTATGATCTAGGACACTTGCTGCGTAACATGTCTCTAACACGTATGTAATCCGTACACACGTATCCTACCTGACCTAAGCTTGGTGTGTAGCATTGACCTCTCCAAGGTCACAATCGCGACAATCCGATGGACCGTCAGCCTAGTCCATGTCATGGTGTTCATCCATATCACAGGAGCCTTGCCGGCTCAACAACACCCAATGCAATTTCCAAAGGTATCCAAATCTCGGTCACTCAGAGCTCTATCGACATTCCAACTTTAAGCCTACATGATAACCTGTCCGTGTGTTTTCATCTCGGGCAACATAACGCTTCGGCTTACACTTCGAGCCTGTTACATTTCCTGATTCAACTATGAGTCTTCTTTGGACGTAGTCCTAAAGACAAACTCAACCCACACTCACCAAGAGTGGTGAATGACTGTACCATGCACCCACACCCGACTCGAAGCGATGTTACCGTGCTAAGCGCAATAATGTCATAGTGTGACACGATCGGGGGTCCACCATGAAGCGGAATAGAGATCTCACTCATAATCCCAGACCTGCTCCAATTCGCTCTCATACCCTACATCTGGGAAGAACATCTATTCATGGCTTCTCAAAGGTCTTGGCTCCTCTAAGCCAATCAAAGTACATGTCGGGTACTTAATGACGGCTGAGTCTGTTCCGACAACTGGAGTGGTTGTGACTTATCAATGTCAAACTGGCTGTCGACAACCAATAGGTCTACCACCTAAGGTCCTGCGCTTAGATGCACAACTACGATCATCCTGACTTGGTCCACACTACGGCCCCTTTAGCAAATACGTCTTTGTGCAGAGTGCTTGTATAGCACCAGCTGACCCCAGTTTCCTCCCAACCCTTGCAGGGTGTGGAGGAATGAATTAAATATACTCTCTTCTGTCCCCTACCAGATTAGCTGGAATGCATTGTCCCAAAGTCTTGGGATCCACGTCTTTGGGCGTCAAAGTCGCTCATCTTCGATCACGTCACCAGTCTTGAAACTAGTGTGAAGCGAAGTCTTCTACCTCTTTTCCCAGAACTGGGAAAGGCAGTCCTCATACATTTATAACACTTGCATTATCCAGTGTTCCAAGTATCTCGATCTCCACTATGGTCAAGGCCTCCTGACCATGAGTCCATGTCATGGTGAAATCTATAATCACGCCCGAATGGACAACTTACGCCCATTCTCGAATCTCTGTAATACCCGAGGCGATCGAGAAACTACGTATCTCGAATTGACATTCGGTCTCTCCCAGCATCCTCCTCAACCTTCTCTAGATTAGAGGCGCCCACTCTGATGCTAATACCCACGTGTCCCAAAATCACCTCGATGGCGAAACTCGTGCGGAACTTGGCGTGCAACTAATGGTCTGTAGCGGTTGTAAACAATCCTCGAAGTGATGCGTACTCCCACTCGGCGGAGTAGATCGAACGTCATCCCGCGAAGACTTCGCCAGAATTGATCTAGATAAGGTTGGAACACTACATGCATGAGGTCATGAATGTCGTTGGCGCGACCGTCGATCGAGGCATCGCAGTAAGCTCGAAGTGCCATGCTTGGCGTCTGGCGATCGTCTTAGGGATATTTGTATCACAACCCTCGATTGATGGTAACCGATGCGAGTCTACCTTGGGTAGACTCGCGCTCCTCTCAGCGGTCAAATAAATCATCGATCACCGGTAATAGGTGCGATTAGGATCATAACCTGTCCCGACTGCACGTAGTCAATGCCGCGGTCGAAGGGTCTTCGCCGCCTTGCTTCTGAAATAGGCAGGAGTGCCCCGTGGTGAAGTGCCGGTCTAATGAACCCCTTGTCCAATGGCTCTTATGGCCCGGACTCAGGTTCCATAACCAATAGGTGCTGCATCCTATCTTGAGTCGTAGAGATGGGTAAAGAATGCAGTGTAACTCGTTACGAAGTCTACAACCCTCTTGTGGAGGTAGTCCGGGTAGCTCATCTTGAAAAACATCATCTTCGCGCCTTTACTCAGGTAGATCTAAGTCCGATCTCTCCTCGTCCTCTAGGGTAAGGCTCGCGAGCCAACCCGCTAACTGTCCCTGACACTTGGACTCGTACACTATCTGGGGCAAAATATCATTCTTGTCCCTCTGAAATACCATACGAGTACCGTCCTGCGTATAGGCGGTAACCCTCCTACGCTCTGTCGATAGCGATCTGTAAGCTATCGGCCGGTCCATGCTAGGATGACATCGAGCGTGACGTGTCAGTGATCCTCGGGTCCTTTGTGGTGGAGTCCTCGAGATCTACAGTCGCAACCTCGACATATCGACCTATTCTCGCCTGCAATCACGGGGAGAATTCACAATACAACGGCTCCTCTAAGGTCTCTAGAGAGGTCTTGCCCATCTCCATCATATTTGAGCCTCATTCTCTAGCTAGACATAGCTAGTCTAATCACAGTGGAGTGTCGGAGGTAATCTCACGCCTCTAACACCTTCTTGATCTGTATGTACAGTGGTCTACCACCATCGGATCTCACTCCCTACTTTGTGAATGTGAGATGTCATGCTAAACCTCGGGGTTACTGGGATCTCACGACTACACCTTTATGCTAGCGTGCGATGCGACCACTGCAACACCTCGACCTCTACAAGGCCCATTGTTCACCAAATCATTCTTTGGTCGGTGTCGGTGGTGCGACCCGATGCCCGTGGGCGTTCTCGTCCTCGCCTATCTTAGCCATGTACATATGTCAAATGGCCACACGATTCATGTAATTTTCATTTTTAAGTCTAACTAGCAATTCACATGCCAATTACTAATAGACTTGTCAACCATAAACTGACTCGTTCATTTCCTAAGTGGCGCTAACTTCCAACCACTCGTTTTATTTATTTCCAGAAGGTCTAGACTCTCTTGTTCATTCGATATCCAACTCCCACTAAGGTCATAGTTCATAACCTTAGCATTCACCACTTTCCTATACATTACACCATGCATATAATTTTCTCTCTGCCAACCTCATAGTGCGATCACGATCTCGAATGGTAGTTAAATCCAATCTGATGTCTCTAAGGCATAAACACGACCTCGAGACACTAATCATACCTTAACTCCGATTATTATCCCAATCAATTCGCATTTAAAATATTGTTTTCAACAAAATTTTATTTTCAAAAATTTTATTTTTGAAATTTTTATTTTTCGAAAATTTTATCAAAATTTATTTGATTTTATTTGATTTTTAATTAAATTTAAAATATATTTTTGAAAAATTTTGGAGATAAGCAGTGTTCATGAAATAGGGTTCACGAGCAGCGTCCAGGTGGCTTTGGGAACATGCGGAGTCAGCGGATCAGCAGGCCGAGTACGCAGGAGTGCGGCGGCCCGAAACCGACCGCGGCGCGGCGCGGAGCGCGGCACGCCGCCCGGCCAGCCGCCCATGGCGCTCCTCGCGAGCCGCGCTTTGCTGCGGCGCCTGCGGCGCTCACACCGCGGCGCTGCCGCCCGCTGACAGCGCCCGTGCCTGCCCGCAGCCCGCGCGCAGCCTCTGCGCTTGCGCTGCGCGCCGCGCGCCGGTGCCTGCGCCCAGCAATAACCCAGCGCCCACTGCGCGCCGCGACTGCGGCGTGCCAGTGCCTTGCCTTCACATGCGCTTAATACGTTTTGTATTGCGACACAAACCCTCTGCCTGACCCGCCAGCCCTGATACTCTGGCGTATTGCGCGTCACAGTTTGTCTGACCAACTCTACTGACTGCTTGTCTGACATAGTGTATTCTGATACCTTCCAATACCCACAAGCTAAATACGCAATGGCCAGGCGTATTGCAGCCAAATTTGTTTCCACAATATGGTTGAGCGTGCTTGAAATGATTTTACTTGATTTTTCATTATAATTATTATTATTATTTTTCATTTATTTCGGCCCGAGTTGGAAAAATCACAAATCACTAAAAATCATTTTTCATTTCTTGGACACTCAAACAAATTCATAAAATTTATTTTACTCTATTTTCATTTTCAGGCTACACAAATAAATTTCTAAAATTTATTTTTCTTCACTTTCTTCAATTTTTACACTATATAAAACCTTAGAAAATTATTTTCTCCTCCTCTTAACAAATAAATTTTTAAAATTTATTTTCTTTCGATTTTCCCTTTGAAAAATTTTCTCCACTCAAATAAATTTATAAAAATTTATTTTCTTCCATTTTCTTCAATTTTACCACTTGTAAAATCTTAGAAAATTATTTTCTTCAATTCTCATCAAATAAATTTAGTAAAATTTATTTTTCTTGGCTTTAAAATTTATTCTCATCTTCCAACAATCCAAATAAATTTTGTAAAATTTATTTTATTTAATTTTCTTCAGTTTTACACAGTAAAACTTTAAAAATTAAATTTCTTCAATTCTCATTCAATAAATTTATTAAAAATTTATTTTTCTTCATTTTCAATTCCAGCTTTGTACATAGTACACTCCAAATATTTTTCTAAAATATTTCCTTAACTCATCTATGTGCTAATCACCAAGCACACAACATTATAACACTTTACAAATATGTTATGCGCCTTGTCCTTGTAAGCTTAACTGATCAGCCTTTACGTGCGTAGTGTCCTAGTTTTTAATCCGTGATTTTCTAGGTAATCTCATACTAAACTCAACATCCAAACCACACCTAGTGGTGATGCTCTTCCCTCAACCATGGCTAAGCCCAAATTTTTCTATCCATAGGTTTCCATATACACATGCTCCACATCATACCACCTAGTGGTGATGGATACCAACGAAAGCTCCCTAGGTATTCGTATACCTAAGCTACGATACCAATTGTGGCGCCCCCAAAACTAGGGTCCAGTTGACTGCCGTCAACAGCGAATAAGTGGAGGTCGAGTAACAGGCCTTCACTTTAGAAAATCGGGCAGAGTTTCCTTTATACGGGGAGCTCTACCCAAATTCAAAACCTGCATATCCTGTCCCAAACAGTCCAATATATGCAATATATATACAATATATCCAATCACATGAGTAATACGACCAGTAGGCCCATCAAACGATACTCAATATGCATATCGAACTACTAATCAATAGTTTCAAGAATTAATAAACTACTCTTATACAACACATATATTAAAATGAAAAGCATTCTAATACATGTATGAAATTAAATTGGCCAGCGTCAAGACTTGCTTACAGCTACTGCTCTGGGACCAGTCGTCCCCTATGCAGCTCCTGCCTGTAAAGGGGATCCACGACGGGGTGAGCTAAAAACCATTAGGAGGATCCTTTAAGTAGAACACTCACCACCCCCAAGTGCGGTGCAATCATTCCAAAGTAAACAAACATTCAAGCAAATGCATGATCCTACTTGAATGTCTCATGTGTCGGATCAGTCATCACCGACTCTCTCACACTCGCCTAAGCCTCGTATGAGAATTATTATTTTCTATTGGTGGACTACCCTCAGATGTTATAAATTGTGGACCATCTCTAGATGTTTATATTTAGTGGACTACCCTCGAGAGATATATCAATTGGGCCGTCTCCGGCGATTGATATTTTATATGTACCCTCAGGTGTACCTCAGATTGGGCCGTCTCAGACGGGTGATATTTTAAGTATGGACTGCACCCTCCCAGATCATAATATTTTTAGGCTTGACCTCAGAGACCATTTTCTCTAGACTCATCTCATGCGCTCTCAGGGTGATCCGGTGCATATGGAATGCATGTATGCCAATTCCAATACAGTCTAATCACATGCAAATATAGAAACATGAATATACTCGCGCAAAGTTAAATCCACACAAACATGTTATGTAATTATCATTTCAAACATCAAAATTAGCTCCCTTGGGCTAATGATCACACGTGAGTAATTTAATTTAAATCACTCGACCAAACACATATTTTCACAAAAATATATTTTTAAAACACTGTTTCAGGAATAGTGAAACCCTCGGTTACTATTCCTGAAAAATCACAATTCAACGGTCCACCTTGTGAACCCGCAATCCACGGCCATTTCCGGCCCAATGCATACCTAGCAACCATTCAATACACAAATCAACACAAACTACACCCAAACAGCCCATACCCATTTACGGCTACTCCATTCTTTGTTTCAAAAATTTTATCAATTCGGTCCCTGATTTTGGAAGGACCGATCAGCAACCCCTCACGACTTCATTAATGAAACATTAATAAAACATTTTAAAATGGGAGTAAAACTTCAGTAGGAGAAAATCCTGCCTCAAGGAGTTTGAAGAAACTCCGATCCGAGTCGCAGCGCCTTTGCTTAGCGTGAAGCGTTTTCCTTCTCGCCGAAGGCCGCTTGACGGTTGGATCATGTATTTCTAGGAAAGTGAAGACTCTCTCTAGAACCACCATTTTCGTCTTCTCCACCTACTGCATCCCCCCTCCCTTGTGATTCACGTTTTTGCCTTTGATTTAATAAAGGAGATGAAGCACTATTGACAATTTTGTCATTTAGTGACTTAAAATCAAATTCCAAAATGACCATTATATCCCTCTTTTACCAGAATTGATATTCGGCACTATCTCGGCCGTCCATTTTCATCATTTCTCTACTCATACCACTTATGGCACATGAGTACATGTTATATGTGACTTTCGTCGCATCAAAAATCGTTTTACGGCACCCGAAGTAACGATGCCTCAAGCGTATCGACTCAGGCGTGCCAGTCGGTAATTTTAAGTGCTAGCTGAATTTCGCGAGGCGATTCAACGGTGAAATCGTTTGTCATCTGAAGAATTAATTTAGATTTTTTTACTTGAAATTCTGATTTGTGTCAATTCACGATTCTGCTTGTGAAGTGGAATTTCTCGGGTCTTACACTACTGCCCAAACAATATTGTGAAATTTTTTTTGTATTGCAAGGTTCCAATTGTATTGCAACTTAAAGGGTGTAGTTGGATGGTTTGTATTGCAATGTGAAGAGTATTGCAAAAAGAAAGGGCTTTGTATTGCAATACAATCAGTGTATTGCAAGTGGGAAGGGCTTGAGTGGCTGTTGAAAAAAATTGTATTGCAATACAACTATTGTATTGCAGGCTAGGAGGTAGCGTGGTCTGAGAGTGTTGTGTCTAATACAAAAAAAGTCTGTTGTGGCCAGAAATTTGTGAGGGGTGTATTGCAAGAGGAGGTTGAGAGTATATTGCAGGAAAATTGTATTACAATAATTGTATTGCAAGTGTAGTGGAAAAAGTGTGTTGCAATACAATTTTTTGTATTGTGACCAACAGTACCCGTGAACAGTACCCGTAAACAGTAACCGTGAAACGTTACCTCGTGGAAACGATGAGAGTAGTGCTCAGTGACATCGCATTAAGTATTATAGAACAAATATTAGAACTTTTAAAAATCAAAATAAAAATAAAATTTAATAAAATGAGACAAAATTTTCAAAAAAAAAAATAGAATTTTCAAATGGAATTTTTGTTGATCAAATGTTTTAAATGTATAATTAATTGTCTTGCATTACTTGTAAATGCAAGGACAATGAAATATACTTGAGTTATGTGTATGAATAGTGTCTCGAGTACGTGTTTATGCCTTAGAATGCATGATATGTTAACTACCATTTGAAATCGTGATTGCGCGGTAGTTGCGTAGGAAATTATATGCATGGTGTAATGGGTATAGGAAAAGGATGAATGCTAAGGTTAGGAACTATGACCTTAGGGATTTGGATACTGAAATGAACAAGAGAACTTAGAACCTTATTGAAATAAATAAATTGAGTGGTTGGAATTTATACCTTAGGAAATGAGCAGTCAGTTCATGGTTTGTCAAGTCTATTAGTAATTGACATCTGCATTTACTAATTAGGCGAATGAAAATTAAATGACTCTTGTTACCATTGAAGCTGTATAGATGGCTAATTCGGGGAGACGGGACGTAGAGGGGCGTCAGGGCCTTTGGTCAGGCACCGCAGTGTTTGATCAGCGGGAGACTTGTCTTGAGGTTGTAGGTATTACGACCAGGCTGTATCTCACGGTGAGATATGAAGTAGACAAGAAGATCCTAGTAACCTCCAGAGGTTTAGGGCGCATCATCCTCCTACATTCACAGGGGGGGGAGGAGATCCGGTGGTGACAGACCATTGGTTCATACAGATCGAGAATGTGTTAGAGGTCATGGAAATTACTTTTGACACTACCAGGATTAGACTAGCTGTGTTCCAGCTAGAGAGTGAGGCTATATATGGTGGAAATGGGCAAGGACCTCTAGAGACCTTAAAGGAGCCGTTGTACGTGAGTCTCCCCTAGGGATTAGGGCGAGAATAAGAATGATAGGTCGAGGTTGCGAGAATAAGAATGATAGGTCGAGGTTGCGAGTTAGAGATCTCGGGGACTCTACTCACAATGGACCTGAGGATTATGGACATGTCAGAGTTCGAGGTCATCCTGAGGATGGATGGGCGAGTAGCTTGGTTGGTCGTTGTCGATTGTGAGGCGTAGGAGGATGCAGCCTACGTGGGACCAGAGGTACTCTGTGTGGTGTTTCGGGGGACAGGCATGATGTTTTGCCTTGAAGCAGTTATCTGGTCAAGTGTCGGACCGGGTTAGGCGGGTGCTGCTTGAGCCTTACCCTAGAGGACGAGGAGAGATCAGACTTGGATCTACCTTGAGTAGTGTGCAAATATGTGGATGTTTTTCCAGATGAGTTACTTGGACCACCTCCACAAAGGGTAGTAGAATTCGATATTGAGTTACACCCTGGTACTTCACCCATCTCTATGACTCCGCATAGGATGGCACCAGTTGAGTTAAGGCCAGTAAAGGGTTTATTAGGCCAGGCATACCATGGGCGCCGGTTCTAATTACGAAGAAGAAGGGCAAGACCCATGTGCATTGACTACAGACGAGTTGAGCAGGGGTTACGATCAAGAATCGGTACTCATTGCAGAAGTTGATGATTTGTTGTCAGTTAGGGGGCGAGTCTACTGCAGATAGACCGCCGTCTTTGGTTACCATAAGCTGAGGGTTAGGGATACAGATATCCTAAGACAGCGTTTAGGACGCGTTAAGGGCACTTTGAGTTTATGGTGATGCCCTTCGGATTGACGAATCCGCTAGCGGCATTCATGGATCTCATGCATAGGGTATTCCAACCCTATCTAGATCAGTTTATCGTGGTCTTCGTGAATGACATTTTGATGCACTCGGTCGAGTGGGAGCATGGGTATCACTTGAGGATCGTTTACGGAGTTGTTGAGAGATAATCGATTTGTACACCAAGTTGAGTAAGTGTGAGGTTACAGCTTCTTGAGGTGGGATTTTAGGACAGCATTAGTTATTGACATCATGAGTGTTCGTCGACCTAGAGAAGGTGGAGGCAGTGATGAGTTTGGAGAGACCAAATGTCAATCTTCGAGATACGTAGTTCTTGGGATTTGCTGGGTATTACGAGAGACACGAGAATGGGCTGAAGTTGTCCATTCGGGACAGGATCGTAGGACTTCACCTACGGGACATGGACTCCATGGTTAGGCGCTCACGACCATAGAGAGAGATTGAGATACTTGGAACACTTTCGGGATACGGTGTTTATGCTTGAAGGGAGGATGACTTTTCTCCTAGTTCGAAGAAGAGGCAGAAGACTTCTGCTTCACACCAGTTTCAGGACTAGGGCCAGGATTGAGCATGAGTGACGGGATTGCCCCAGAGACAGGGATCCCAAGACTTTAGGACAATGCAGTCCCAGTTAGCCGTAGGACGGGGAGAGTATCTGGTTCATTCCTCCACACCTGATGCGGGTCGGAGGAACCCGGAGGTTTAGGTTCGAGGTGTTATCTGAGCACTTCCCGGCAACCGGTTTATTGAAAGGGGCCAAAGTGTGAGTCAAAAATCGAGGGTGGTCGAGGAGTTGCGCGGTGGAGCGTGATGGACTTTAGAGGGTGGTAGACCTATTGGTTGTTGATTGTCGAAACTGACATGGATGAGTTGACAACCATCGGGTTGTCGATGGTGAGACTGGGTAGGGTTGTCTGCTCGACCACGGCATTGGATTTGGGCTTAGAGGTTAAGGCCTTTAGAGAAGCCAAGTATAGATGTTCTTCCCTAGGGTGTAGGGTGAGAGTTGACCTAATAGGAGTCGGGAGTGACTCGAGATGAAAAACACATGGTCAGGCTATCACGCAGACTTAGAGTCGAGTGATAGGAGTCGGTAGAGGTGGCAAAATTGGCCCGGCCCGATGGTGCTTAGGTCAGCCAGTAGGGCCGGGTGAACCGATGGGAATGTGTGAAAAACGGACCAATTTTGGCCCGACCTGGTATGGCCCGAAGCCGGTATGGCTTGGCCGGTCGAAGCTCATGAATTTTTGCCTTGAAAAGACTATTGGCGGAGCCGACCCGGTTTTAAAGCCAGTTAAGGTATATTAAAATTTTGGTCGAGAGAAAAACCGGGCCAATTTTGGCGGGCCGGTTCTGTGGTATGTTGGCCAGCCAGTCGCCCGATTGCCACCTCTAGGAGTCAGGAGTGACTCGAGATAAAAACACACGGACATGGTTGTCACGCGGAGGCGGGTTAAGTGATAGGGTCGGGGGTGACTCGAGGTTTGATACCTTTGGAAATTCGTGGGTGTTGTTGGTGGCCAAGGGCTCGGTAAATGGATGTCATGCATGGCATGGATTAGGTTAATGATCCATTGGATTGTCGATAATTGTGACATGGAAGGTTAGCGTTTACACACAGCGAGGGGTTGTGTAGGGTTACGTGTGTATGGAGTACATACGGGTGTTAGAGGGCATGTTGCGAACATGTGTCCTGGATCATAAGGGTGAGGATTAATTGCCCTTAATTAGGTCGCCTGCAACAACGGTTATCAGGGGCGAGTGTACGAATGGCACCGTATGAGAGGCCTTTGTGTAAGGAGGGCCATGTAGATCCAGTTATGTCGGACTAGGAGTGGGAGAGAGCTCGTCATTTGGTCTGTGCGATTAGAGACACCTGCGAGAAGGTGAGCTTGTCTGATAGCGATCTTCTCACGGCTCGAGCCTGTGAAGAGCTATGTAGATGTCTGATCGCCGACCCTTAGGGTTCGAGGTTGGTGATCACGTTTCCTTGAAGGTGAATCTGCAGAGATGAGTGGTCGAGTTCGGCCGCGGGAAGCTATGTAGAGGTTTAGTGGGCCTTCGAGATGCTTGAGAGGATGGGCGCGTGTTGCGTGGGTTGGTGCAGCCCGACATGTCGGTGTCCATGAGGGTATTTCTTCACTAAACGTCTCCATGCTCGAGTATACTCGAATCCGGCTCGTGTGGTGATTGGGAATAGTGAGGTTGACCTGAATGGAACCTTTGAGGAGGACGGTGTGCGCGTGTGCCCGTGATCGGGTTTTGCGGCGCCAAGGGCCGTGAGGCTAATGAAGTGCTATGGCGGCCTTGTGGGTGGAGGTCGACTTGGGAGCGCGGGACGGTCGGGCCGCTATCATCTTTGTTTAGGGATGAGGTCACGTGGTTTAGTCGTTTAAGATTTTAAATGATGTTTACGTAAATGGTAGAGTGCACATTGCATATGCATGTGGTGATAATGATGTCAGTCTGAATTTCGGGGCGAAATTCCTTACAGAGGAGAATGTAAGGCAGAGAAATTGATTTACGAAATAGAGCGAAAATCGTAATTTCGATTCTGAAATTGTAATTTCGGTTAAAAATCGGAATTAATTCTACGGATCTCGGTGGCGAAAGCAGTTGCAACGTTGGAATAGTCTCGCGAAATCTGATTGCTTACGTAAAATTTCGTAATTTTCGAGGCAGTTGAAGTCGGCACGTTTTACTGAACATCGTTTCGGTCTTAGTAAAACGATTTTAGATGCGACGAAAGTCACATATAACAAGTACTCATGTGCCATAAGTGGTATGAGTAGAGAAATAATGAAAATGGACGGCCGAGGTAGTGCCGAATATCAATTCTGGTAAAAGAGGGACGTAATGGTCATTTTGAGAATTTATTAAATGAGAATAAGACAAACACTAAATAGTGTTGTCTTCTTAAAGCAAAGAGGCGTGGGAAAGCGAAAATGGAATGCGGTGAGTTCGGTTTGAGAGTTTTAGAGAGAGAGTACTTCTCTCTGAGAAATACGAATCAGATCGTCGGGCATCGGAACAAGAAGGAGAAGCGCTCTGCGCGGAGAGGCCTACGCGTGGGTACCAGATTTAGGGAGTTTCTTCAGAGCTCCTTGAAGTGGGATTTTCTCCTACTTGAGTTTATTCCCATTTTAAGTGTTTTGTCGATGTTTGGTCGAGTGAGGCGAGTGAGGGCCGTCGTCGATCCCAAACCTTGGGACCGGAATTGATAAAATCTTGAAACAAAATGTGGAGGCGACAGTGTGGAGTGCAGGCTGATTGGAGTGCGGTTGTGTACTTTGTGCATTAAATGTTTGCTTGGTATGCATTGGGCCGGGAATGACCGTGGATTGCGGGTTCACTAAGTGACCGTTGAGTTGTGATGTTTAGAATGTGTCGAGGTTTCACCTTCCCAAACAGTGTTCTAAAATTATATTTTTGTGAAAATATGTGTTTGGCCGAGTGATTTAAATTAAATCGCTCGTGTTTGATCATTAGCCCAAGTGAGCTAATTTTGATGCTTGAAATTGATTAATTACATGACATGATTGTGTGATTGGATATTATGCGAGTATATTCGTATTTGATAGTATTTGCATGTGATTAAACGTGTTGGAGCGGCATACATGCGTCCATATGCCTTTGGAACACCACTGGGATTATAAATTGAGTGCATGAGATGAGTCTAGAGAAAACGGTTCGGAGGGTTGTCTAAAAACATTAATTATCGGAGGGTAACCCAAAATTAAAAATATCAATCGTCGGAGCGGCCCAATTGATATTCATCGGAGGATAGTCCACAAACAAAGTAATATATCAATCGTCGGAGCGGCCCAATTGATATTCATCGGAGGATGATCCTGAAGCGAAAGTAATATATCAATGTCGGGCGACGATTGATATATATACATGGAAGGTTGTCAGCAATAAAGCAAATAAGTCTCATACAAGGCTTAGGCGAGTGTGAGAGAGTCGAGTGAGACTCGGGATACGAGGATTGGTCATGTAGACATTAGTAGGATCGTGCGTTTGCTTGAATGTGTGTTGCCAGGAACATTACTTATTTATGACTTGGGTGGTGAGTAGCGGCAGGGCGGTCTCTGTGAGCTTCCAGCTCACCACGTCGTGGGACCCCCTTTTGCAGTGCGGGGAGGCGTGCGAGGAAGCGGTTACCGTGCTGAGGGTGTTTTAGAAAGCCGGGATGTGGCTTTCAGTGTCACATTGTATACATGTATTAGAATGCTTTTCATTTTAATATATGTTGTATAAAAATGGTTATTAACTCTTGAAACTATTGGATATGGATTTGGATATCTTTGTGATAAAGTATTGTATTATGGGCCCAAGAGGCCGTTTTACTCATGTTGGGATTATATTGAACTGTTTGGGACAGGTATATGCAGGTACTGTATTTGGGTAGAGCTCCCAGGTAAAGGAGACTTCTGTAAGATTTTTACAAAGTGGCGTCGGGTGCGGCCATAGAACTGTATTCGCGAGTTGACCCAGTAGTCAAAGAACCCCCGGGTTTGGGGCGTCACATGACGGATAGTCAATGGACCCCCGGGAATGGGGCGTCACAGTTTTTCTATATTTTATGTGTTTTGTTTGTTTTTATTAAGAGGAATTACAATTTAAACTAAAATTTGGATTTCAGTATGAATTTGGCTTCTTATTAAATTATGGAATCGAGTCTATCACGTTATTTGTTATTGAATTTGGTTTATTGACGTGAATGATATGGTTGTCGATTTCAATCGTGTTTTTTCTTTTATTATTTCTTTATTTAATTGACGCTAATGTCAACCACGAAAATTGGATCGATGGGTTTCCTAAATCCATTTATTACATTATCGTTAAAGGAATATGCGTTTTCTTTTCTAGGTTTTTTTTTTTTTTTTTGAGAAAACCAAATGAGGATAGATTTATTTTTTATAATTATTCATTTGTTTCATTGATTATTAGGAGGTTTGTGGGAAAGAAATATAATGAAATATTCATCGATTTTATTTATTAATCTCTATTTTTTAGATTATTTATGGGGATTTTGAAAGCCAAATTTATTGGTTTACTCTACTATCTTATTAAGTATAAAAATTGCTTTTGGAACAAAATTTAATTTTTAACCCAATTTTACAAATTATGATTGTCCAACCGCTTGATATGAAAAAAAAAACTAATTTTGTCATCATGAAAATGGCGAAAATTGCCAGTCTGAAATATATATCTTAGTGCTGTGGTGCCTTATATATTTTACTTGATATACTAAAACTTCGAAAATATTGCAATGACATCAAATATGTATTGTGTTATCTCCGTAGAACTACTAATGAGTTTTACTCAAATGAGTAAAATCTGATGCTGAAATATGTGGATTCGGGCTATCTTTCAAATCCATAAAAAGCCATATCACAAAATAACAAATACTCTCAAGTGATAATTTAACAGATTTGTTCAAAAAGTCATTGCTAACCTCAACATTCAATAAGTTATTATATAAGATTTGAATGTATCAATAAAAGGACATTAACATGAGGGGGAGTATAAAATAGATGTTAGTTTACTACAATTTTTTTCCCTTCTTATAGATTTTGTTTCATTGGGTTTTATTGATAAGGTTTTAATGAGACAATCCTAACAAGTTTCCTTAACTTTCATAATGGTCATTTAAGGGGAAGTGTTATAAGGAAATGTGTTAATGACAATAAATTTACAACATGAATGTTAGTCACCTTTATAAAGTAAATATTAATTGTCCTAAATATTGAGATTATATGTAGATTTTAGTTCTCAAACACTTAGAAATAATCTTCTCTTATTTATATTTAATAAATAAAAAATAATGAAAATAAAACTTAATTCTTTCATTCTTTTTCCATATTTGTTTCTATGAGTTTCTCTTCATATTTTATTTATTTATTCAATCATTGAACCACAGTTCATTTCTTAATTTTAAAAAATAAAATATTTAAAAATAATTATTCAAATCATATTTTCTATTTTTTATTTTTAAAATTTGGAAATAAAAATTTAAAATAAACATATAATGTTTTATTTCTAAATTTAAAAAATTAAAATACAAAATTATCACTAAACTCACCGGGCTTTTAAGTTCTTATTTGTTAAACTAAAAAAATGAGTTCTATTTCTACAAAAAAAAATTCATTTAAATTAGGTTTCTTTTTTTATTTAATTACAATTTTTATTTTTTATATTACAAAAAGTAAAAATATAATTAAAAAAATCATTTATATTTTGAAAGTTTTAGAAAAATTCTGAGAAATACTTGAGTGTATATAAATGATACATTCTAATAATTCTATTTAAATTTAATAATTGTTGTTAAATTTATTAACATCTGATAAATTAAGTTTATATGACTTTAACATAATAATTTTTAAATTGATCTTTGTGTGACCAAAACGAGAACTGGTGGGGTTTTTTTTTATTTCGGAACTGGTTTCTTGAAAAAGAGAGAAGCAAGCGGGGATGATTCTTATCTGTGGTGTATGAATAGCAGAGTAAGTGTGACACGGTCTATTCTATCATTTTACTCAAATGCCCAGCAGTTATGGAAGATGGTCAACATTTCCTGCCACCTACCACTTCTCTAATTAACTACACTCCTTTATTCTTTCAAATTTTCAATTTCAATTTCAAATTTAATTGTATAATTGTTTATATTAATTATGAATTATTTATGATATATTTTAATATTAACTAGTTATAGGCTTATGATTTTATTTTTTCTTTTGCTTTGATAAAATAATTTAATCAAAACTCAATTATTCTTTTGTGCTTTATATATATAAGTAAATCGAACACTATAATTTATTAAGGGTTTGGTAAAACACTTTTTAAGGAAAATAACATATTCATTTTTAACCTTAGTCATCTTTCTCTTTGATCTTATCCCTTATAAATTTATTTAGAGATAAATGACAGTCAATAATTTTAGATCCGTTTCAGGTATGTTTTTCTACACACTATAAATCGATATGCTTTTTTATTCAATAAAGTTTGTGTTTTATAATACGTTTATTGGGTCTTTTAATTATTAATCAATTGTTTTGGGCTTAATATGACACACCCCCACCCTCTACCGGCGGCGGGTATCTTGTGGCCACTCCCTGGGGAATCTAGCCGTTACCTCTGTATTGTCCTTATGGAAGCGAAGCGTATTGCTTTCTAAAACTTCCTATAAATAAAAATATTTCTTTTATTTATAACTCAGGACCCCTGGTAAAATCTTAGCGTGAGAGAAAATTTTCGACATAATGATCACACATAGTAAAATTCCAAATCCTGTATACTTCCAATATACACTATATCCAAAATATGGCAACCAGCATACCAACATATTTCCATCATACTAAACTATGTACATACATATGTTCCTTATACAATTTCAAAGTATGTTCTTACAAAATATTACTAGCACCTGACACTTAAGCGATAATAAAGGACCAATCCTATTGTTATCGGCTTCTTCTTTTCAATACTGGAAAATAGTTTTAAAATACAAAATAATGAGCTAAGCGAGCTCAGTGGTGTATGCTTTTATAAAAGATTTTGCTTTTCGGAAAACCTGGCGTAAAACTTTCTTTTACAATATTTTCGAAGCTTTACTTTGCTTTGCTTTGGCAGAAAGTTTCTAAACTTTTCTTTGCACTTGCTTTTATACTTGCACCTTTAAGTATATAAAACAATACTTTTCTTGCTGCTTATTTGCTTTTCTTTAAAAGCTTGTAAAACTCTTATTGCTGGCTTGCTTAGAAGTTTATAAAACTTCTCATACTTTCTCTTTCTTGCTTGCTTGATCTTATTTGAAAAGTTTCTTAAAACCTTTCACAAACCTTTACTTTAAAAGTTTCTCAAAACTTTTTCATAAAAACGGGAGCCTGGGCTCAACCGTTTGCTTTGAAAATAAAACCCATGGGAGCTTGGCTCAACCGATCGTTTTGAAATCTAAACGGGAACCTGGGCTCAACCGTTTGCTTTAAAACTCTCACACGGAGCTTTGTGCGGCAGGGAACCAATAGTTGATTTTCAAATCTATATATCATGTTTATTAAAACGCCCAACCCTTTGGAGAGCCTATTTTGCTTAACACTTTGCCTAGTGAACACGGGAGCCTGTGCATCGACCGTGCCGGTGGAAGGACCTTTGTCCGCATCACCTTTTTCTTTTCTTTTTCCGGTAAATATGGTGGAATTGACCTCGTGTCGCCATCACCATAATTTAGTTAGAGCTCATAACCTTATATACTCCTGTACGTGCGACGGTTTACTTTAAATGCATGATGTATGTCCTAGTTTGCCGACCGGGCAAAAACTAAAATGCATGTATGAGATCTTTGACTCCAGGTGCACGTGCGGGTCTCGACAGTTTGCTTGCTTAGAACTAGGGAAGCTGTTTTTCTCAAACTTTCTTTGCTTGCTTGCTCTTTGTAAAATGGTTTTACACTTTGAAACCATTTACTTACTTGCTTGTTTGAAAGATGGTTTAATTATTCAAAACCATTTGCTTACTTGCTTTCTTACTTGAAAAATGGTTTAATTATTCAAAACAATTTACTTACCTTATGTAGTATGGTTTAATTTAAAACCAATACTTGCTATCTCATTGCTTGCTTCTTGAAAATGGTTTGAACTCAAAACCATGAAATACCAGTGAAATTTGCAATAATAATAATAATACACTAGTATTTGGAAAAATGAGTTTAGAACACTCACCTCTTTAGCATAGCAGGCACCGTTCCACACTTATCCCGCCTTTACTTTAACCTACAACTCAAACGAATACAACGACAAATTAATCGCATAACTTAACGTACTTCCTAGACTTAGTCACACTCTTCATACTCTTTTAAAGCTAAGGTGCTAAGGGTTCTATTCCAACTGGAATTACCAGGTCGAACGCACGAAAACTCAAGTTACGTTCGAAACAACCCGGACTACTCTATGTCCAAAGCTGATGCAGGAATTTTTCTTGCACATGGCCCCACTTTGAGTGAATTTTTAGGATACTTAGGATCATAATTTGACGATGCCTACTTCTTAAGTTTGTTAAGCAAGTCTATTTTGCATTAGCCACTTGAATCACTCAAATCGGATAAGAAATAGAGGAAGTTATGGCGGAAATACGAAAACTGGTCGACTTGAAAAACGGAACAAGTTGTACCAGTACAGAGCTTAGCTTCTGCATTCTGGCTGAAATGACCAGAAGCAAACATTGCCGGTACAACTTCCAATTGTACCAGTAGAAGACACTTGAAATGCCCAGATTTTGTTATTTCTCCACTTTTGACTCCATATAACTTCTATAATTCATAATACCTCAAAGCAACTTGTAATTTATCTAAACAACTCCACAACATGAATTGGTGTTTTGGAAACTCAAAACCAAAACCTTAGGTGAAAAAAATCCAAGAACACTACCTAAGGTCCACCAATTCTTTTTAAACATCATGTAATTTGATGATTCCAAAGTTTCTTTTACATCAATTGGGTTTACTCACATAACCTAACAATTCAAAGGCTTAATGTGCTCTTTGCACAAAACCTAGATAAGGAGAACTAATCTCCATACTAAGCCTAGAAATCATACACTTGATTCTAAGACAAAGCATACCTTAATCTTTGGACCTCTCCTCTTCCCTTCTTCTTCCTTCTCTTCCTCTTCTTGCTCTCTTCTCTTCTCCTCTACGGTTTGCTAGGGCAACCTTAAGACCAAAATGACATTTTGGTTTTTAATTCTCCTTTTTGTTAAATTAACTTTCCATTAATTGCAAATAACCCTCTTCTTTTAATTATTGCAATTGTAACTTATTCAATTTCTATGGCCCATCTCTAATTTGTTTCTAATTTCCATCATCATTTACTTAATAATCATTGTACCCTTAGTTTACACATTACCACATTCGGTTCCAAAATTTCTTTTCATATTTTAGTCTCCAAAATACTAATATGTGATACATGGTACTCTTATACACCCCTACAGTGTCATGTACTGTAGACTCTCCCGGGACGGGGTGTTACAAAATCCTCCCTCCTTAGGAACATTTAGTCCTCGAAATGAAAAACTAAACTCGAACAAGGAAGGAACATACCTCATCCGGAAAATAAGTGAGGGTAATGCTTGATGGCGCATCTGGGCCTCTGGCTCCCAAGTAGCTACCTCTCTCTCATGATTCTTCCATAAGACTTTAATAATGGAATCACTTTGCTTCTCCTTTTTGTTCCTTACGATCACAATCACCTTACAGGTATCTCCTCATAAGTCAAATTCTCCTTTAACTGCATTGGTTGCTCTCTCAATACATGTAGAAGGATCCGGGACATATTTCCTCAACATCGATACATGGGAATGTATCATGAATCATATTTGGGAGTAACTGTCATGTAAGCTCTTGGCCCCACTTTGCTCACGATCTCTCAAGGTCAATATACCTCGGATTGCAAGCTTGCCTCGTTCCAAATCTCGACACACCTTTCCAAGGTGAAATCTTCAAAGGCCTTTATCACCTATTTCAAAGCTGCAAGTCTCTCTGACGGTTGTCCGCATAACTTTACTGTCTATCTCTTTCTATTTTTTTAAGTTATACGAACAACTTTCACTTTCTCGAGAAGTGATGTACTAGTTCGGGGCTGCTAGTCTTCTCTCACCAACCTCATCCCGGCCTGCGGGTCCTGCATTTCCTGCCATATAATGCCTCAAAAGGAGCCATTTCTATACTGGCCCGATAGCTATTGTTGTAGGCAAACTCCATTAGTGTAAGTGAGTATCTGACCTCCTTTGAATTCCATCACCTGAGCTCTCGAGCATATCCTCTAACGTCTGAATAGTCACTCTCACGGTAGCCATCCGTCACGAGGATGAAATCTTTGATAACTAAAATGTAAGGCGAGTCCCTGCGCTGCACGTAAACTAGGCGAAACCTAGATGTGAACCTGGGGTCTCGATCTGACACTATCGACACTGGAACCCCATGAAGTCTCTTATCTAAATCCACATACAACTTGGCCAACTTTTTCTAAAGAATCTTCAACATTAGCGGTAGAAAATGAAGCGGACCGTCAATCGATCAACTATCACCCATATCGCATCATGTTGCCTGCGAATTAAAATTGGAAGACACCTTAACAAAATCATAGTGATCTTTTCCGTTTCCATCTTTGGAATAGGTAGCGCATATCTTCCGCGGGCCTACGATGCTGCGCCTTCACCCTGGCCGACAGGTTAGGCACCTAGAAAGCAGGCTTCATAATCCTCTTTCTTCATCCCCTCCGCGATAATGTTCTTTTCGAGGTCACGGCCACATCTTGAGTGCTGGGATGCATCATGTCTGTGGATGGATAATGCTTCTTCCATAATGTCTCTTTTCGATTCATGTGCTGCGGCACACATTCTCGACCTTTCACTAACTGTACCATCATCCACGATTTGAAACTCTGCTTTCTTTCCTTTTCTATCTCTTCTTTAAGCCTTGTCGTATGTGGATCTTGTGAGTTCTGTTAGAATGCGGTCCGCTGGGAGGCGGTCCCAACATGAAATGTGGCTAATAAGGCTCCGAGTCCTCAACCTCCAATATCACCTAAAGCTCTGGATCCACCAATAGTGGAAGGCATCAACCTGATCTCATGTGAGGGCAAAAGAACTCTCACAGTGCTTCTTTCAGAAGACATGCTGCTGCATTAGCTTTCCACTGGATGGTACTCGATAGTACGATTCGTGATCCTTAATCAACTCAAAGCCATCTTCTTTACCTCGGAGTTTAACTCTTTTGGGTGAAAATATATTGAAGACTTTATGAGTACGTAAAGATCCTACAAGGAACACCATATAAATAATGTCTCCATATTTTCGATTACCAAACACGGCTATGCAGCTACAAGTCGATGTGTCAGTCGATGCTTCTTTAGGTGTCTAGAGGCATATGCAATCACCCTATCATTTGCATTAAAGCCTGGCAAGGCCTTGCACGGAAGCATCACTTATAAACCACAAATCCATCTGCTTCCATTTAGGTAAAGCTAGGCGTACGAAGTCAGAAATCTATCTTTCAACTCCTCAGAAACCCTTTTGACATGCATCTTACCCAATCATACTTGACATCTTTCCTTGTCGGCCCAATTAGATTAGATTTGCTATCTTGAGGCCTCAACAAACTTCACGTAATACCTGCTAAGCGAGGAAGCCGACCTCGACACATTCTTTTGGTGGTTTCCCGATTTACCATTGCTTATTTTACGGGGATCCACGCTCCTCTGTGAAATTACATGACCAAGGAATGCCACCTTGTCGGTCGCGACACTTGCTCAACAGCATATAAGCGTCTCTCCCTTAGAGTGCAGTCTGATCTCGGGTGCTACGAATGTTCCTCACGAACTACTGAATACACTAGATATCATCCCGATAAATTATGACGAACCTATCCAAATACGGCTGGAATACTCGGTTCATCAAATCCATAAACGCTGCTGGGGCATTAGTCAAACCAAATGGCATCACAGCTTCGTAATGCGTAGCGTGTCACGAATGCATCTTAGGTACATCGCTCCTCACGAACTCTCAACTATGATACAGGCCTCAAGTCACATCTTGGGTATACTTTCGAGATCGCGGAGTTGATCAAATAACTCATCAATTCTGGGAGTGGATGCGGTGCGGATGGTAACTACGTTGTTGCACCTTAATCTATACATAACCGCAAACTCCCGTCTTTCTTTTCACGAAAGCTGGAGCTCCGTGGGGGATATGCTCGGTCTAATAAATCCCTTACTCATAGATCTTGGCGGGCCTTAAAGCTCCTTCAACTGCGAGAGCCATCCCTATGGGGAGGAATGGAAATGGGCTCGATCCACGGAATCAAATCAATGGTGAATCCGCCTCTCTTTCTAGAGGTAAACTGTGATATCATCAGGAACACGTGCGGGAACTCTACAACAAGCTGGAATCTCATCAATATAGTCCCCTCCTTCTGTCTCACCACATAAGCTAGATAACCACGACAACCTTCTGTGACATTTTTTACGTGCTTTGTCATGGCGGAGTCGTACGGGAAGATAGCTACACGTGTCAGCAGACTTTGCCTCCTTTCCACGGCTGTTCGACTTTGCTTCCTTTTATAACAATCTAATGTGGCTCTATGGCGAGATAGCCAATCCATCTGAAGAACCACATCAAAGTCCACCCATATCTAGAGCTCTAGTCAGCTGGGAACTCACATCCCACTCAATGAACTCTACTATCTCTGACTACTAAATACCTGCGAGTAACGAATCTCAATTTTGGAAGGGAAACTCTCATACGACCCTCTAATGGGTGGATCTCTATCTGGAAAGCTTGATCTAGAATGAAGCCGGATGCAAATGAATACGTGGCTCCACAGATTCTACTAAGGTATATACATCATGATCAAGAATAGAAATAATACCGTGACCCGTGGTATGCATCTTATTTGAGCCACCGGCATATCACTGGCTTTGAGTGAGGGGCTCGTACGTATCCAGAACCTTTGCCTCTACCTCTACCACGACCACCTCTACCTCTTGGTGTCGTGACCCTGCACAGGAAGCCTCTCCCGTCGATTTTGTGTGCTCATCTAGTGCGGGGTAGCTGGGGCGTATGATGTCTCTTTTAATCGGTGAGACCTCTAATAAAATGGCCTTCTTGTCCACAGTGGAAACACCCGTACTGAATCTCCTGCACTCCCCATGGTGTCGCCTCTGACACATATGACAAACGGGAGGAATACTGCCGGGTGCCCACTTCTTTATGACAGGGAGCCTCAGCGATCCACGACTAGAGATGAGCTCCTCGGCTGCACCTCGGCCTCTGTAACCTACGCCTTGTTCTTCTTTCTGCTACTATGCGTCTTGAGCTTTGTTGGGAAGTGCACGGTGCCTCCTCTTACTCTTACTTTCACCTTCTCTATTACATCATTTGTAGTGCTTTGCTCGACTCTCGAGAGCGGCCTCAGCTAAGTCCCGAATCTCTATTCGAGGAACCACTTAGATAAATGCACTCTGATTACATCTTTGTAGTCTGATAAAAACCTCTTGCATTTGAGGACTTCATGCACTTGAATGTATGGAACAATCTAACTAGTTAAAGAACTTCTTTTCATACTCGGAAGCGACATGTTCTTTTGTTCCAACTTGAAGAACTCCTGTTTTTTGAATCCTTGTGACTGCGAGGAAAGAATCGGTCGAGTGAATTCTTCTTGGAATTGGTCCCATGTTATGCCATCGGATGCACCTCCTCTCTGACATCCACAATCTTTAGCCTTGTCTTCCATCGAGCTTGGAAAACAGACCCTTTGCTCATCCGTACGACCCGTAACTCCATAAATCTTGTTTACTCGGTCTAGCCATAACCGGTACATACGGATCCTGCCTTACGTCATATGGCAGCGCCCGGTTACGTACTCTCTCTCTGTTGACCTCCGGTTCTTCCACCAACCTCTCTGGGTGGAGGTGGGGTTGCGGCTATTTGTCGGGTCCACTTGTGCCCACTATCTGTCAATCGTGCCACTTGCTCTTTGCCAGTAAACATTCCTGGCACTTGAGCTCCTTCGGTGGCGCGATGGTCGGCTGACTTCTTCAGCGGAGGCTGATTCATAGGCAAACAGTGGGGACCTACTAGTGCTCATCCCTCGGAGGTATTGTAGGGCGGCTAGGAGCCTCTGGAATAACTCTCTAGGGCGAGCCTCTGTCTCTTCACGACATAGTCTTTGTAATTACCAATAATCAACTTTTTAATACTTTGAATCACTTGATATGTATGTACTCTAAGTTGGAACATGCATGGTTGCCATTACTTATGCTCTGATACCACGTTGACACACCCCCACACTCTTAGTGGGGTATGCGACCACTCCACAGAAATCTAGCCGTTATGCGACTAGAAATCCTATGAAATGGCTTAGTATTTAACTAAAACTTCCCCATAAATAAAAATATTTCTTTTATTTATAACTCGGGATTGGTAAAATCTTAGCGGCGGAAAATTTTAGGCAGCATGAAATTTTTATAATAAAATTCCAAATCTGTATATTAATATGCACTATATCAAAATATGGTAACAGCATCTGACATATTTCCATCATACTAAACTATGTACATACATATGTTCCTTATACAATTTCAAAGTATGTTCTTACAAAATACTAATACCATGACACTTAAAGCGATGTCGGGACCAATCATTGTGCTCAGCTTCTTTACTTTGTACACAGAAAATAGTTTTAAAATACAAAATAATGAGCTAAAGCGAGCTCGGTGAGTGTATCTTTTATAAAGATTTTGCTTTCGAGGCTCTCAAGCGTAAACTTTCTTTACAATATTTAAGCTTTACTTTGCTTTGCTTGCTTGAAAGTTTCTAAAACTTTCTTGCTTTTATACTTGCTTGCTTTTAAAAGTATATAAAACTTAATACTTTCTTGCTTGCTTATTTGCTTTTCTTTTAAAGCTTGTAAAACTCTTATTGCTTGCCTTAGAAGTTTATAAAACTTCTCATACTCTCTTTCTTGCTTGATCTTATTTGAAAAAGTTTCTTAAAACCTTTCACAAACCTTTGCTTTAAAAGTTTCTCCAAAAGCTTTCATAAAAACGAGACACAGGCTCAACCGTTTGCTTTAAAAAATAAAACCAGGAGCTTGGCTCAACCAATCGTTTTGAAATCTAAACGGGAGCATGGGCTCAACCGTTTGCTTTAAAACTCTCCGGAAGCCTGTGCGACCGGGAACCAATGGTTGATTTTTCAAATCTATATATCATGTTTGTAAAACATCAACCACTGGAGGCCTATTTTGCTTACTTTGCCTATTGAACAGGGCACATGCTCGACCGTGCGGTGGAAGGATAGCTGTCCATCACCTTTTCTTTTCTTTCCGGTAAATATGGTGGAATTGACCTCGTGTCGCCATCACCATAATTTAGTTAGAGCTCATAACCTTATATACTCCTGTACGTGCGACGGTTTACTTTAAATGCATGATGTATGTCCTAGTTTGCTGACGGGCAAAAACTAAAATGCATGTATGAGACACTGACTCCACCGTGCACGTACGGAATACCTCTGACCGGTTTGCTTGCTTAGAACTAGGGAAGGCCTGTTTTCTTATCAAGCTTTAACAGCGCTTGCTAGCTCTTTGTAAAATGGTTTCGCTGAAACCATTTACTTACTAACTTGTTTGAAAGATGGTTTAATTATTCAAAACCATTTGCTTACTTGCTTTCTTACTTGAAAAATGGTTTAATTATTCAAAACAATTTACTTACTTGCTTGCTTGCTTAATTATGGTTTTACAATTTAAAACCAATGCTTGCTTTTTATCTCATTGCTTGCTTCTTGAAAATGGTTTGAACTCAAAACCATGAAATACCAGTGTAAAGAAATTTGTAATAATAATAATAATAATACACTAGTATTTGGAAAAAAATGAGTTTAGAACACTCACCTCTTTGCTTGCTTAACTTGAGCACCGTTCCACACTTATCCAGCTTTTTACTTTAACCTACAACTCAAACGAATAACGACCATGTTAATCGTCTGCGTGCTTCCTGGAGCTTAGTCACACTCTTCATGCTCTTTTAAATTTAAGGTGCTAAGGGTTCAACTGGAATTGCAATTCGAGCAGAAACTCTCAGGATACGTTCGAAACAGCCGGACTACTCTGTGTCCCAAAAGCTGGTATAGAATTTTTCTTGCACACTTGGCCCCACTTTGAGTGAATTTTAGGATACTTAGGATCATAATTTGACGATGCCTACTTCTTAAGTTTTGTTCTCCTTGAAGTCTATTTTACGTAGCCACTTGAATCACTCAAATCGGATAAGAAATGAGGAAGTTATGGCCGAAATACGAAAACTGGTCGAAACAGGAAAACCAGAACATGTTGTACCGGTACAACTTAACTTCTACCGGTACAACTTGGCCAAAAATGACCAGAAGCAAACTTGTACCGGTACAACTTCCAATTGTGCGGTGAGCACCGAAATGCCCGATTTTGTTATTTATAAGCACGATCTTGGTCGATAATATAAACTACATAATTCATAATACGCCAGCCATTTTGGAATTTATCTAAAAACAACTCACAACATGTGAATTGGTGTTTTGAAACTCGAAAACCCAAAACCTTAGGTGAAAAATCCAAGAACACTACCTAAGGTCCACCAATTCTTTTTAAACATCATGTAATTTGATGATTCCAAGTTTCTTTTACATCAATTGGGGTTTTACTCATAACCCAACAATTCAAAGGAAACTTAATGTGCTCTTTGCACAAAACCTAGATCAAGGAGAACTAATCTCCCATACCAAGCCTAGAAATCTAATGCACTTGATTCTAAGACAAAGGCATACCTTAATCTTCGGACCTCTCCTCTTCACTTCTTCTTCCTCTCTCTTCCTCTTCTTGCTCTCTTCTCTTACTCTCCCTACGGTTTCTTGGGGCAACCTTAAGACCAAAATGACATTTTGGTTTTTTAATTCTCCTTTTGTTAAATTAACTTTCCATTAATTGCAAATAACCCTCTTCTTTTAATTATTGCAATTGTAACTTATTAATTTCTACTATGGCCCGTCTCTAATTTGTTTCTAATTTCCATATCCATTTGGCAATGACCATTGTACCCTTGGTTTATCACCACAATTCAGTTTCAAAATTTCTTTTCATATTTTAGTCTCCAAAATACTAATATGTGATACATGTACTCTTATACACTCTCTTTACGGTGTAAGTATCTTGTAAATTTCCTCAGAAAGACGGGGTGTTACATAATAAATGCTCTTAATCTCACAAAATAATTCGATAATAGGTATCAAAGCTACTTTAATTGACAATGAAGCTATCAGATTGTTTTTATATTTTATGTGTTTTGTTCGTTTTTATTGTCGGGAATTGCAATTTAAAATAAAATTTGGATTTTAATTATGAAATTTTGGCTTCTTATTGAATCATAGAATCTAAGTCTATGCAATTAACAATCATGAAGTACTGTTTTATTGACATGAATGATATGGTTGTCAAATTTCAATCATGTTTTATTTTTATTATTTATTTATTTGATTGAGGCTAATGCTAACCACGAAAATTGGATTGATGGCTAATCCGTTTATTATATTGTAGGAAGATGTGTTTTCTTTCTTGGTTTTTTTTTTTTGGGAAAACCAAACAAGCATAGATTTATTTTTAATAATTATTCCTTTGTTTCATTGATTATTTGAAGGTTTTTGGGAAATAAATATAATGAAATATTCACCAAATTTATTTATTAATCTTCTTTTTTTTAGATTATTCATGAGAATATTTTTTGAAGCCAAATTTTATATTTTTGCCCTACTTTTACTCTACTACCCCTTTAAGTATAAAATTTGTTTTTGGAATAAATTGGTACAACCCAATTTACAAAATTTTTATTACTTCATTTTCACAATATTGCCTTATGATATGTGTTTTATACTATTTATGATTATTTATAGAATCATATTGGGAATAAAATTATTAGTATTATTGCACTTGGGTGAAAATTGAGAAATATTAAATGTTTGTGGACTTGTCTCCTCATGAGTCTAGCGTATTCGGGATATTTTTGGAATTGATGTTGTAAGCTATAAATTTCTAAATACTTGCCGTCAATTTTACTAAGATCCATCTGAGGATAGTGAGATTGTCCTATCGATGTGTGATTGTTGATAAGATGCTTAGTTTGCGCATCAATGCTTTCTGAATAAGGGAATTTATACCACAAGTGAGTTGGTATCTAAAACCATCCCCCATCCACCATACGCCCAAGAAAAAAACAAGAAAGAGAAAATGGTTGTACAAAACTGTCTTAATTTAATCCCTGTATTTGATACCAGCTTCAGTCAAGTTGGCATCATTCTCAGTTAACAAATAGTCACAAAGCTCTAAGAGCTTATCAGCTAGGGGAGGAATACCAAACAAACGATAATAGATTTATTTTTAATAATTATTCATTTGTTTCATTTATTGTTTGGAGGTTTCTGGTAATGAAATATTCATCAATTTTATTTATTAACCTTTTTTTTTTTGAGATTATTCATGGGATATTTTACTCGAGAGATAGGCAAGTCCCTAGATTTATCTTGGACTTTAATCTTTTTAATTTTCTTTAAGAGTGTGATGCCCCCAACCCGACACCCGGTAGGGTGTCAAGCGGAGTGTCACACTTGGGAACAGGACTCTTCAACCTTTTTTTCGAAGGCGACACCTATACTGTTTTCTCATTCCTTATGCACAATTTCTGTAATAATAAAAAAAAAAAAAAATCTTTACATATACATTATACATACCACCATAGTGGTATTTATGTTCTATACAAGGTCCCATTACTTCTCAATAAACAAAGCTTATGCCTATTCAAAAATACGAGAAGTGCGGGCGGTGCGGTGAAGTACCTATCTACGAGGTTGGCTCTTTCTGGCGATGTGGGATGTCACGTCTCATCCTTGTCTTACCTTTTTGTACTGCGGATTAAAAGCCGTGCTAAGCTTTGCGCTTAGTGAAACATATCTGAGGACGACGATAACTATGATCGTCTCAACAAACCTGCTATCTTATCGTTTCGTATAGCATTACATACATCATTATGACGTTTGACATATAACCTTTCATATCATTTATTTCTTATTCTAGTACTTATCATTTGATCTATTCTCTTTCTAATGGTTCATATTACATATCATATTCTGTGTATGTCATATTCGTATACATATATTACTTTCATGGTTATATACTATACCAATTGTTACGTTATATTTTCATGTACTATTATCATGTACTGTTATCATATACTGTATTCATGTACTGTTCATGTACTATTTTCATATATTGTTTTCCTGTTATACTTTTCATATGACTTTCCCTTTCATATCTTTGTACTTGTTCATATACTTTTAGTGTCTTGTGCTGTACTTTCCATATACTGTATTCATATTAACTTTTCAGATCATTTTACATTCTTATACACATTTTATATATCATGTCAATCGTATAATCTCATGTTACAAAACTTATCATATAGCGTTGCTATGCTTCTCGAATATTATAATAATAACCATGTCTGTATGCAAATAATTTGTTTTATGTTTCATATGCATAAACCTTAGAAGTGGATAAAGGAAACTATAAGGGCCGTATTTGTACTCCTTGTCTTGAAAACAGTGGTCTATAAGGGCGGCGCTGTTATCATTGTGCGAGACAATGACCATCTATAAGGGCCGAAAGTATTTGTTATCATTAATACGAAAATGACCATCTATAAGGGCCAGTATTGTAATGACCAACGAGGCGGCGATCGGTATCTTTGTAGACTTATTTTTCCCCTAATAGGCATGCCGATCTATCCCTACCGAGGTTCTAAGCGGACAATCCCATTTAATACATTTACGTACATCTCATCTACACGAATAACTATTGTTATCATGTAGCCGCTGACAGATACACACACTATTATTTATTTCAGTCTCTGTAATACCTTCACATATTTCTTAGTTTGTGATTGTTCCTTTCTATATTTCTTTATTAACACATATATTCATATCTTTTCTATCATTTAGTTTTGTCTTCAGATCATATATGTAATCCTATCATATATCATGAATGCGTCTATGCACTCTTATATTCATATATATATATATATATATATCTTTATCTATTCATATCCCTTTATATCATTTACGATCATATCCTCCTTTATGCGTTTCTATCACTAATAGCTATTCATGTACTTTCTATATTTCTATCATGTATGCTTTACCATTCATGTGTTCCTATCATGTTCCATCTATTCGTTTATGTATGACAATCATATATTCATATCATACTCTATATTCATATCATGTCTTCTTACTTAATATCTTATATCTTTTGTTACTTATATCTTTCATGCATTTTATCTACTTATCATATCTTATGACATATACCTATACATCCCTATACTAGATGTTTTTCTTGTTCCTTTATCAGACTGCCCTATCTCCGTAGGGAGTACACGTAGACTCTTCCTTTGATACCCGAGAGTACTTTCTTATCTATACTCTTTACATATCAAATCTACATATATTGCTATTTCTTGTTCATATCTACATCATTTCACTACATTCCAATTAACTTTAACCAAGCGATTAGTACACTGACACAACACCACTTTTCAACAAGATAAAACTTCTCTCTCCTCAATGCACATTATTGGGTCATCAATATAGATTCTCTAGACTCATGATCTTTCCATCGAATCCAAGAATACCCATAATCTAGTCCTAATCTAATGAGTTATGCAAATTGCAAGCCATGAAGAAAGCAGCAACTTTGCAGCACCTGGCAAGAGTTGTTATGTTAATGTATTTTGTCATTTTCAGGTGTATTATAAGATCAATATTGTATCAAGATATATATGGATGGATTCTATACTCAAAGGCCTTACCATAGAGTCCAAGAAGACCCAAAACGGAGTCCTAACGAATGAGTTATGCAAATTGCAAGCCATGAAGAAAATCAGCAACTTGCAGCACCTATAGTAGCAGCAGCAGCTACTGTCTTTTGTCATTTTCAGGTGTATTATGTTTCATATCAGATCAAGCTATATACTTAATTAGATTCTCTAGAATCAAAGTATTTTCCATGTAGCCTAACACCCAAAAAATGTAGTCCTAACGAAGGAGTTATGCAAATTGCAAGCCATGAAGAAATCAGCAACTGCACCTGTAGAAGGTGCAGCAGCTACTGTCTTTGTCATTTTCAGGTGTATTATAAGTCAATATTTGTATCAATCTATATATGGATGGATTTTAGACTCAAAGGTCTTTCCATAGAGTCCAAGAACACCCAAAATGTAGTCCTAACGAAGAGTTATGTCCTAAAACAACCTTAATACGCTGAGATAAAATAGCAGAAATTTGCTTGAACATAAATTTCCTTTTACTGGATATTTGGGCCACATAGAGTCAGAATTCGAAGATAATCTATTTCAGGGTGGTTTAGTCTCCTAGCGCCTAGTTTAACCAAAAACTTGAATCATCCAAATCGGATAAGAAATGACCCCACAAGTTATGTCGTAATACTAACTCACGTCAAAACAAGTAAAACAAACACTTCTTAGAATATGTGTTTTTCTTCCCTATTTCCATATAGTTCCACCCAAATCCACTCAATACTCAATATATACATCAAAACCACTCCATATTCATCTTGTGAAGGTGGTTAGAACTTCACATACCTAAAACCTCCTAGGTGAAAGTCCAAGAACCCATACCAAGTCCACCATTCTTATACAAAACATGTAATTAAGGGGGATTCCATGCTTATATTAACCAAGCTAGAGTTTTCAACTCAATTTCATTCAAACCTAGAGTTAGGATCAATTCCAAACTAAACCCTAGGTTTAGAACCCATAAAAATCTCTACCAAAGTCCAAAATACATATGGATTCCATATTCAAAGTCAAAACTCACAGAAACCCATAAAAACCATAGAATCTCCATACAAATTTATACCAAGTTCCATACAAGTTCAGACAAAATGGAATCCATACTTTTTCCAAAAAATAAAACTAGACTTCCATACCTCAAAAAATTAGAACCATACCATAAATCCATACCTTTCTTTCGCTCCTCCCTTCCTCTTCTTCCTCTTCCTTCTTCTTCTTCCTCTTCCTCTTTCTTTTGTTCTTTCTCCCTTCTCCTCTCTCTCTTTCTACCCTGCTTTCTTGAGCCTTTCTTCACCAAAGACCAAAAGATATTTTGGCTTTGATCTCATCCTATTTATGGATTTTACTTTCCTTTATTTAATACTAATTGGTCCTCATCTTCATGTTATTTCTGTACTTCAAGTTCCCATTTTACTGTGCTTGGTCATTCTATTCTTTCTAATTTCTATTCCATCTTCTCAAATTCCATAATTGCATATAAACTTATTGTTTTATGCCTCTCATATCCTCAAATGGTAAATGACCACTTTACCCTTGTCTCTAATATAATTTTCGGGTCTCTCGTTTTATTTCCTGAAAATTCCTATTTAGCTTTTAATATACCCTAACCATGTCTGAAAACTGCTAAGGTGTTTTTCGAGGTGTTACAAAGAGAGTTTTGGAGTAGCTTTCGCGTACGTAGGATTATAGATCAACTGGTTTTTGTTTCCTTACTTTCATTATTCATTTCCTCTGTTTTGATTTTCACCTCTTCCCTTACATGTCTTTGTAACAGGTAGAGAAAATTTCCATCCCTTAGACCTTTCTCTCAAAACTACCCCACTATATAACAAAATAACACTTTTACATCTTTACCTTATTAACCAAAATAATTTTCTCCTATTTAGTTTTACCATGTAAAATAATATATATATATATATATATATATATAATCAAAAGTTCTCAAACTTTTACACATTTAAATTTTTTTTAGTATTTATATAAAAACAATAGAAACAATATAAATGAGTTTGAATAAACATATAGAATTAAGTTATTAAGTTTGATTTATTTTGCTTCAAATTTTATTTTCTTCCATTTTATTATCTAGTTTTCTCTCTTTTTCTTTTCTTAGTATTTTTCTGCTTCTAAACGAAACCTAGAGAAAATAGAAGGAAATAAATAATATTAAATATAAAACAAATTTTTATTTTATTATTTTTTAACTTATTTAATTACATGTATTCTCTCTAATAATTTATAATTCTTGCTTATTATTTATTTAATTTATGTATAGATCGATATTAAGTCAACGGATTTGTAAAACCTGGAAAAATTAGAAATTTTCAAAAAAAATGGTAAAATGATAATAATAATAATAATAATAATAATAAATTACTATAATATTTCAGGGAAGTCTAGAAAATTCTCTAGATCTTGGATGACGAAACGGACTGCGCCATTAAATTCGTCTCACGAAATCTAGTGACCTAGAAAAATTTCGTCGAATTCTGAGACAATCAGAATTTTTTTACGATTTTATGGGTGATAAGTTGTCAGTGACTCCAGTAACAAGATTTTTTATAAAAATCTCAGAAGTCAGGAAATAGCTTGAGTTAAGTTTATTTAAAATAAATTGAACTGAAAAGAAATAAATTATTTTGGGATAAAAACAGATCCGGATGAGAGATGTACATTGCACCATGTATAAAAAAAGGTTAAAAAGAAAAAGCAAAGTCAAAAAAAAAATGAAAGGAGGAGACGGACGGGTGAGCGTGGGAGAATGGAGAAGAGAGAGAAAGGAAAAAAACAAATTTTCGTTTCTCTTTAAGATCTATGAAAATCGGACTTTAGGTTTTCGTTGGAGCAAAAGATAAAGTCGGTTCACGCATTAAGAGCTACGCATGGGTACCAAAATCTTGGAGTTTCGTCAAACTTAACGAGATAGGGAATTTTCCTACTTTGATTATTTATAACCTAAAGATCATTTAATGATTTGAGATTTTTTTAGAGAATGTGAGAGGCCGTGAATTATCAAACATATTTAATTTTATTTAATGATTTAAATTAAGTTATTAAGTTCTTAAATTAATTTCTCAAACAATTTCTTAGACTATTTAAAATAATGTATGAGAATGCAAATAATATTATCAGATTATCTAAAGGAACCATAATTTTTTTACTTATTCACTTTTGCATATATATTATGTTGTAAGAACCATAAATAAACTAGTATTAACTTGTTCATCATGCCTAATTCATATGATAAAACATTTAACGTTTCAAAAGAAAAGGTATAGGGAAAGAAGGGGTCTCGGGTTTCAGTCAAGTGGGAATAGTTTACTATATTATAATTAAAGTGTTTAATATAAAATATATCTACTTTTTTTTTTTTTTATAATAAAAACAAAAGAGAAACAAAAGAAAAAGAAGGAAAATGAATCATAAAGACTCCCGCTAATCTTAACGTTCCAATATTTGTGAAATCATGTATGCTCACTAAGAACCATATTTTAGGCTTTTCAAAAAAAAAAAAAAAAACAACAACAACATCCATACTTTTGGTAAATATGAAAACTATATTATTCCCATAGAGGGATCTATAAAGAAGAATATTAGTTTGTCACATGTAATGGCTTATTCAATGATCTTAATTTAATCACATGTAAGAATAGACTTTTAGAAACCAAGAATGAGTTGTATGATTAATTTAGTTTTCATTCAAGATTCCACCCCAAGGATTATTAACTAAGAATGAGTTGTATCATAATTTTAATTTTATTTTCTTCTAAAGATTCCATTATTGATAATTAAATTTTTTTATATAATTTTAAAATAAGATGATTTAAATCTTTTTATCTTTGTACTGTGACATTAAAAATGACTGGAATTGCATCTAGAATTCAAAATCTTGGAATCAAATGGCAAAGTTGAAGCATCAAATATATGGTTCATAGGAAATCTCGAGGTTTGAATAAAATATGAAGATTTTAGATACCGCTGCAAAATAAGGGTCTCATGGGCCATGGCTTATAAAAAAATGAGGATGGACTGCCATTTATAAGAATCAATTCAATAATCTATTCCATTGTCTCGCTACTCATCTAATCACTTGTGTCTCACTGTATACCCACTCCACACTCCAAGAGTCAACGTTTTATGAAAAAGAAAAATATAAAGATCAATGAAACCAATTATTTATTCTATAATTTATTTCCATGATTTATATATAAATTAGCTTCTCTTTCAATTTTTATTAATTATGAAATAAGCAAAATCATATTATAAATTGTGACGTTTCCAACCCGGTGTCCGGCTGACTTAATTGCTAACTCATGAAATCTATACATCTCGTATTACGACGCATACTGAGTAAAATAGCCTCTTTGGCCCACAAACCAATACTCAAAATAATTATCTCAACTATATTTCAGGTTTTTACATGCTTCGTTTTCTACAAAAGATTTATACATATTTGCATAAATATTTACTTAAAGCCACATTTCGCTTTCTTTTCTCAAAACTACCTCTAATGAGTCGTCTCCCTGATGTCTCCACTCAAAGGGGTCCCATCACTCGTGGTGAGCAAAGCCCAAGAGAAAATTTTCCTACAAGGGCTACTCCCACCTAAAATGCATATGCAATGGCATATATAAACAGCTAAATCACATTCCATACAATTATCCACTATTATATGAAATGTCTATATCATGCATGAGATGCGACCCCTCATGCTCTCTCACCACTGAAATCCCAACTCGACTCTCACACCCGAATGCCAAATGTGAATAAAACCAAATACACACCCCGGGACTAAACCATTGGAAAACCCTCCAATTTATTTATCAAAAATTGATTTTTTTATTCTTTTCCTTTATTTTGTGGGCCACGGATTTCCGGGTTTACACCGTAGGACGCCGCACGCCTTTTTCAACATTTTCACTTAATCCTGCATCGCCTGATTCATGTCTAACCGTGAATAACCTGTGTGACTTTTCACCCCTGGGGATCTACCCCAACTTGCTCCTGCCCAAAAACATGTAATTTATCATTTTGATCATTTACACACTCGTGAATTCACTGACTTCTCATCCCATTTTTCCCGAGTTCACGACTCACACCAACACCGATGAATAACCTTAATTCCCGCACCCACACCGACCGACGCGATGTGACCGCGTGCATATGAAATGCATGATGTGAGACCTCGAAAATCCGCATTTCCTAATAAGGATAAAATAGCAATTTCGCTGAAAAACCTAATTTTTCTAGATTTCTGATGACTAAACTACTTCTCCTTTGAAATCGCTCCCGCGAATTCTACTTATCACGTCACTCACAATTCCGAGGTGTCGGGATTTCTATCGCTTCAGGCGTGGTGTTGGATGACACATGGCAGGTAAGGATTTTAACAAGCACCATAAAGGTGTGACACTTGGCATAAAAAGGGATGGCTCACATTGAGCCACATGGTGGCATGATTCTATGGCTCATATTAAGCCATGTGGGTGATGATGTCATAAAAGAGGGATTAAGAAATAAAAGAAAATGGAGGAAAAAGGATAGCCACAAAATGTTTATAAGGAGGGGAGGAAACTTCCTATGTGACTCACACGTTTAAGGCTCCAAAAAGAGGAGATAAATCCAAAAAGGGAGAGAAAATGGGGAGAAATACAAAGAGAAAAGAGAAAATGAGAGGAGAAAGGAGAAAAAGGAAAGAAAAACAAGAGTAAAGAAGAAAGCAAAAGAAAAGAATTCGTGGAGAGGAAGAGGCAAAGTACAAATGATGGAGAAATCTCTAGAGAGAACGCCTTCTTCTCTAGATTTGGTAGGAGATCCGAATCGCTCTGATTCCTTCGAGACAGAAGTAAGTGTTCTATACTGAGAGGACAACGCTGCTGACTCCGGTTTTGGAGTTTCTTCAATCTCCAAGAGGTAGGATATTTTCCTACTTGCGTATTTTTAGCCTAAAGGCTTTATGTAATGGTAGGATTGCTTTGGCCGGGAGGCCAAGAGAGCTATGTGAATTAGTTCCAAGCCTCAATTAAGGGGTATGGATTTCATGACCGGCTTCCTGATTACTGAGTTAGGTTCAACTAGAAACCGAAGGTTTCTGTGTATTATGGTTTGTTGATGTAGGAATGTTTGGAACCGGATTGGTCTATGTTTGCTATGGTCGTGGGTACCTCACAGCGTCCTAAGTTTGGTGACCTTGCTTGTGTGTTATGGCTTGCCTGAATAACATGCAAAGCAGGTGGAAATATGATGTCGATGCATGCTATTTAATGTATTAACATGATTTGCATGGAGGTAGATTATTATATGTATAAATTATAATTTTCTTCCATGGATTGTAAATGTTTCATGTAGTGCTCATTCATGCATGTAACATGAGAAAATGCATTGGCATCATGCATTTCACATGCACTCCGCCACATCGTCAAGTCTCGTGTGGGTGCAGGTAAGGTTTATTCATCAAGAGCCAGAATGGGTCGTGAACTCGGGAAAATGGGACAGTCCAAGGTAGAGATTCACGCAGTGTGTAAATGATCAAAATGATAAATTACATGTTTCAAAGTGAGCAAGTTGGGGTAGATCCCCCAGTGGTGAAAGTCCCACATTTATTCACTAGACATGAACCTGATGATGTAAGTTCGTGAAAATGTTGCAAAAAGGCGCGGCGGGCGTCCCACGGTGTAAACCCGAAACTGTACTCCACAAAATAAAGCGCCGAAGTTAATCAAAATCAGTTTTTGATAAATAAATCGAGGGTTTTCCAACCATACTTCGCACGCGATTTGCTTTTATTTCACATTTGGCATTCCAGGAGAGGGAGTCTACGACTCAGCGGTGAGTATGAGGTCGATTCATGCATGATATGCATATTTCATATAGAAATAATTGTATGAATGTGATTGCTTGCTTCATATATGCCATTGCATATGCATTTGTGCGGAGAACCTCAGAAAACTTTCTATCGGCCATTTTCACCTGTCGGGACCCTTCTCGTGCAATGTGGACTATCCAGTATACTTCAAGAGGGCAAGAGAGGTATTCTTGTAGGAAGAAAGCCAAGATGTGGCTTTAAATGAATATTTTTGTAAATATGTATAAAGATTTTTTGTAGAACAAACATGAAAACTATGAGAATATAGTTGCCATATTTATTTTGAGTATTGGTTCGTGGGCCCAAGAGGCTATTTTTACTCAGGTATACGTCTTCGTGATGGCATGATATTTTCCGCAGCTGACAGAATAACTTAATTCCTGAAAATGGGGCGTCACACATGATGCCAATGCATTTTCCTCATGTTACATGCATGAATGAGCACTACATGAAACATTTACACACCATGGATAATTATAATTTATACATATAATCTACCTCCATGCAAACATATTAATACATCAAAAAGCATGCATCAATATAACATTTCCACACACTGCATGTTATTCAAGCAAGCACTAACACACAATTGGGTCACTAACTCGGGGGATCATTCAACAGGTACCTCACTACTTCCTTTTCAACCATGAACCATTTTGGTTCCAATCTCACATCACATCAAACAACCATGATACATAGAGTTTCTGCTTAATTAAACCCCAATACCCATGAAACCGGTCATGAAATCCATACCCTTTAATTCCAAAGCTTGGAACTAATTTACATGGCCTCCCACAAGCAACCCCTACCATTATAAAGTCTTTAGGCTAAAAGTAAACCAAGTAGGAAAATATCCTACCTCTTGGAGTTTGTCGAAACTCCAACTTTCTGGTGTTCACACGTAGATCCTAATTAAGGCACCAACTTTGGGCGACTTGACCAATGTCAACTCGTCAAAACCCGAAAATCCTCCTTTTTCCTTTCCTCCTTCTTCCTTTTCCTCCCTTTTCTCTCTACGGATTTTTTCCTTTCTTTTCTTTCCTTCCTTTCTTTTCTTTCCTTTTTGCCTTTTCTTTTCCTCTTTCTCTTTTCTCTTCTCATTTTCTCTTCATTTCTCTCCATTTTCTCTTCTCCTTATTGGTCATTTTCTCACCCTTTTGGAGAAATCATCACCCGGTCAAATGGGAGGAAATTTCCTCTCCCTTTCCTCAAACCAAATTGGTGGCCCTCATTTTTCCCACAATTTTCTTATTTCTTAAATCCTCTTTATGACATCATCCCCTCATGTGGCTCATTGTGAGCCATGGGATCATGCCACCCATGTGGCTCAATGTGAGCCATCCCTTTTTATGCCAAGTGTCACACCTTTATGGTGCCAAGTGGCATCCCCTTAACTTGTCATGTGTCATCCGACACCCCACGCCTCGAAAAACGTGAGCTCGACCACCCTGACCCAACGAAATTCGACGTGGTAGCCAATTTACTAGATCGGTTTCACCCGGAGAAGTCCTCAGTTTCTACCATCCGAGATCTAGAAAATTCTACTTTATCGAAATTACAATTCTTGTTCCTTTTGAGAAAAAATTGGAATTTTCTGCCCTATACCACTTTAATTGTATAATTATGTATATTAATTATGGATCATTTACGGGATGGTTTAATATTAACTAGTTATGAGCTCATGGTTTTATCTTCTCTCTTGCTTTGGTAAACCCATTGGACCAAAACTCAATTGTTCCCTTGTACTCTCTCTCTCTCTATATATAAGTAAATATAACACTATAATTTAATAAGTGTTTGATATAACACCTTTTGGGGAAAATAAAATATTCATCTTCAACTTTAATCATATTTGATTTTGTCCCTACTGCATTTATTTGGAGATAAATGATGTGCACAATTCCGCATCTATCTAAGTATGTTTTTCTACACACTACAAATTGATATGATTCTTTGTTCAATAAAGTTTGTATTTTATAATAAGTTTAATGGATCTTTTGATTGTTAATCAATTATTTTTATTTATTAATGTTTTTTATCCACAAAAATAATTTAGCAATGGGTATCGTAGCTACTTTAATCGGGACAATGGTTTCGTCGAATTTGTTTTTCTATATTTTATGTGTTTTGTTCGTTTTTATAATCGATTTTGAAACCATGAGAATTGATAGTATTTGATATTTTGAAACCATGTCAATGTCACAAAAAAGGGATGAACGAAAAAAAGGGATATTCCCTTTTCCAAATACGTGTCTATTTGAAAGTGGAGGATCCAAAAGTTTTATGTTTTGTTGATATTTACTCTATGTTTTCAAATGAGTCACTTTTGAGCCAAGGTGAGGGCATTTTTTACAATTTCACTGATAAAATTGGTGGGCAAAATAAATGCAAAAGAATGCTTCTTTGGCTAGTGTGTTACAGTACAGTCTCAAAAGCAAACCCTGTGGCTCACCGCCCCCAATGGGTTAAAACCAACTAAGCCGAGCTTATTTTAAAATAATTAAAATAAAATTCAATTATTTTCTTCTCTAAATTTATCTTCATATTTTCTTTTATTTACAACATATTCAATTATTTCGCCTACAATCTTCTAATTTTAAAAATAAAATACTTAACAATAATTCTTCAAATCATATTTTTCTATTTTTTATTTTTAAATTTGGAAATAAAAATTTAAAATAAACATATAATGTTTTTATTTTTAAATTAAAATACAAAATTATTACTTAACTCACGAGGCTTTTAAGTTCTTATTTGCTAAACTAAAAATATGAATTCTACTTCTACAAAAAAAAAAAAATATATATATATATATATATATATATATATATATATATATATATATATATATATATATATATATATATATATATATATATATATATATATATATATATATATATATATATATATATATTTTAGAAAATGAAACTTTAAATTAAGTTTCTTTTTTATTTAATTACATATTTCTGATTTCATTTTTTTTATATTACAAAAGTAAAATATAATTAAAATCATTTATATTTTTTTGTTTAGAAAAACTATAGAAATAATAGTGCATCAAAATGATACCTTTCTATTAATTCTATTTAAATTTAATAATTGTTATCAAATTTATTAGCATTCAATAAATTAATTTTATATGACTTTAACATAATAATTTAAAATTTTAGCTATAAAATATTAGTTATATATGCTAGAAGTTGATGTTTTTTTCACACTGGTGAGGTCATTATTACCTGACTAAAAAACATAAAGGGTTAAAGAAAAATACAAGAATTAAAGTGCCAACATATAAATGTAGATGAGTAGCTCTTCATGCTTAAGTCGTGATAAAGTATTCAACGTTTAAATAAACAATAACATAGGGAGGAGAGGGGTCTCGTCCAATCCCAATAAATATAATTTATTACATTATAATTAAAATATTTATTTGTAAAAAAAAGGTAGATGAATGGGATTTCTGGATTTTTACATCTCAAATTCAATTTTTAAATGAAAATTATGTTTAACTTTACCGTGTCATGTCTGAAAACCTAAAAGTATGATAAATGAAAAGGTTAAATCATGCAACTTAAATAAATATCACTTTCGTTACCTTTTCAATTTCTTAAATGTTAAACCTAAATAAAATATATTTATTTTAAAAAATCAATAATATTCATTAAAGAAAATCTAATTTATCATTCATAAAATTATTTTGGCGTTTTCTTTTCTTCTTATACTTTTTTTAAGTGAAGAACAAAGATAAACTAAGAAAGCTAAGTTCTTAAAGGGATAAAATATTTTGCAATACCACAAGATTATGCTTAACTCATGTGGTGAAGCATCCAATATTTAAATAGTTAAGACATATTAAAATCATTATATTTTTCCATTAAACCTAATTCATGTGGTAAAGTGTTTAACATCTAAATAAATACACATTAAAATCTCATTATATTTGTCCATTATACTTAACTCATATAGTACATATTACTAACTCCTATAGTAGATTGTTCAACATTTAATAGGTAGGGTATAGAAGGATATAGTACATATTACTATAGAAGGAAATGAAGGTGAAGAAAAAGAAATAAGAACAGAAAGAGAGAGCGAGAGAGGGAGGGTGTGGATCATGGATACATAAAGAAAGAATAGCGCCATTTTGCCTTTGCTTTTGCTTTTTAAACCCAAACCTTGCTTTTTGCTTTATTTTGCCTTTGCTTTTTGCTTTTTTATCAAAACTCCAAACTTTGCTTTCTAATTTGCTTTACTTTTTGGCTTTTGCTTTTTTAAACCAAACCTTGTTTACTTTTCTTTTTTGCTTTTATTATCGTGTGGCAATGACTAGAGGATAGAGAAGATGAAGGGAAGTGAGGATAGAGAAGATGAGGGATGTTAAGCATTCGACATGGGTCAAAAGTCTTAAAAGGGATTTCTGGTCATTTCTTTTTCTTTGAGCTTTTCCTTTCCTTTCTCGGTGGAACCTCCCTCCGTCCCTCGCTTTGAACCTGAAAAATATTAACCAAAATAATTTTCTCCTATTTAGTTTCACCATCTAAAATATAAAATAAAATAAAATATAATCAAAAGTTCTCAAACTTTTACACATTTTAAAATTTTCTAGTTTTTATATAATAGAGAAATAATATAAATAAATTTGAATAAACATATAGAATTAAGTTTGAACAAATTTTTTATTTTGCTCCAAATTTTCTTTCCCTCCACTTTTATTATCTAGTTTCCTCTCAATTTTTTTTCCTAATACTTTTCGGAATAAATATATATGATTTTAAAACCAAATCATATAATCCCAAACATGTTTTATTATCTATTTGTTATCCTCAGTTCATATAAAAACCAAATCAAGCAGCAATCCAAACACAAACACAAGCGCATAAGCATATATAAAATAAACCACGACTTCCAATATAGATTAAGACAAATAAAACATTTATCCAATCAATCTTCCTAGTAGAAACATTTAGCTATCCATTTTAAACAGTATTATAAAATCTGAATATATAAAAATAATCAAAGACAAAACCAAGGGTGTATTGGTAAGTTCATAGTTTAATAATAAAAAATAGAGAACCTGAGGAGGCTGAAGAGCTTCCTTCCCTTAGAATTTAAAAATCCTTTTTCTTTTGTTGATGCTATCACCAACTTACTCATATTCTCATTAGATAAGTGGTTTTGGAATCATTATGCTAAAGAAGTGAGATGGAAAAAAGAAAACAAGGGTATCTTCTTTGTCCCCTCCAAAGTATAAGTATCTCTATGAACACCTTTTTCTTTTCATAAGATAAGTGGTTTTGGAATCATTATGCTAAAGAAGTGAGATGGAAAAAGGAAAACAAGGGTATCTTCTTTGTCCCCTCCAAAGTATAAGTATCTCTATGAACACCTTTTTCTTTTCTTTTCTTTTTTATTTTTTGACAACATCTGTACGAGTTATATTCCCCACAAGCTTTATCTCCTATTGCCCCCCTACACTTTCCCTTTCCAAACAAGGCTGTGCTCTTAGCTTTAGGTACACGCTAGAGCAACAATATGGTACACAGGATTATCTCATATTTAATTATGTTCCTTTCCTTAAATCTCCATTCGGTCCTTATCTGTAAATCCTTTAACGGAAAGATCGATTCTCGCACCCGAATTTGTTATGATTTTCTCATTGAAAAAGATGTTATACCTTTCTAGAGATGTTGCTTGATCGACCACCAACTCCGGCCTTCTAATCCATGAAATTCATGATGTCGATGATCCTCTGATTCCTTAGACCGGGCGTCTTGGAAATGAGTTAGGTTGGAGAAAGGGGTTGAGAACTCTTCCATGGGCTGAAGCTCCTCGAATTTCATAAATTTAACGAGGACTCGTATGGTTGGGACAATTGGGATGGCAACCTGCAATAGTAAAAAAAAAACCAAGAAGCTAAGATTTTATGCTCATAAGCTAAGAGGCTTAATACAATAGTCTGAACCTATTTTACTTGCAATAATTTCTATTTAAGCTCCGTTTGAAACCATAAAATACTAGAGAAAGGAAAAAAATGGTAAGAAAAATTATTTTCTTATGTTTGGTTTCATCATAAACATTATAAAAGAAAATCAAATACAATCAAAATTCCTTTAAAATTTTACATATTTTTTAATTTTTTAATCTTAATATGATAGAGAGAAACAAATAATACTAGTTTGAATAAATATGTAGAATTAGGTTATTAAATTTTTTTTAAGCTCCTCAAATTTCGTAAGTGTAACTAGGACTCCTATAATTGGGACAATTAGGATGGCAACTTGCAACAGTAAAAAACATCAACAGGCTGAGATTATTATGTTCATATGCTAAAAGGCTTAATACAACAATCTGAACCTATTTTACCTGTAATAATTTCCCTTTAAGCTCTGTTTAAAACCCAAAAAATACTAGAAAAAGAAAAAACATGCTAAGAAAAATGATTTTCATATGTTTGGCTCAACGGTGAAAATTATAAAAGAAAATCAAATACAATCAAAATTTTACATTTTTTTAATTTTTTTAATCCTTATATAATAGAGAAAAACAAATAATACAAGTTTGAATAAATATATAGAATTAGTTTATTAAGTTTAGACCTATTTTTAATTTTCCTTCAAATTTTCTTTCCTTCCATTTTTCTTCTTGATTTTCTTTCCTTAATACTTTTTGGGTTCCAAACAAAGCATTACTGAATTAAGAAATAGATTTGACAAGTCGAGAATATCAAATTTGATGGAAATTGTTTCCCAACTCCAAGGTAGGGCCTAATAGAAGTCTAGTGCTTCAACTATCCAATTCCTCTACAACAAATTAACCCAATTTGTAAGCAACACCACAAGTCATCATTCTATCCTTTAACATAAAATATTAGAGAAGGGATGCTTTCAAAACTTTGTTTTATTTTTCTAAGAAGTTTTCAAAATACCCTGAGTGATGGACTCATAAAAGATAATAAATTTCTGACAGCTTAATTGAACTGTAAGGACAAAAGGTAGATCTAATAAAATAACCACTTTAAAATCGTGATGCAATGGGCATCTCAATTTTACCATTAAATTTGTTCACATGGTTATGGTAATGAAAATTACAATACGAGTATGAAATATGCATCATTAATTAGCCAAAAAAAAAAGTACCTATAACCAATGATTATCCCATTAACATTAAAACATATCTATCAAATGGAATGACAGAGCAATATAAAATAACAACAATACACATAAAAATGATAAATTAACTATAATAACAAAACAATAAAATTAACTCAACCAACTTTTGAAAGAAGAGTTTTACCTATTTAAGGGCTAGGAGGCTAGGAGGCTAGGAAGCCCTTTATAGAAAGGTAGACCCAAAAAAATGCAATGCATCAAGGAGAGTTGGAAATTTGTAAGTGTTATGTTTCATGGTGTTCCCAAAACATTACACCCTTTTTGCCCTTGAGACTACAATCAAGTGGGGGAGGAACAACCAAAAGAAAGGGAAACAAAATATAGAATACATTAAGACTTTACCTATTTGTGCATTTCTTTGAGAGAACTCAAGAATACATTAAAAATTGAACTTAAATATCTTTTGTAGGGCATTCACCCAATAAATCATACTAGATGATCCATTAACTCGACAGAGATAGAGAGAGGAATATGTAGAAAACAACCGGAGACATGGATGGCCGTATAATAGCGATATATATATACCTATTCTTTTCAATTCTTCCCAGCTAGTTTTTCATTCCATGCACACTGCTTGCACCTCTCCACCTATATTCGCGGTTGAATCGGGAGACAATCTGAAAACGAACAAAATCATATTCATTCCTTTGCTAGAATTCTCAAAAAATTTCAACAAAAATGAAATAAATAAATTAAATTAAATTTCTTTACCTCCATATCCTCCAACGTGTTGACATTTAGGCTGCATCCCATCATTTTTTCCTTCATTTCGGGTTGCCGGATCAGCTCCTCTCCCGCGGTTCTTCTTTCCATCTCCCTTTGCCTCCGCCAACACTTACAACATCATGACATCCTTTGCTAGCAAGAGGAAACCATACCGTTAATTCTACTTGAGGCAACTATCTCCCCTGCACTACGTAATTAGTCGGGAAACCATTTACCCATTAAATGATGGAGAACAATCAATAATAATGTATGCTAAATATTCAAAAGCCGAACTGGCAACTATTATTAAAGCAAACAAAAAGAAAACAATGGAAGTGTAAGAGCCTTAATCCCAAAGCTCTTTGAGATCCTGAGAGTAGCCGATGGTCACTCTACCTTAAAGTTCCATATAAGCCACGGGACCTTCATAAACTCGTAAGACTTGGCAAATTGCTTAGAAGAGCCACAGGTGTGTGAGAGAGAGAGACAGTTGAAATGGATATTTTACTCCAAGAGATGGACAAGTCCCCGATTTATCCTAGACTTCAAAAGATTTTTCTTAAGGTTTTGGGTCTATTTGAATTTTCTTTAAGAGAGTTTTGGAGTAGCTTCCACACGTAGGGATTAGAGATCAACCGGTTTCTATTTCCTTATTTTCATTATTCATTTCTTCTGCTTTGATTTTCACCCTTCCCTTACATGTCTCTCAGAACAAGTAGAGAAAATTTCCATCCTCGACCATTCTTCAACACTACCCCACTATACAAACAAAATACGCTTTTACGTAGCCTTTACTCTCTATTTATTCTCGCTTACTTTTCATTTTGAGCTACATGTTTGGATATGCTCCCTCAAGATGCCCCCTTCCCTTTTTCAGAAGATAAAAGGGAACCATCGTTGCACAAAATTAGGTCCTCGACAATAGACTTAGGTTTGGTTTGACTCGGATTTATCGAATTTGTACAGGAAAAAAAAATGACGTTAAAGGTATCAATGTCAATCATGTGTTAAAGCTCTTTTTACCAAGATTTTTTTTTTTTAATAAGTAAGAAAGAAGAATATATTCAAGAGGAGAGCCGCCAAAGTGGCTACTCTCATAGAGAGGCACAAGGAAACAAACCATGACCCTACGTAAACACCACGTATAGCCAAAAAAAAAAAAAAAAAAAAAAAATGCCCCAACAGTTAATAAACAACAACCAATTGTGAGGTCGCTCAAAAGAAAATTAACTCTTAAAACACCCACAGAAGAAAAGCCAAAGGCTAAAATCACTTGTATCCCGCATTCAATGAACTCCTAATAAGCTAAAGTGTAGTGCCCTTTAATGCATACGTGTCTGCCCGCAGGAAATACACAAAAGAGGACTTTATCTTCTCTGATAGACAAATACGTATCTTCAAAGGCAATTTTGTTTCTTGCTTTCCATATAGTCCAAAAAAGACATAAAGGCCCGGCCCTCCACACATCCTTTCTTTTTTTTCCTATGAAAGATATGAAAGACCCCCTCCATCCTTCCAAAGTTTGTAAGACAGAACTAGGAAGAACCCAATGAACACCAAAAAAAGAGAAGAAGATGTCCCATAAAACCCTTGTTACACCGTAATGAAGCAAAAGACGGGTCTATCGTTTTCTTTTTCTTCGCAAAGAAAGCATCTATTATTAAGGGTCTTCCTATTTTCTAACCGGGTCAAGAGTCGTAGGCCTTCCCCATGTCATTCCAAGCAAGAAGCATATTTCTAGATCAGACTGGCCTCAAATTATGTTTATGGAAATACCCATGGAAGCATAATCCAACACTTTAAAATGGACTTGATAGAGAATAGCCTATTTTTTTCTTCCACCCATCTCACCTTGTCCCCTCCAAGCTTGTCAGACTTTCTGCTCGCCCAAGGCGTAAGAAAATTGTTTCCTACATAAAGCGCCTAACTCCATTTACAAAGAAGGCCTTATTAAGAATATACACTTCTTAATCCCTGCAATTCCTCCACTATTTTGTCCCCGACAAACCACCTCCCACCCTTACTCAAATATCTTCTTTCTAGCATGCATTCCTCCCCATAAAAAAATCCTTTGAATCCATTCAAATCTCATTCTAATCGATCTAGGGATAGGGAATAAGGACATGAAATAAATGGGAAGGCTAGCCAGGGTACTCCGAATTAAAATTATCCTACCACCCTTTGAAATGTAGATTCTCTTCCACATAGCCAGTCTTCTTCCAATTCTCTCTTCTATTCCATCCCAAGCCTCCACTGATTTGAAAGCAATACCCAAAGGTAACCCCAAATAGGTGGATGGTAGACTACCAACCTTACATCCAACCCCAAAGCTACTCCGAATTCTCCCTTCTATTTACTAAGATTATGATTGATGACCTGTGATTTAAGCAATAGAGGATGGCTGCATATGTACAATTGGTCATCTGGATTACTGAGTTTTCTATCAGCTAATCCTACCACTTTACACAAATATCTAACAATAGATTGCCTCTTGGACAATCCACATCTTTCATTTGGAAAACGTTGCTGAAACTTCCACATGTTCTAATTTCAAATGTTTTGGCACCCTCCAATCAATTTCCATCCTCACGTTGCTTTTTCTTTCGGTCTTCCAAATTACAACTTAGTATGGTCAGTTGAGTGAAAAGATTTAGAATAAAGATAAAAAAAAAAAAAAGGACCCCATATATGGGCTAGCTAATTTTGATAAGCAGCAATGCAATCAATAAAATGCAATCAAGCCGCTAAACTCACTCAATGTAGAGTATGACACCACCGCCATCATCATTGTATAATGATATCAAAATAACAACAACAACAACAACAACAACAATAATAATAATCTTATAACTATAGAACAATATTTAGATATCACCCTTGGGAAACCATGCAGCCTCATTGATTTATACTTTCTAAAATGATGTACTCTTTCCCAAATCATTGGTCCCACCAGAATTTGTTATGATTTCTTTCATTGAAAAAGATATGATATCTCACTGCTTTGTCACTCAAGAGATTTACAATCTTCGCTTTCTACTAGTTTATTTTGCAACATTATCGCTTTCTATCAAGCATTTTTTCTTGTTTTCAGACCTCAGCAAATCTAGTCAATCTTTACTTAATACAATTCTAAGAGAAGTTATACCTTTCTAGATGTTTCGCCATCGACCACCACTTTACTTATCTCTAATCCATGAAATCCATGATGTCGTATGATCTCTCGATTCCTTGCAGACCGCCTTGGAAATGAGTCAATGAGAGGGGTTGAGAACTCTTCCATTGGCTGAAGCTCCTCGAATTTCATAAATTTAACGAGGACTCATATGGTTGGAACGATTGGGATGGCAACCTGCAACAGTAAAAAAAAAAATCAACAGGCTGAGATTTTATGCTCATAAGCTAAGAGGCTTAATACAGTAGTCTAAACCTATTTGGTAAAACCCGAGAAAATTCTAATTTTTTGAAAAATGGTAAAATGGTAATTTCGGTCAAAATCCAGAATCTTTTCTGTATCTTGATGATGAAATCCACTTCACCGTTGAATCGTCAGGAAATCTAGCTACCACGCCGAATTCGAAACAAATTAATTTCACGTTTTTCAATACACGAGAGTAGTGCGGGACACTTGACACTTTATGAGTGGCTCAAGAGATGCCACGTGTCCTGGGCAGAATGGGTCAAACAAGGAGCCAAGTGGGGCTCACATGAGACACATGGCATCATGCCATTGGAGGAAAATCCATGGTAGATGGATAAAGGATAAGGTAATCTAAATGAGCCAATAGTAGGTTGACATGTGGCAAGATGAGTACTCTCCCACTTGACCAACTTGACCCAACCGATTGAGTGGAGGAAGAGAGAGAGAGAAAAGGAAAAGGAGAGAGAAAAGAGAGGGATTTTTAGAGAGAGAAACTCTACCTTCTATAGATTTCCCGGTGATCGGTCCGGCAAACTCTGACGAGGCAAGTTAGTGTTAAAAGTCGTCCCCACCGCAAGAACCGTGTACTCTGCATCGGGGGAGTTTCACAAACTCCTGTGAGGTAGGGGTTCTTCTCCCCTATTTTGCTATTTTTGGCTTAAGAGTCATTCAAATGGAATGGATGGTGTAAAGCCGTGAGTGTACGTTGGTCAGTCGAAACAGGCTGAATGTTGGAAATTTTGGGACCGACTTCAGATCGTCTCGGACTGATTTTTGGACTGGAAATGGTCCTTGTATGCTATTGTTGTATGTTATTGCTTGGTGTTTGAAGAACATGCAAATTGTGTGTTGATATGTTGTTTCTATGTTTGAATAACATGTAGTGTGTAAATTTTGTTAATATATGCATGCTTGATATATTAACATGTATTATATGGAAATGGCATAATGCATTTCATATGCACTGCGGCACCCTAGAATAGTAAGTGTGAGTGCATGACAAATAAAATCGGAGGGTTGTCCAAACAATGATTTTTTTGTATACTTATTCAAATAGAATTTTATCGAAAAGTTGTCCGAAGAATTGTGTTGGGAAATCGTCCAACAATTCACGTCAGAGAGGTCCATTAATTGTTTTAGAGAGTTACCCAACAAATTCACCTCAGAGGATTGTCCAACGTATTTATATTGGAGGGTTGCCCACAAATAAAACAAATATTTTTATTTGAAAACGATTTTCATACATGGCATAAGCATGTGTGAGGGAGTCGGTGAGGACTCGAGGCATGGGAATTGGATATGTAGACATTCGAGTAGGAATCATGAATTCACTTGAATGTGTGTGTTTTCCATTGCATGAGCACTTAGGTGGGGAGTAACCCTTGTAGGAGATTATCACTACTCGGCATTGCTCACCCCGTTGTGGGATCCCCCTTTCAGGTATAGGGAGTATTCAGGAGGACGGTGCTCACTAAGTCGTAGCTAAACTAGAAATCCCAGCTTTTGAGAAAGAAAATAGCTTATGTAGCTGATCTTATATTTTTGTAAAACATGTATAAAACATTCTGATTGTTACATGTTTGTTATAAGAGTGTAATTAACTCTTGAAACTATGGTAATATAGTTGATTATATTTTGGTGAGTATGGATGTATGGGCTGATGTGGCCAATTTTTACTCACGTATAGGTCTCATGATATGATGGGTTAGGGTTTCATCCTAACCTTAGATTGGTTGAGTGATGGGTTGGCAAAACCCTAGATTCTTGTTTAAGATGTGTTTTGGAAGATGTGTTGGGTTGAATAGAGTGGCTTTGATATTAATGTTGATGTTGGAGTTGATTGAGTTGGGAAACTTATGGAAAAAAATGGGGAAAATCATAAATTCTGGGCATTTTCAAGGGCTGGAATTTTCTGTTTTGACCAGTGTTAGTGTTTGGCCATAACATGCTCATTTCTTATCCAATTTGGGTGATTCCAGTTGGAGAAGAAGCCCAAGACCTAGCCCTTCGAATGTCTAGAAGCAACCAAGAACTAAATCCTACCATAAGACCCTTGAATTTGAGGTTGAAAGTCAGATACAGATTCTGTCCCCTGTTCTGGAGCAGTTCCTGTTTTTGAGTCATAAGTTGAGTTATATTGAACCAAATGGAGTGATTCAAAATCCTTCTCAAATTAGCGACATAGGGGAGTAACTTCATGAAGAAAGTATGGCCAAATTATGGCTCATTTGTTTCCATAATTTCGTCAAAGTAAGGGTGAAGAGAGGGCACATATTCTATCCCTAGGAAATAGTATCGGGGAGGTCAGAGTGTAAAAACCATAACTCTTGATTTTGAGGTCCAAATGACCTGATTTAAGAGGCTGTGGAAAGCTAAGAGATAGGGGAACTTTTGGTCAGAAGACCACAATGAACAAAAAAGCATGTATGGCTGAGGTCAAAATTTGTAGTTGAGAAAAAAAAAAAAAGGGGTCTTGAGATAAGTTAAAAAAAAAAAAAAAGAATTTACAAGTGTTGAGTGTTTGTGCTGACTAGCAAGGATTAAATGTTGATCCTAGTAAGTGTAGAGAGAGTGCACTTGGGGGATCAAGGTTTATGTTGGAAGGTATAAGAATATATGTAGGTCAGTGTTGATAAAGTAATAAACCATAAGTAATTTTTATTGACACGGATTGTGAGAGGCTAAGGAATCTTGCGGGCTTGTTGTTGCAGATCCTTTGGAGTAGCCTCGGGTTTTTGACTTCATGGGAGACTTGCAGTTTTTGAATCCAAGGAAGGTGGGGATCTTATAACCTTCTCCTGCTTGTCGCGTGGTTTGATGTTGTGAGATTTACACCATTAGTCTTTGGTGTGTGATTTTCTAGTGATATATAAATGTATATTTTTATATATATGGAAATCTTCAGATAACTGGTACATGATGTTTTTAAATATCATGGTTGAATGCTTTAATGAAATTGTTTTAAAGCATGACATGGGTATGAGGCTGACAGAGCGGGTTGATGTAGTGGACACGGAATGATGACTAGTCCACAGGTTGTAGTCCCGGAGGGTGCAGATATCTGAGATCTTGGGCATATCCACAGGTGGTAAGTCCCGGCAATTTTTCGTTGCAGGATGATCGGCTAGTCCACGGGTGGAAGCCAAAGTCATTGATGAGGGTTGAGATGGTGGTAGTATTATTGCATTCATGTGTTTCCATCACCACCACAGTATTTGTAAAATGATCACGTTTTGAGATATTTTGAATTATGTATAAATTGAAATGTTTTATAAGCGCCGGCTTGTTATGGGATTCTTTCTTGAGTTATCAGACTCACCCCCATTATTTCCCTTCACCTTAGATGCGGAGTCTGAGACCAGGCTGCGTGACATGGAGTTGGACTGTAGGGTTTGAGGATGGGAAGTTTGTATGCCAACCTTAGCTTGTTGGTGGTTGGCATACATCTTGATGATATTAGTGTTATGTGGATATTCACTATATTTTGAATGATTGAAGTATCTTTTGTGGATCATTGTATATTTGGCTTGTGTAGCCACTAGTTTTGGAACTTTGTGTAAATGTTGTTTTGATCAAGTGTAAGTGTATAGTTTTGGGTACATTGAGGAATTAACTCTGTACCGATATGTGTGTATGTTTGGAGACTTGGATTTATTTACATTTGTGTGATTACTCAAAGTGAGCTTAGGACTCAAGTGAAAAAATCAAAGGTAAAATAGTAATGATAAATCACACCTATGGAATTCCGGTGATTAAACCTTAGATGTAAATTATTGTAGTAGATGAGATATATAAACCAATACTAAAGTGTTTTTGGATCCTACATTCCAACGGAAATAGAGAAATATAAACCGGGTGCGCCTTGCAAGCTTTAGGCTTTGGAAAGATAAAAACAATTTGCAATGAAACTAAGTTAGGTGATCACCACAATACCATAAATGTCCAAAGAATTCGCTCAAAGTAAAAAATGGGGAAAAGATTGGAATAACAAGACCACAAAAATGAAGAGTTCAAGACAAGATTCCGCAGTACCTTGACAGAAATGCCATGTGGTAGTTTAGTAGTTAAAAGTTCCATGAGCCTCCTATCGCCTCGACTTTGTCAAGGGCATGTCAAGTAAAGGCAATAGCTCTTCGGGCCAAAGGAAAACTGCTTCAACCACAAGATGTGTCGCACCTTCTTATACACGCCATGTTTAGAGTCACCACTTACATCCTTTCTTCTTTTTCTTCTTATTGCTTATCTTTTCCTTCTTAGTTTCCCCCATATCCTCCCTAAAAAACTCAAAAGACGATTTTGACTATCAAACCGCTCTCCGGGTCGCTACTGGGCAAACTTTGAGAACTTCTTCGGGGACCTTTAACTGTGGATCATCACTTCCATTTTGATCCTTTCTGTTCCATCCAAACCAACTTTTCTTTCTCCCAACAATGCCATTGGATTCACAATTTTCAAAAAGAACCACTCGAACCATGTTCTCGTGGAGTCGGCGGACATGGTGGTTCTCATCTTCAATGCAGACACCATCCGAGTTGCCTATACGGCTATGGGATCCACCTGTATCCTCTCACCTATCAATACATCTTCATAGTCATCATTGTCACCACTCATTTGCTATCCTTTCATCGGCCTGTGTAACATCAATTCCCGGCCTATACATATTAGTTTGAGACATCACTTCATGAGCAACTTCGTCAGCTGGTTGAGCACCAAACTCTCCAAAGCATTTGTGATTTCTTTCTCCCATGAAAAGCAAGAACAATCATGAACCAGAGCCAAAGATGCACATCATCTTCCAAGAATAGCCCCCAAAGAAAGAGAAGTGTTTGGTCCTGACCGTCGAATGCTAAGCCATCAGCCGCTATGTCATATCAAGATTAACGCTGGACCCACGCTTTTCCAAATGCAAGTATCTAATAAAAGAATTCACCAATAAATGGAATTATTAGAGCTCTCAAAGTGGAAGGTTATCTCCATGTAAAAATCACGAATCCGAGCTTATTGAGGCAATGCGTGACGTCATCATTCCTCACGCCCGGTCAAACTAGGTTGTGAATTTTTCAGCGATACCGGTAGCAAACAGATAAACCGAGCCGGGCGCTCCACAATGTGGGCAACCAAGCATTATGAAACTTTCCAAGAAAGGCCAACATCTCACTATTTCGCTCATACTTGATTTCGGATTTGGGAAACAATTTGGGAAGTAGGTGGGAAACAAGAACAATTGATGCCGTGTGACCAAAACGAGAATGTGATGGGTTTTTTTTACTTTATTGAATTTGCTTGTTAAAACAAGAAGGGAAATGAGAAACAAGGGTGTTTATAATTTGATGCAAAGGTGACCAAAAACGAGAATCAAAGTGGGTTTTTAGGAATTTCGTTTGTTGAAAAACAAGGGAAGGAAACAAAGCAGTAAATGTTAGAAATCAAAAGAAGGGAGCTCAAGAAATGGATAGAGAAGAGTATTTGAGTCGAGTCAGATCATGTGGTCTGAAAACTCATTTAGTCCGGTTTCGCTGAGATTCCGAGTCAAATCGATCTTGTTAGAGAATAAAAAAAAGCCGATTCAGAGATCCACCCATTTCTACCTGGCTTGCTAACAACAAAATCAATAACTTTTTTGTAAGAGAAACTGGGAGATCGCCTTCAAAATAATAACTAAAAATCAAAACTTTTTCACATTCTTACCAAGATGAACCAGTTTTGTAATCCTAGCCGATGCCGCGATGGTGAGTGGACTTTCTTGGATTTCTAACCCTTGACTTTCTCTGGGAGACAGGCGACCAAACTATCCGCGGTGCAGTGGAGTTGGGCGTGAATGGCAGTGAGGCAAATAAAGAAGGATCGAGACCGAGAGTTTCTCGTTTTGTTTGTTCCACATAGCTAGGCTGCTGTTATAATTTCGCCTTTTGTTACTTGTTACGCACGCACGCTTTTTCAAAATTTAAGTTTCGCGCGGTTTCAAAATTAGCCTTTAAAACTATTAAATTGCACGCGCAAAAGAGACATTTTTAATTTGTTATACTTGATTATTTTTAATCATTTAATATCTTTATTTTTCTAACATAACTTTAAAATTAAGTAAAAAAATTATCATAAAACAATTAAGATATGTTTTATGAAAACATCATAAAAAAAATTATCCATATATATTTTTATTTATATTTCAATTCCTCTCCTCTTTCCTTACATCCCCTCCTATTCCATCATAAAAATCCATTCTATTTATCCTTTGATGAACTCTTCTTTTGAAGGTATATTAACATATCATAGGGCCCATCAACTGGTCGTGCCCATAAATAGTTGGTGAGCTCAACTGCTCAAAAGGTGTAGGTGTTGCACAATATTTTCTTAATACTGAAATGTCTCACAAAGATTCTTCAAATTCATTGAACCAAAGCCTAATTATTTTCTTGTGCTTTATATGTATAAGTAAATCGAACACTATAATTTAATAAGGGTTTGATATAATACTATTTAGGGGAAATGAGGGGGACAAAACGTTATCGTATTGCGAAGGAGGCCAGTTGTGAATGCGAGCAAATGAATTTAAGAATTAAGAGAGAAAATAATCATGATTATGTGAGTTGCCGCCGATGCCAGACAGGACAGGCTGGGTCAGATAGATGCCTTATTCATCTTTCAATTTCCACTCAATTGCTATTATGTATAAAGCCGCAGTAACTATGATATTAACTTAAAAAAATTTTAAATATTCGTAATATCGTAGTTAGTAATTATGACATTGATTTTTTTTAAAGTCAATGATGCAATTAATAATTACGGCATTACTGTTCACACACCAATTTTGGTCGAGCCATTATGACTCCATTCAAGCTCAAGTATAAATGCATGATCAAGAGGGATGTTTTTGAGGTTTGTTATATATGTGAATAAGGTTTATATAGGAGAATATTGAAGTTGCATACGTGAATAATATTATGTTGATTGGTGATGGAATGAAGAATGTCATCACTATGTAGTAGGAGTGTTGTGGGGTTACACCACCTGCCAACTCAAAGAATTGCAAGTAAGACGTCTTTTTTTTTTCTCGGGAAAGTTATGAGTTCGTTTCAATTTATTTGAAAAATTAGATTCCAAATACATGATTTAAAAAATAGTTGATAAAAACAGCAAAATGTTTGATAAAGGGTTTAATAAACCTTAAGTATGACTTCAGTAAACCTTTGATACTATCACATGCGATTTAACATAAAATTGTTTGGTTTAAGGTTTTATTGTATTAATAAATTGGACCATTTCCACTTACTTCAATTAAAGCCTCGATTTTCAAAATACAAATCCCCTAATTCCAAATTTCATAAATTGGAATTTCTAATTTTAAAAATTCAAATCAATCTTAAATTCAAAAGGTTAAAAGTCATTTTCGCTTCTCAATACATTGCCTCGCTGTCAATTTACCCTCAACTTATTTTTTTTTGTCATTTTTGTTCCTCAATTATACAAGTTATCAATTTAGCCCTCAACTAAATACTAGAACATTTTTCTTAATTTTAAAACATTTTTAGAAATCAAATGTAGTAAATAAATATTAATATCTGATTATAGTTAGTAAATCAAGTAAAGATATAACAACTTCATCAAACAATTAGATTTTTTTTTTTAAATGACGAAATTATTAATTATAAAAATTATAAAAATAAAAATAAAAATAAAAACAAGTTGAGGGGCTAAACTCGACAACTAGCACATAGTTAGCTTAACATAATGACAAAAATTAGTTACAAGCCAATTGGACATGTGCGTAGTTGAGGGGCAAAATGCCCTTTTAACCCAAATCAAAATTATTTTCCAATATTCACAATTCAAACTTCACTTTTCAAATTTTGTAAATCCAATATACTTTTCTAAATTTCCTCCTTAAAAATTTATAATTCTTGGTAGGAAAAACGCCAATTCAAAATCTGGTTTTTCAAAATTCCACTTTTAAACCTTTTCTAAATTTTTCAAAAAGCAAAATTCCATTTTTCTAAAATTATAAACCAAAAATTTCCTCATTTTTCAAAATTTATATTTTTAACCAAATTTAACTCTCCAAATAATAAGGATTCTATAATTCATTTTTCTAATAAAATGAATATTGTAGAATTGATTCATTTAAATAAAAGGGCGTGATGGTAATTCAAACATCCATGCCTAGGGAAGAAACAGCGAGACTCATAAAGATCGACTCTTTTTAAAAATTCAAATTTTAACTTTATCCTACATGGATAAAATTATACTATGTTAAGTATTAGTTTTCAAAACCACACTTTACAATTATTTTTTTAATTGACTAATTATCTCATGCCTAATGTAATATTTGGAATCCGAAAATGCTAAAAAAAAATAGGAGAAAAGAAAAGAAAAATAAGGATGAAAGAAAAGATTGGGAAAGGAAAATTTTTCTTCCCTTGTTTGGTTAATCTATATAGGAAGGGAAAAATAGAAGAAGAATTCCTTTGAATGTTATGAACTATATAAAATTATTGATTATTGACTTATAAAATTAAAGAATTTTTTATATAAATAATAGTCAATAATCATTTTTATCCATCAAAGATGAAAAACAAAATTAAGTACAAAGAATATCAATATACATTTAAAAATTCAATTAAGAAAAATTACATCCTCATGCATTTTGTAGCTCAAAAAATGAATAAGCAAAAATTGTATTTAAAATAGAAATTACTGTTTTTAACTGAATATATAGTTAAATTTGCTCATTGTTCAAAAGTAATTAATTAGGATCAAATTTTAATTAAAAGTAGGATTATTTAATTTTAATTTTTTTATATTTAAAATTTGAATTAGATATATTTAAATTACAAAACAAAAAAAAAAAAAAATCAATGAATGGATAAAGGTGGTTCGATTGAAATTCTAAACTACAGGGTGTTTAACATCGCAGGAAACCAAATTAACTTAAATTATCCGCAGAAATCTCAAAATCAATACATCTTTATCTCGTCCAAAGACTCCAAACATACACCATCTTTTCTCGTCTCATGCACTATACTAATGTTGGCTGAGAGATGTGCTTGAAAATGGTTGAGGGATTTGATTTTCTTATTATTTTCCTCGCTTTTTCTTCATTTTTTTTTCGTCCGTTTTTGACAATATGTGAGGAAAATATTAATTTTATTTTCCTTGTATTTTTTTTTTTTCTTTCCAATTTTCAATGCTACCCAAACAAGAGGAAAACGGCTTTCCACCATTTTTTCCTTTCCTCACCACTTTCTAAATAACGGTTTCCAAGAGAGGAAAATTCAAGCATAGAGGAATATACCATCATTCAACATCATGCCTCTTAGGCAACAGGTACAAAATGGCCTTTTTTAATTTCTGTTATAAATACTGCCTCTCGAACTCACATTGTTAGTTTCTCAATACCCATCTCATAAATCTCCTCGATGCATTGCCTCTCTGAAAATTTGCTCTGCTTTCCTCGGTTTCTATTAGGTTGTCTATTGCTCCAAGAAGTCATTGAATCCATTTTTATAGCTCAAATTTAATGGAGGATTCAGACTCAACTCTTCACTGTCCGGGTTCCAAAGGATTTATCAATCACAAAATCACAACACAAAGTGTAAGTTAAGGGAAGGAATCTTGATCATCGAGAGCCTTAACCCTAGAAAGACCATTAATTTGAGGGTTTTTTAAATTATTTGAGAGTTTGCGGTGCTAACCCGTCATGACCCTTCTCTCCACAATCACTTACTCATCTTGGATCTTTTTGTCCAAGGGCCTGGAAATATAGTACATGATGAGAAGATTGAAAGAAAACTACTAACAAAGATAACTAGATTATAATTTTAGACAAACCTCAGCTCATCATTAGGTCTTTGAACTTCTTTACAATGAACCGAGATCAAGAATTGGTTAGGACCAGCAAATTGCTAAAATTCTACTTTGTAAAAGAAAGGTTGAAGTAAAGTAATCTAGGAATCAAATTTGTTTTGCACTTGTTACATACTTTGTCATGCTCGTCCTTGATCGATCAAAGCCTGTTCCCTTTTCACAGCCAGGCTTTTTCAATTGTCTAAGTTCTCAACAAGGGAGAGGAAGGGAATCGGGAACAAATGTAACAAGCATAATGACAGTCGCTTAGTCTCTACGTAACATGCTGGTGTATTGAGGGCTGGATGAGTAAAGTTACTACACTTTTTTATTGCTTCTAGTTTTGCTCCGACATTTCATGCTATCTTTCCTAATTTTTCATCAACATCTTTCATCTACTTTGATTTCTCGTAAATGATGCACGCATACTTTACGTAAAGAATGAAATAGCTAGATCAACTATACAATATACATAAAATATGAGTAGCATGCAACATATTCATAGCTCATTTATTGGGAATGTAATAGCATTGAACATCTACTTTAGATTACAATTTCTCAACAGATAGGCGAGGGGTGAATGAGAATAGTTTTACCTTCATGTGACGCTTTGCAGGTCGTACTGATCCCGCAAAGAGCTTATAAATTTTGGAGCTTCTGGAGTAAAATTGTAGACTATAAGCAATAAAACTACTCGCATCATTGGCTGTCTAGATGGAAACTCTGAATTTAGTTAATGTGAATAGGAAAATTACAATTTGAGAAAAACAAGGGATAGTAGGCTATTTCTCGAGAGCCACTGCTTGGCAAGACAAACAGAAGCAAATAACAAAAAAGAAAAAACACCAATTAGAATACACAACCTGCCCACCCAGCCTTGAGTTTTGTTTTGTCTTCTTTGGTGATCCGTAAATTAAGAACATCCTTTCGATCCTCGTTATGACAAAGGAACTAAAGGTGAAAATCATGTCAATGAATATAATTTTAAAATATGGATTAGTTTTATCGCTTTCTTGTTATTGTAATATATTTTTATAAGTTGTTTATCAAATATATATATATATATAATGCTGATAATCATTTGCATTAGCAGGTGTTAATTGATCAAGATGCTCGTGATGAGCAAAAATCTGGGAGTTGGTTACCGCAGTGAATTATCCAAATTTCTCGGTAAACTGAACGAAGACTCTAACTTTACTTCACAAAGTTTTTTTATTTATCATTTGTACTTTTGTAGTGTGAATTTGAGTGGATAATCAATGGAAACAATTCATTAGCAGCTTCTAGATGGTGAAGGGAGGAGATGTTAAAATCAAGGGAGGAGTTTTGAATCACTCTCTTTGAATTTCATTTCATTGTAAGATATTTTCAATAACTACTTGAATTCTTGTTTTTCACTCATTTTAATAGAACGCCCTTTTGGCACTAATAGAATCGTATATTGTAATGAGAGTTGAAGAGTTAACTTACAATTTAGTAATTGTTGCCTTCTTCTCCAATTTTAGGGTATTGCAGCTGAAGTTTTTTCCCTTTCAATTTATTTTTGAATTGAACATATCTATATGGAACATATCCATGCAAAGTTTGAGATTTACAAAGATGTTGCATTGTGAATGTGCTTTATAAATGAATTTAGAAATAAAAAAGATTATAAAAAATTTGGTGGACCAAAATTAACAGAAAATATCAAATAAAAAATAATATCCATTAATACATTCAAATAATTAAGGTGGCGGTCATTTTCGAATCATGCTTATAGGTTATAACCTATAACCGCGGTTGAAGTTTGACCACAGCTAGATTGTTTATTGAGTTTCCCGTCTAGATGATCAAAATAAGACTGCGGCTATGAACCATCCCAATGGCTGGGATCAACCACCAACCACGGCTAAAAACCATCCCTATGACAGGACTCAACCAAAAACCGCGGTTATAAACCATCCCTATGGCCAGGGTCAACCACAAACCACGGCTAAAAACCATCCCTATGGCAGGGGTCAACCAAAAACTGCTGCTATAAACCATCCCTACGACCAAGGTAAACCACAAATCGCAGCTATAAACCATCCCTATGGCTAGGGTCAACCAAAAACCACAGCTATATACCATCCCTATGGTCAGGGTCAATCACAAACCGCGGCTATAACTATGCCAAATTGAAGAGCCTATGGCTATGGTTTATGAAGTGGTTGTGTCTATAGGTCATGCTTCCAAATAGGTCTCGTCTATTACAGCCATGCAGCCTCGTTAACTTATACTTTCTAAAATGATGTACTCGTTCATGACACTACTAACTGATGGCACCGGTCTAATAGATGGCTCTATTCAAGGGTTCGCCCTACACAATCAAAACTTGATCCTCTAGGATCACCTTGGATTTTCGTAATATACTTTCATGTGGTTCTTCCTCTCTTTTGTTAAAGCTTTTTGTTAGTACTGTTGAGGACATTCATTGACATTAAGGGTAATGTTATGATCAGCATTTGGACAATGATAGTTTCCGATTGAGTCAACTGTTGTCATGCTTCCAAATTGGTCTCACCTATTACAACCAACTATTACACTTAGCATCAGGAGAGTAATGCTATCAAGCCTGAAGATCTGCACAAGCATGTTACCAAATGTACTTTCTTCATTGGGAGTTTTAGTTCTATTTAATACTAGAAAAGATAATTAGAAGCTGTGATCATTGTGATGATGATAAAATTAGTGATAGTGCTGACTTAGTAGTATCAGTAATATAAATATTAGCTTATAGTTGTTGGTTCCACTAGTCATAATGATGCAGGAAGGATAGTAGCAAAAGCAAGCGAAACAATAGTAACCGAGCAATAGCATCAAAAGCTATGATGCATGAAAATTACAATACACAAGGCACTAAAAGCCCAACAATAATAGGATACCACCACAGCAAGAACACATCAATAAATTGTGTTTATGTAATGTACATACATATTATATACATAGGTATATCTAATCTATATCAACTTATCAAAGTTTTATGTTAACAGTTAAAAGCCTCATACTAATCATTGGTAAAAAAGAAGCAAGGATTAATTAAAATGCATCCACAAATCACAATGAGTTACAACAATGACTGCAACTCCATTGTTCCTAACTTAACTTCATCCAATATATTGAACTTACATAGTTGTAGTTGTGTTAGTAGCAACCACACTTTATGTGCTTCGTCTTATTCCTAATATGTTTATTTAAATTAACAATATCATAATTACTTTATACTCCAAAACTGTTGTATGCTTGCACAAGTTTTAAATGCAAATCTATAAGAGTAGACATGTTAGAACCAACTCTAAGGCTGGGTATTTTTACCTCGACTGTCCCAACGACATGCGCATTATTCCATTCCGATAAACAAGCATTGATATCTCCATCACAAACTTCTTCGGCTGCCCATTCAGAAAAACAAGATTTCATGAACAAACATTCTAATCGAGACAAGCTTGATAAGATATCCCGCGGAATTACTTTAAGCTCCTCGCAATAGTTCAAATCCACAAATTATCGATCAATCAGATCATTTCCTCTAGGCGCTTGTTGGATGTCTAACCCACCATGCTAAGAACTTGTAGTTTCTTCAAATTTCTCCAATCATAGCCATGTCTCCCCAACTTGCACCCTATCTAGACATAGTGTTGGGAAATGCATTCCAGATAAGGCTAAAACTTTTGAGTCGTTCATCCCTTCAAATGAAGGTGTTTGGGATAGTATTCATGAAGCACCACAATTGCTCGAGAATATAAAAAATTGAAGTTTTGGACATACCAAATTTAGAGGAAGTCGTGCACAAACTTTGTAATATAAAAAAGATGAATTTGATTCATCTTCAATCTCGTCCAGCCTTGGATTAAATGGAACACTTACCATCTTAAATCGATGAGGATCCTTGGATACTAATTCTAGCACAAACAAGATCATGCATCCTAAACTCTTATGATCACCATCCATGAAAAGCAATCTTGAGGCTCCTACTCATCATCTTCACCGTCAAGTAATGGGATGGTAGGGAATTAACAAAGGAGTACGTAGGAAAACTAAAATGAGAGAAACAACAATGAAATTGAAAATGAGTGAAATTAGGAAGGGATAAAAATATGGCAAAGGGGTAGATAGTGCAGAGATGGAGAAAAGCTTATAATTTGATGCTGTGTGACCAAAACGAGAACAGATGGGATTTTTGAATTTGCCTTGTTGGAAAACGTAATTCTTTACCGTATGAAAGCCTATAATTTGATGCAAAGGTGACCAAAAAAGGAGAACTGGAGGATTTTTCTTTTTTTTGGGAATTTGGTTTGTTGAAAAACGTATAGAGCAGTGGTTCTTATCCCCGCGCAAACAAATGGGCAAGGGGGAAACGACAGGAATTTGAGCTCGAGTCGTATGAGTTCCAAAATTCCTAAGATCAAGGTAGCCGCCGAGCACGACATGTTCGATCGAGATTCCGAGTCAACTCATCAAGAAAAAGTCGATTCTATATATTCTTACTCCATTTCTACTTATTACAACAAAAAAATCAACAAAATCAACTTTTAAAGAGAAATCTAAGATTCCTCTCCAAAATAACTAAAACTCAAAGCTTTTTCACTTTCTTACCGAGATGAACTAGATTTCTAATCCCAGCCGATGCCGCAATGGTAAGTGAACTTTCTTTGATTTCTAATCCTAGACTTTCTGGGAGACCGGCGGCGGAACCATCCGTGGTGCGGTGCGGTGCGGTGCAGTGAGTAGACGATAGAGAGGATGAGGGGAGGTGAGGATAGGGAAGAATCGGAAGATGAGGGATGCTTGTCTATTTAATTAATAAATTTAATATTCAATATAATATTGATATTTTTTATATTCACGATATTAAGATTTTGTTTAATTATGGCATTTTTAATATCAAATTTCGGATGAAAGTTATAATAATAAATTATTGATTAAATTAAATTTGATAATAAAGACTAAATTACTTTTAAATTAACATGTAACTTACCATAAACTATTACAATAATTATATTCTTTTAATATATATTACTTTTGTTAAATAAAATTAATTAATTTGATTATACACGTATTTGTAATAAATATATTATAATTTTGTAATTCTTTTAATTAATATTTTATAATTATTTAAATAGTATTAAATATAAAATAAATTTTATTTTATTAATTTTAACTTATTTAATTACATATTCTTTAATAATTTATAATTTTTAAGTTTCATATTTTAATTTATGACGACCAATACTAAGCCTATACATCGAGATCTCATAATATGTACTAAGACCTTCGAATCAATGACTGACATCGCGACTTTAAATCATATTTGAAAGGGAAATAAAAATCAGGACATAGGTGGCAATAATGTGAAGAGTTGAGAGGAGATGACACTCATAACATTAGTTAATACGAGATATGGGTATTTTTAGGTTGTAATAAAAGCAAATAAATTTTTTTTTATCGGATCATGAGGTGTACTGAGCGGGTTTATGTACACACAGAAGGTGTTTTTAAGTCATATTACACTCAGACTAATTCCTGAGAGGGACCATATGGACGGTAAATGTCTACCATATAACATAGTTGTATTTCCGATATTTGAAACAAAGACCATTGATTAAGATATAATAGACTTCAACAATTTCATTAGATGTAGGATGTTAATATTTTATATAGCCTTTGAACTTTGTCATGACTCATGGAGGCTTATAAAAAAAGGAGGATGGGACTGCTTCATCTAATCACATGCGTCTCACCTATGGACAACTCATTCACCCATGCACAACTCATTCCACACTCCAAGAGTCACAACTGTATGAAGAAGATAAAAAAAGTATAAAGATAATGAAACCAATTATTTATTCTATAATTTCTTTCCATGATTTATATCTCAACAATAATGTATTAGATTAATTTATTCATTATGGAATAAACATAATCATATTACATTTTTTAATAATATAATTATGCATGTTAATTATGGATTATTTATGAGATGTGTAATATTAATTAGATGTGGACCCATGGTTATATCTTCTCTCTTGCTTTGGTAAGCTCATTGGACCAAAGTCCAATTGTTCACTTTTGCTCTATATATATAAATAAATAAAACATTATAATTTAATAAGGGTTTGGTAGAATACTCTTGTGAAAAATGAAATATCTATCTTTAACCTTAGTCATTTTTTTTCTTTGATCTTACTCCTATAGATTTTTAAAGATAAATGATACCAATAATTCGACCGTTTCTAGATACATTTTGTATTACTACTACAATTTGATATACTTATTTGCTTAATAAGTTTATATTTTGTAATACATTTATTAGGTCTTTTAATTATTAATCAATTGTTTTCTGGGCTTAATAAACTCTCTTGATCTCACAAAATAATTCTTCAATGGGTATCAAGAGCTACTTTAATTGACAATGAAACTCTCGAATTTGTTTTTCTATATTTTATATGTTTTATTTGTTTTTATTACCGATTTTGAAACCATGAGAATTGATAGTATTTGATTTTTCGAAACCATGACAATCACACCACGAGAACGAAAAAAAAAGATGTTTTTTTTTTTCATTTGTTAATTCCATAAACGTGAAATCCGATTCAAGAGAGACAAAAAAGGGACGTCTTTTTTATTTGTTTATTTTATTGACTTGCAATTCCCATGAGATAGTCCTGGCTGGAGTTAAGGTGGGGCCAATGCCATTGCTTGGGAAAAAAGTCTTACTTTATTCCCCGGACTGCGGCTTGAAAAGGCATTTACCCAATACGATTTGGGCATTTACCCAATACGATTTCGTCCAAATCTCAATAACATATCACAATACGAAATAAATCAAATAACAAAATTTTATATTAAATTTTAAAACTCTATGCAAAGTTATTTTTCGTTTTAGATGCAATGACACTATAGTGATATATATATATATATATATATATATATATATATATATATATATATATATATATATATATATATATAATAGTTATAATTTTTTAATTTTAGGTAAATCAGGATGACTTCTTAGACAGGGGGTTTAAAAGGCAAATTATATTGTTGGTTCAGGCTTTTTAGAATTTGATCCATACACATCAATCATGCTCGCATTAACACTATAAGACATATCAATTTGATCATAATTTTTTTGTCTTCATATAAGCATTATGTGTATGTGATGATTACTTGAATTTTTTTTATATGTCAAACATTATATTAAATATCTAAGTGTTATGGTTCTTTCAATTTTTTTTTTAATTATTGAGAAATTAAATATGGTATCAGAGTCACTTTCTTGTAATTTAAATATTTACTCCTCATTTGTATACTTAAAGCCTATAAAGGACTTCCTTCAAAAACAATTAAAGTAATCAAAATAAAATTAGTATATGTGGATTCTTTTTCAGACTTAGAACAAAAAAATAATCACTTTTGAGAACAAATATATAAGGGTGTGTTTGTTTCATGTTTTTGAAAATTGTTCTTGACAATGGTTTTGAAAACTTTGAGAACACTATTTTGGTGTTATTTGAAAACTCTTGTTGTTTTATAAATTCAATATATATATATATATATATATTATGTTTTATGTGTTATTAGAACACAAAAAACTAGAAATCATGTTCTCCTTGTTTTTAAAATAAAATTTGGATTTCAATCATGGAATTTTGGCTTCTTAATGAATCATGGAATTACAAGTATTCTCTAATAATTTATAAATTTTTAAGCTTTCTATTTATTTTAATTCATCACAGCTGTTGAATTCAGCCAACATGAGAATAATAATAGGGCCCAGTAAAGAAGAGTTTGATTCCTCCCTATCGAGCTAAAAGCACTCGCCAGCTGTGTATCAATGCATACCACCATCCCACCAAAGTCAAGATTTGCTTTATCTTTAATCATGGGTCATCCCATGTGATGTGAAAAAGTTTGAAGCTTTTCCTTGGGGGCATTTGATTCCCAATCAAAAGGGTTAAAAGTCATTTATGCCCCTCAATTATTGCTCAAAAGGGTTAAAAGAAAAATACAATTCCTCTACTACAAACCCAATTTGCAAGCAACAACCATAAGTCATCATTCTATCATTTAACATAAAATATTAGAGAATGGATGCTTCAAAAACTTTGTTTTATTTTTTCTAAGAAGCTAAAATACTCATGATTGATGAACTCCATAAGAGATAATAAATTTATGATGTGATTAATGAAATCAAAGATTTCCTTGGGTGGGTCACAAGGTAATTTTTGACATGATTGTGCTATCTATTCAGTAACCCAATAAAGCTAGTGATCTATTCCCGCTTGAATTAGGGGTTCACGTAAATAATTATATAATTATTTCATTAATTATAAAATATGGAATTAATGTGTGGTTTCTCGTTTGCCCTTTAATGTTGTTTGATGGTCAATAACATTAAGGCAATTATAATTTGATGGGGTCCCTGGGTTTAAAACTCACAACACGTTATCTCGCAGCCATCAGAGAGAAACGAATCATTGCTTAGGGTTTTAGCAACTTAAGACAACCCTAGCCTCCATACTCGAGTGAGCTCACACGCATTGTCTAATTGCAATGGATTCAGGTATGTCTTCTATAATATTGGCTTATTTGATCTTTGATTAGTATGCATGATTCTAGGGTTATGTGGTTTTGTTCTGTATTTGGTGTAATAACAAAAAATCACATCTATGTGTTTATTTGTGTATTTAATCTAACAAGTGGTATCAGAGCGGATCATACTGATCATTAGATTAATAAGTTAGTATTTTGGTGCTAATTTTCGTGGGTTTTTTGTTAGTCAATATGTGTTAAAACATCTAAACCCAGATTTTTGAAATATATATATATTTTGGGAACCCAATTTATGCAAAATTCATTAATTTTGTTTTTGGTTGAAATCGATGTATGGGTTTGACACATAATGTGTTTTTGGGTTGCTTTGAGTGAGATTTGCATGATTATTGTGGTTAAAATCTGGTTAAAATTGGCACCGGGGATTTGTTCCCCATAAAGAGACGAGAAAAACCCAACTTAAATCGTCGAAAACGGACGCCGGACGGCGAAGTTATCGGAGGTCAAAGTTGGCTTATCGGCGGTCAACGTCGCAAGGTTGAAGACGATTCAAACGTTATTATTTTCATAACGTCTAATTGAATTATCGTTAACGTTATTATTTTCATAACGTCTAATTGAATTATCGTTATTATTTTCATAACGTCTTTTCATTAAAGTAATTAATTAATTAATAATTGAATTACCATTATTATTTTGCTAACGTCTAATTGAATTATCATTATTTCCATAACGCTCACTCCAATTATCATCTCAAGTATTTTGTCGATGTGATGACGTATGATATGCTTTGTTTATTTCGTACCAATTTTTTAAATTAATATGTTACCAAAGTAAATCCTCTCGTTAATTTAATTAAATTAATTTTATAATAAATGAACTTTCTATATCTATGCTAAAGTAGTCACTAAAGGATGATTATTTTATGCCGCATGTAGAAATAATAGTCTAATGTGAGACAAATAAGTTTTTTTTACCATGCAAACATTATGTTCGTCCAAAGAAAGGCATAATGTTTGGCCGTTATAATATTGTCTACATTTAAGTATATAATTGAGAGTAATTCGTTTTCAAATTGTTTTTTACGCCCAAAGACTAAATACAATGTCAGGTTTCGGGTATCTTATTATGGGCCTATGTATATATATTTTGTGCTTTAATATATACGTATAGTATTAATGTGAGCATTTGTGTTTATTTTCAAGATTCACTATGTCTCCGCTATTTCCTCGCCAATATCGCAGCATTCCTAAGCTTAACAACTTTGTTAGTTCCGTTAATTGGCTGGTACCGAGTGACACTCGCGGATGTATTACAGAGCCACTACTCACATAAGTGTCACTATGCTAGCTTCTGCTACTCGAAATGATCATCAATTGATGGTGAAAGATACATCTATACCGAAATGGCGCAGAGTCATGCTCATTGTTATCAAATGTCACCTATGTCTATCTTTGGTTCTTGTTACATTATCACCGTCATCACGAATTACTTCGTTTCTCACGCTTGGACAACTGCGCCATCTTTGTTCATTTGGAATGAAAGATTAGTCTTTTTCCAAAATTCTAAAGTTATTGGAACTGGTAGTCTAATTGATAAGCTATATAAATTAAATATGCAAAGTCCCAATACAAATTTAATAATGAATGCAAACCATTATCGATCAAAGCGCAAATTAAATAATGAGAAATCCGATGTTATGGCATAAGCGTATGGGACATATTTCCAAACAACGACTGAAAGGCTAATAACTCAAGGAATTCTGGATTCCCTTGACATGTCAGATTTTAACATATGTAGATTGCATTAGCGGGAAAATGACTAACAAAAGAAAGAAAGGTGCAAAACCGTGTAGTAACGCTCTAGAGTTGGATATTAATGATACAGGACCATTCCCTACGCCTTCTTGAATGGGCACACATACTTATCACATTTATAGATCATTACTCACGATATGGTTATTTGTACCCCATTACATGAAAAGGCACAAGCCCTAGAAGTGTTCAAAATTTTCAAAGCCGAGGCTGAAAATCGCCAGGCAAGAAAAATTAAAGCCACAAATCTGACCGTGCGGAGGGGAATATTACGGTAGATATGATGGATCGTGAACAAACCCATCAGGTTTTGCCAAATACCTTCACGCGCATACCCAATACATTCATGCCTGGAACTCCGAAATAAAATGGTGTAGCTTAGAGACAATAGAACTCAAAGACATGGTAAGAAGTATGATTAGTCATTCTTCAATACCTAATTCATTATGGGGTGAAGCATTGAAGACCGCATTATATACTCACAGAGTTCCCGCAGCGCTTAACAAAACCCCATATGAGTTATGGACAGTAAGAAGCCTAGTATTTAGACATCCGTGACGTCTGGTCAGTCTAAATAAGCAAGGCCTTATAGGCCCAATGAAAGAAAACTGGACTCAAGGACTGTTAGCTGTTATTTTGTGGGATACCGAGGTCTGGGGCAGAGAATTTTATGACCCTTCAAGTGCGTCCTTCAGACTCGTAATGCTAAGTTTATTGAGGATAGTGGGAGCACTCAAGTTAAGGAGGTCATTTTTGGAGGAGGAGATGAAATGCTCCAACCAATAACCACTATCAAGCTATCGTGACAACATACCCATTCCCATGACAGCAAGTGTTGTGGTAAATGATGACATTCGTGCAACCTAATACAATTGAGGCTCCACCCACTAGATTTGAGGAACCACATCAAGAAATAGTGGAAGAACCTCAATGTAAAATTTCTCAACCTAAGTGCCATTAAGGCGGTCCATCAGAGAAAGGAGAAAGGCAATTTCGTATGACTATGTAGTCTTTCTTCGTGAGCATGAGTTTGATATGTGATTGAGGACGACCCTGCTCACAATCAAGCCAAACAAAGGTAACCAATTCGTAAAGTGGATCGCAATGGCGTAAGAGGAAATGGGGAAGTCTATGAAAGATACGGCGTTTGGGATCTCGCCGAATTGCTCTAAAGGTATAAACCAATTACTGAAATGGATATTCAAAACCAAACGATTCAAAAGGCAATGTCGAGATATAAGGCACGCCGTCGCCAAGGGCTTACCCAAAAGGAAGGCATAGACGATAGCGAGATCTTTCGCCACTAAAGACTCATTCGTAATTATAATGGCACTGTGAGCTCATCGCGATCTGCAGCTGCACCAAATGGATGCTGGGCATGCCTTCCTCAATGGAGACATTGATGAAAAATATATATACATGGTGTAAAATTCAGAGAACTTCTTGAGTTAGGAAACCCAAAGCACCTAGTATGTAGATTCAAGAAGTCCATTATGGTTTAAAGCGTATCCTGGCCAATGGTACCAAAAATTTGATAAGGTGATTTTCATAAGGGAGCCAAGGAGAACACCGTTGATCGTTGCATATATATCTTAAGTTCAGTGGGGAGCAAGTTTGTTATATTGGTGCTCTATGGGATGACATTCGCTTAGCTAGCAATGATAGGTCTATTGCATGCACACCAAAAGGTTCTTATCTAGTCGTCATTTTGAAATGAAAGACTTCCTTAAGTATGCATCATATGTTTTTGTATACAAATCCATAGGATCGTTCTCGAGATGTATACTTGGCTTATCACAAAAGGCCCATCAATAAGGTGTTTGAAAGGTTTCTCATTATGCGTAATTGTGCACTGTGTGATACACCTGTGGCAAGGGTGATAAATTCAAATTAGGTCAATGCCCCAAAATTGAACTTGAGAGAAAAGACAAATTAGTAACTACCCTATTCGTCATAATAGGAGTCTTATGTAGGCACGTGTGTACGCGTCCTGATATAGTGTACATTGTGGGAATGTTAGATATCTCAAGAATCCCGGGTATGGATCACCGGAAAGCAAATTTAAACGAAAGTGATGAGGTATTCTAAGACAAAGGATCGATGCTCACATATCATCGACCAATCATCTGGAGGTTATCGGGTACTCGGATGCGCATTTTGCGTGATGTCAATAGCAGAAATCGACCTCAAAAGGCATCTTCATGTTGGCGTGAGGCTATTTCATGGAAAAGTGTCAAATCGCATACCCGCGAGCTCCTTCAACCATGGAAGCTGGTTTATAGCCCGCTTCGAGGCATCTAATCAAGGAATATGGCTGCGAAACTTTATCACGGGACTTCAGATTATTGAAGGCATTAACAAGCCGCTAGACACTCAGATAATAAAGCCGCAAGTTATATTCTAAAAAACAACCTGAGTTCATCAAAATCAAAGCACATTGACATTAAGTTTCGCTGTAAAAAGAAAGAGTTCAGAGTGGTCATGTCAATCGAGCATATTAGTACGAACTCCATGATCATGGCACCACTCACCAAAGGCTTGTCACCTAAGGTGTTTCAAGGAGCATGTTGCTCGATGGGTGTACTTAGTCTAGACGATATAGGAAGATAGGAGTTCATTTATTTTATGTGTAATTATGTGATCGGGACACGCCATGGGCTTATTTTCATTTTATATGTAATGCATATTATGATTATTTAATGCATTTATGTTATGTTTCCGACTACTCGTTGTGATGTCATGATTTTCATCGCTTAGCATGGTATTTGAAAATATGATACTAGACTCCAGCTCAGTCATAAAAGAGGACCTTTTTGGAGATAGGCATACTATGATCACATTTTTATGTAATCTTCCAAGCCAGCTAACACCTATTTGATCTATGTCATTGATTGTGCCGTTTGTCGACAAAGATAGGTCTCGTTACGCATGAATGCACAGCGCCGTTTGATCCCATTCTCGTACAATTAATGGACCAGATTGTTAAAGTATTTATGGATCGACAATGTATATTTGCGTATCTCAAGTATTCAATCATGCAGATCGGTAACACTCAGAGCCCAAGTGATTGTTAGATTTCAGGCCGACAAGTGTTAAATTTTGACATGATTGCGGTCAGTCTATTCCGCGAACTCCAATAAAGTTAGGGGTGATCTATTCCCGCTGAATTAGGTTCACGTAAATAATTATATAATGCTATTTCATTAATTATAAACATGGAATTAATGGTTTCCTCCCGTTGGTTCTTAATGTTACTTTGACGGGTCACATTAAGGGCAATTGCTAATTTGAGTTGTCCCTGGGTTTAAAACCTACAGCATGTTATGTAAGACCCGAGAAATTCAAATTTCTGGAATAAGGGCAAAATCGTAATTTCGATTACAAAATTATAATTTCGATTAAAAATCCGTAATTAATTCTCTAGATCTCAGATAACAAAACGGATTGTACCGTTGGAATCATCTCACGAAATCTAGTTAGCACGTAAAATTTCGCAATTTTCTGAGACAGTCGGAGTCGACACGCCGGAGCAGATCGCCGTCGCACAGAACGATTGATGACGAAAGTCGTATATAGCATGTACTCACACCATAAGTGGTATGAGTAGAGAAATGATGAAAATGGATGGCCGAGGTAGTACCAATGTCAAACTGAGAAAGAAAACAGAATTAACTAAATTTTCTCAGTGCGATTAAATGAATAAAGGACAGCCAGCTACAGTACTAATCTTCATTAAATCAAAAGCTAAGAGGGAAAACGGCGTAAGGGAGGAGGACTTGTAGCCAATAATGTGGCGTTTTTAGAGAGAAGATGTCCTCCTTCTCTCTTGAATATCGGAAGATCCGACTGGCCGATTTCGGCCGGCGAAGAAAATGTTCTACGCTGGCAGTGCTACGCCAAGGGGACGGACTGAGTTTCTTCAAACTCCTTGAGGTAGGATTTTCTCCCTACTTGTTTTACTCCCATTTAAGTGTTTTCCTAATACTGCTGGTTTGAGGCCGCGGAGGGTTAGCTTTTGATCGGGTCCTAAACATGGACCTAATTTGTTAGAAATTTTTGAAATCCACTGTATTCCGTGGGCAAGGTAACGGCCGTGGGTTAAATGTAGTAAATTTTGGGTATTAAATGATGCTTGAGGTGTATAAGGCCGGAAATGACCGTGGATTGCGGGTTCACAAGGTGAACCATTGATTTGTGATTTTTCGGGAATAGTAACCGAGGGTTTCACTATTCCCGAAATAGTGTTCTAAGAATATAATTTCGTGTAATTATGTGTTTGGTTAAGTAATTCGAATCGAATTGCTTGTATTTGAGCATTAGCCCAAGAGAGCTAATTTTTATGTGTGAAATGATAATTACATAACATGTTTGTGTGATTTAAATTTATGCGAGTATATTCATGTTTATATATTTGCATGTGATTAGACTGAATTGGAATTGGCATACATGACTCATAGATATGTACTTGAACATCCTAGGATTATAGGAGTTAGTGCATGAGATGAGTCTAGAGAAAAATGGTTCGGAGGGTAGTCTAAAATGTTAATTATCGGAGGGTATTCCAAACTAAATAATATATCAACCGTCGGAGCGGCCCAGTTGATATATATTCATCGGAGGGTAGTCCACAAACAATTTATATATATCAATCGCTTTGGAAATGCCCAATTGATATATATACATCGGAGATTGTCCACTAATAAAACAATAATTTCATACAAGGCTTAGGCGTAGGTGAGTCGGGTGAGACTTATCTGAGTTGGTCAGGTAGACATTCAAGTAGGATCATGTATCGTTGAATGCTTAAATCGAAATACAGATCGTACTAGGTGGTGAGGAGCCCACTTGGGCGATTCTCCCATCGAGCTTTAGCTCACTCGCCGTGGATCCCCTTTACAGTATTATGAGCAAGTGAGAGACTGTTCCTCCGAGGTTGTATTAGAAGAAAGCCGGGTTGTGGCTTTGATGTATACATGTATTAGAATTCTAATTTTAATGTATGTATCAGATAAGAGTAAAACATATTAACTCTTGTAACTATTGGCAGAAGTTGATTCAGCACGGCATGTATGTTGAAAGTACTCGTTATGGGCCCAAGTGGCCATATTGATATATATTGCCCATATTGAACTGCTTGGGACAGGTATATTTGTGCACTGCTGCAGAGCCCCCGTACAAAGGAGTCTCCCGCCCGATTTTCTGGGGTGTATACGGTAACCCACCTCCACTTTGTATTCGGGTTTACTGGTAGTCACACTCCCTGCTTTGGGGCGCCATACCTGGTATCGTAGCCAGGCATACGAATACCTAGGGAGCTCGGGTTTGGGTAGCCATCACCACTAAGTGGTTTGATGTAGAGTATAGGTATATGGAAGCCTAGAGATGGAGGCTTGGGCTTAGGCCACGGAAATGTAAAAACATCACCACTAGGTGTGGTTCGATGTTCGGGTTAGGTATGAGATTACCTAGGAAAATCACGGGACAAAACTAGGACACTACGTGCACGTGTGTTGATGTGTTTTGTGTGATTTGGTGAATTATTGTGTGTTTGGTGTGCATGACATGTTTCATGTGTTGAGATTCTTGTGTGTGCTTGGTGATTAGCACATGGATATGTTAGAAAATATTTAGAAAATATTTTGAGTGGTACAGTGTACAAAACTGAAAATGAAATAAATTGAAATCAGTTTATTTGGTTTATTGGATGACAAAATAGAATTTTTAATAAAATTTTAAGGTGTGAGAACATTTTGGGTGTTTACAGTGTGTAAACTTGAACCAAGGAAATAAACAAAAATAAATTGGAATAAATTTATTTGGTTTAGAGGTGAAGAAATTTGTTCAAGGTTTTACACAAAGTGTAAACCTAAGAGGATTAAATAAAATAAATTCTTAACAATTTATTCGTTGTTGGAAATGAGAAGAAATTTGAAAGGAAGAAAAATAAATTTTATAAATTTATTTGGTTATAAGGAGGAGAAAATAATTTTCTAAGATTTTACAAGGTAAAATTGAAGAATGGAAGAAAATAAATTTTTATAAATTTATTTGAGTGGAGAAATTTTTCGGGAAATCGAAAAGGAAAATAAATTTTATAAATTTATTTGTTAGTGAAGTGAGAAAATAATTTTCTAAGGTTTTATTTGGTGTAATTAAGAATAAGAATGAATTTTATAAATTCTATTTGAGTATTAAAGTTATATGGAAAATGGTTTTAGTGATTTTTAGTAGATTTTTCCAATCTTCTGAAATAAATGAAAAAATCATTTATAATGAAAACGAAAAAAATTTTGTGTAGAAATTAATTACACGCCCGCTTATTTAGTGAAAAAAAAAAATTTTTATTGCAATACGCTTTATGGTTGCGGAGAAAGAGAATTGAGGGTCGTTATGTTGCAATACAACATTTTGTATCAGGATGTGAGGCTTGTGCAGACTAGGATTGTATCAGGACTAGATTAAGAAGATGGGTGCCGCTTGAATCGTATTGCAATACAGCTTAATGTATCAGCAGCCGCAGAGACAAATTTGCGTCGCAATACAAAAAATTGTATTGCACGTAAAGGTTAGCAACTCCGGTCAGTCAAGAAGGTAGGCGCCAAGGCGGAGCGCTACAGTGCGCGTGAGGGCGCAGCGGAGCGGTAAATGGCGCCGCAGCGTGGGGCGCAGCGGCGCGCAGAAAGAGGCGGAGCGCCGCAGTGGCGCCGCCGCTGATGCAGGCGCGGCGCGGCGCGCAGAGCGCGGCGGGCGTACCGGCCGCGCGTGCCGCCCGGGCGCTGCCGCGGCCGGCCGTGTGCACTCCTGCACTCGCCCATTTTCGATCCGCTTTGACTTTATTTTCCTCGAAGCCGTACTTTTAGACATCGTCGTGGAACCCGCTCATGAACACCGCTCATCTCAATTTTTCAAAATATAAAATATTTTTTGCAATATTTAAAAATCAAATAAAATTTGATAAAATTTTCGAAAAATAAAATTTTCAAAAATAAAATTTTCAAAAATAAAATTTTTCGAAAATAAAATTTTATTGAAAACAATCTTTAAATGCAAAATTCACGATATTAACGCCGTGTATGGATTATGTCTCGGCCGTGGTTATGCCTTAGAGATATCAGAGTTTGACTTAACTACCGCTTGAATCATGATTGCGCGGTATTGGCAAGAGTTATATGCATAGTGTGATGCGTATAGGAAAAATGGTGAATGCTAAGGTTAGGACCGATGACCTTAGGGATTTGAATACTGAACTGGGTGGTTGGAATCTAGAGCCACTTAGAAAATGAACGGGTCGGTTCATAGTTGTCAAGTCTACTAGTAATTAGCATGTGCATTGCTAGTTAGACTGAAATGAAAGTTAGATGACTCTTGTTGCCATGTTAATCGTGTAAATGGCTAGTAGAGGACGAGAGGATCGCAGAGGACGCCCACGGGGCACTCGGGTCGCACCACCGACAATCACCAAATTGGCCTGATTTGATCAACGGGCCTCTGGAGAGGCCGTAGGTGTTGCAGAGGCTGCTATCGCACAGGCTCGCATAGCAGGTAGTCAGAAAAATCCTAGTAACTCCAGAGGTTTAGGACGTATCATCCTCCGACATTCACAGGGGGAAGAGATCCGATAGTGATGCACTACTGGTTCACAGTAACCGTAAAGTGTTGGGAGGCTACTGAGATTACCTCGACACGACCGGGATTAGGACGTTAGCTGCATTCTGGGGCTAGAGAATGAGGCCCAAATATGATGGAAATGTGGGCAAGGACCTCTAGAGACCTTAGAGGAGCCGTTAGCATGTGAATTCTCCTAGGGATTAGGCGAGACAGGCATGAGGTGTCGAGGCTAAGTGAAGTTAGAGATCTTGAGACTCTACTCACAAAGGACCCGAGGATTGTGGACAGGCGTCGAAGTTCGAGGTCATCCCGAGGATGGATCAGCTGATAGCTTACGTGGTCGTTATCGATTGTGAGCAAGAAGAGGGTTACCGCCATACAGGACAATCGTATGGTATTTCGTGGCATGACATTTTGCCCTGCATAAAAAGATATGAGTCCAAGTGTCGTGTGATGCTTAGCGTTGGCTAGCGAGCCTTACCCTAGAGAACGAGGTGAGACCAGACTTAGATCTACCTCGAGTAGTTTGCGAATGTGTGGATGTTTTTCCATATGAGCTACCTGGACTACCTCCACAAAGGGTCGTAGACTTCGGTGTTGAGTTACACCCCGATATTTCACCCATCTCTATGACTCAAGACAGATGGCAATCGATCGAGTCAAGTAGGAACTCGCAGTTCAGCCAGGAGCATCGGACAAAGGAATGAAACCATTAGACCGAGCACTTCACCATGGGGATCTTCGGTTCTAATTGCGAAGAAGAGGGGCAAGACCCTTCCGACCGTATGACTACGTGCGCTTGAACAGGTTATGATCAAGAATCGCACCCATTAATGGTGATCGATGATTGGTTTGATCACTGAGAGGAGCGCGAGTCTACCCAAGATGTACCTTCAGACCGTTACCATCAACTCCGAGGGTTGTGAGACAAGATATCCTGCAAGACATAGACGCCGCGCATGGGCACTCGAGTTTACTGCGGATGCCTCTTTGATTGACGGTAACGCGCTAGAGTGATTCATGATCTTTAGCGAGGGTGTTCCAACCTATCTAGATCGCTTGTCGTAGTCTTCGTGGATGAAATTCGACTACTCCCAAATGTGAGTGGAGCATGAGCATCACTTCGAGGATTGTTTTACAATTAAGAGACCATCGCCGACGCTAAGTTCGCAAGTGGTTTTGGCTTGTTGAGGTGAGATTTTAGGGACACATGGTGTCGCATCGATGTTAGCTCGACCCAGAGAAGGTCGAGGCGAGATGAGTTTGAGAGACGAATGTCAATCCGAGACACGTATTCTCGGGATTACCGGGTGGTACGAGAGACACGAATGGATCGGGTTGTCCATTTTGGGGACAGGATCGTGAGGATTTCACCTATCGTGGACATGGACCCATGGTTAGCGACCTCGACCATAGAGAGAGATCGAGGATACTGAACACTCGGATACGTGTCAGTAGCAAGAGGGAGTGATGAGCCTCTTCTAGTTCGGGAAGAAAACAAGACTTCGCTTCACACTCAGTTTCGTGACTGGGGCCAGGATCGAGCATGAGTGACGGGGTTTCAAAGACGTGGGATCCCAAGACTTGAGACAATGCAACTCTGGGCAGACGTAGACATGAGAAGAGAATTATTCCTCCACACCCTAGTAAGGGTTAGAGGAACTAGTTTTAGTTTCGGGGTGCTATACACTCTCAACAAACACGATTGCCAAAGGAGCCAAAGTGGGTCAAAGTCGTGATAGATCAATGTTACTAAATGTGCCGCAGCTGACCTTAGATGGTACACATATTGGTTGCGATGTCAGGCTTGACATGGATGTGTTGACAACCCTCGAGTTGTCAATAATTGAGACCTAGGCCGGGTTGTCATACCCGACACGACATTGGATTTGGGCTTAGAGGTTAAGACCTTGCAGGCTACATGGATGTTTTTCCCAGGTGTGTGGTGAGTGACCTCGACAGTCGGGATTACGAAAGGAGAGATCTCCGAGGACTCTGCTCTACGGTGGAACTGGGATCAAGGTCACAAGATGACATCATTGCGCCTGTGTACCTGCAACATCCCGGCCGAGTGGGGTGGGTGCATCAGACGGGCCATTCACCACTTCGTGAATTGGATTGAGTTTGTCTTTAGGACTACGTCCAAAGAAGATTCATAGTTGAATCAGGAAATGTAAGAGGCTCGAAGTGTAAGTCGAAGAGTTATGTAATCATGATGAAAACACACGGACATGGTTATCACGTAGACTATGAGTCGGGAAAGGATGTGAGTCGGGGTGACTCGAGGTTTGATACCCTTTGAAATTGCATTAAAAGTTGTTGAGTCGGGCAAGGGCTCAATGGATGTCATGCATGGCATGGATTGAAATGACACCCACGTGATTGTCGCTGATCGTGACCTGCAGAGGTTAGCGTTTACACACCAAGCAAGGGTTGTGTAGTGGTTACGTGTGTATGGATTACATACGGTGTTGGGAGGGCATGTTGCGTAACATGTGTCCCGATCATAAGGGTAGAGGATTGATTGCCCTTATGAATTCGCCTACAACAATAGTTATCAGCGAGTATGCGAATGGCACCGCGATGAGGCATTGTAATACTGTGAGGCCACGTGAGATCACCGTTTCGTTGACCAAATGAGGTGGGAGAGAGCTCCATCACTGGTCCCGATTCGATGAGACACTCTAAGAAGGCGTGAGCTTATTACAACATCTTCTCACAGCTCGTGAGTCAAGCATATTATGCTAATGTGAGACGTCGACCCCTAGAGTTCGAGGTTAGTGATCACGCTTCCTCAAGGTGATTCCTGAGCGAGGAGGGTCGTTCAAGAAGCATGAGAAGCTATCGCCGAGATTCACGGACCTTTCGAGATACTCGGTATGATAGGCACAACAGAACCGGCTAGCTGCTATCGCCCAAGATGTCGTGTCCACGAGGCGCTTTCATCGCTCCATGTTCGGAGATATACACTCCAGATCCAAACTCATGGTGGATCGGGGGACAGACAGAGATCGACTACGTATGGCACCTTCGAGGAGGGACCAAGCAGTATTGGTCGGAGAAGCCGTGATCGTTTTGCGACGCAAGACTGGGAGGCTAGTGAGAGTGCTATGGCGGCACTGTGGAGTGGAGGAGTCAACGTGGGAGCGCGAGGACATGATGCGGGCCACCTATCCCTTCTTGTTTGGGGATGAAGGTACGTAGTTTAGTTGTTTAAGATTTAAATGACCGTTTGCATGCATGGTAGAGTGCACGTTGTATATGCATGTGAGTGATTGAGATTGTCTTGAATTTCGGGACGAAATTCCTTTTAAGGAGGGGAGAATGTAAGACCCGAGAAATTCAAATTTCTCTGAATAAGGCAAAATCGTACTCGATTACAAATTATAATTTCGTTAAAATCCGTAATTAATTTTTCTAGATCTCAGATAACGAACGGATTGTACCTGCCGACCGTCATCAAATCTGGGCTGAAGACGCAAATTTCCCGCACTTTCGAGACACGGAATGACACGCCGAGGCATCGTTCGGGTGCCGAATCGATTTTCGGCGCGACGAAGTCGATATAGCATGTACCGTACCATAAGTGGTATGAGTAGAGAAATGATGAAATGGATGGCCGAGTAAACCAACAAACCAAAGAATCATCATTCAAGATTAATGAATATTGGTCATCCGTCTTTCAACATGTTGATAAACAGAAGGAGCGATCATGGCATTGTTTGGAGATCTCTTTATATTTGAAAGATCCCATCTGTTACATTCAGAAGGAAATGTCACCATCATACTTTCGATCCAAGATCCGAGTCCCAAAACTGATGGTGATCCGCCATCCCCATCAGTTGTTCAGCCAGTTGAAACAGTTTAGCCTGGATGCAGATCACCATTAATAACCCAATCACAGCGTGGAAATTGAATCCACTGGTATTCCGTAAGTTGCACGGCTGCGGGTTAGAAAATTCAAAAATTTTGCATTAAATGTGATGCTTGAGTGTGTATAAGGCCGAAATGACTGTGGATTGCGGGTTCACAAGGTGAACCATTGATTTATGGTGATTTTTCGAATAGTAACTGAGGCTTCACTATTCCCAAATAGTACTCTAAGAATATAATTTCGTGAAATTATGTGTTTCGTTGGCACTAATTTAATTGCTTTCAGATTTGAGCATTAGCCCAAGAGAGCTAATTTTATGTGTGAAATGATAATTACATAACATGTTTGTGTGATTTAAATTTATGCTAGCATATTCATGTTTATATATATTCGCATGTGATTGTAATTGAATTGGAATTGGCATGATACATTCCATAGCGCACTCAACATCCTAGATTATGTGGAGTTAGTGCATGAGATGAGTCTAGAGAAAAATGGTTCGAGAGTAGTCTAAAATGTTAATTATCGAGGGTATTCAAACTAAATAATATATCAACCCGCCGGAGCTGCCCGCTTGATATATATTCATTCCGAGGGTAGTCCACAAACAATTAATATATCAATCGTCGGAGCGCCCAATTGATATATACATCGGAGGGTTGTCCACTAATAAAACAATAATTCTCATACAAGGCTTAGGCGAGTGTGAGAGAGTCGGTGAGGACTCGGGATCTGAGTTGGTCATGTAGACATTCAAGTAGGATCATGCATTTGCTTGAATGTATGTTTAAATTGGAACATTGCACTGCACTTAGGTGGTGAGTAGCCCACTTAGGCGATTCTCCTACCGAGCTCAGCTCACCCGTCGTGGGATCCCCTTGTGCACAGGAGCTGCGAGCACGTGTTCGGTCCTCGAGGTTTATTAGAAGAAAGTCGTTGTGGCTTTGATGTATACATGTATTAGAATTCTCTTAATGTATGTATTGTATAAGAGTAAAAACATATTAACTCTTGTAACTATTGGGTATATAGTTGGATTCATAGTCGGCATGTATGTTGAGTACTGTTATGGGCCCAAGTGGCCATATTGGATATATATTGCCTATATTGGACTGTTTGGGACAGGTATATGCAGGTACTGTTTTGGGTAGAGCTCCCCCGCATAAAGGAGACTCCCCGTCGATTTTCTAAAGTGGCGCCGGGTAACTGACTTCCACTTGTATTCGCGTGGGTTGACGGGTGGTCAACGGACTGGCTTTCTGGGGGCGCTACATGTTATCTGCGCAACCCCATCGAGAGAGAACGACCATTGCTTAGGTTTTACAATCCGTAAGACAACCAGCCTCCATACTTGAGTGCGTGAGAGCTTCTCGTTATCGCATTGTCTAATTGCAATGGTCAGGTATCAATATTACATAATATTGGCTTATTTGATCTTTGATTAGTATGCATGATTCTAGGGTTATGGTTTATTACGTATTTGGTGTATGATAACAAAAATCACATCTGCTCTGTTTATTCTTGTGTATTTAATCTAACACTAAAAATAACAACCTGGCGTACACGATGGACATCTCGATTTTACCATTAAATTTGTTCACATGGTTGTGGTAATGCAAATTACAATAAGAGTATAAGAAATATGCATGTAAGATTAGCCAAGAAAAAAAAGTACCCATAACCAATGATTATCCATTAACATTAAAACATATCTATCAAATGGAATGATAGAGCAATATAAAATAACAACAATGCATGTAAAAATGATAAATTAACTATAATAACAAAAAAATAAAATTAACTCAACCAACTTTGAAGAAGAGTTTCTTTCAAAAGATTAAAAATTCATCGGGAAATCTGTAAACTAGAAACAATGGGATTGTCCTCGAGCAAACAATCATTCATCACACTGTTGTGCCTTAACAGTTATAATGTTATATATGTATTGATACGAATTAGTTTTGGGAAATAAAGTGATTATGAGTGAGTAATTTGACCGAAGATCAAAAGCCAACATGAGAATAATAATAATAGGGCCTGAAAAGAAGAGTTTGATTCCTCCTATGGGTACAGCACTCGACAAATAAATAATAGATTTACCATCCCACGGTTCCTTTATCTTTAATCATGGGCCATCCCATGTGATGTGTAGCTTTTATTTGGGAGCATTCGATTCTAATCGAAAGGTTAGGAATCATTTTGCCCCTTCAATTATTGTCGATTGTCAATATATATATATATATATATATATATATATATATATATATATATATATATACTATATATATATATATATATATATATATATATATATATATATATATATTATCATTTTTAATTCCTCAACTATGGCTTAGGTATCGAATAAATACTCAACTAATTTTTTTTTTTGTCATTTTTAGTTTTGTATTATTTAAAACCGATAATTTTTCCTTATTTTCATATGAAGTTGATGTATAAAAAATAAAAAAAATATTTATTTGAACTTCGATATTTTATTTATACATATTTATTTTAAATCATTTTATTTATTTATCTATATAAGTATTAAATAATTTAAAATATATAATCTATTGAATAAATTTTAATTTGCTTTTATTTTTTCTTTTGTGAAACTAAAATACTAAAGAAAAAAATTTCTTAATTTTAATATCTTTTAGAAATCAATAGTAGTTATAAATATGAATATGCTGAGTATAGTCGGTGTATAGGTGATGTGGTGAAGCCATTTAAGTCCACAGGGCCAAGCAATTTCCGGTTGGTGGCTGAATTTACATTCGGGTTAGCTTTGATCAGTCGACCTAACCTGACCCGTACGGGTTATAGCAGAAACGAGCAAATATTATAAAATGCTAAAATAATTAATATTTACAATTCTTTAAATAAAAATAAATAATTTATAAATATATAATAATAATTAATATATAAAATAATTGAGTCTAAACAAACATAATAATAATAAAAACAATTTAAATAAAATTAATAATGATATAACATTGTTATAATCAAAGTATCAAACTAACGGGTAAATTGTGAAACTCAAGGGTCCAGTTAATGGCCGTCAGCGTCTCGGAATCTGTGGGTATCGCGTATCTTATCTGTGATCGCATCCCATTCAACTGGGATCCATTCATCTACATATATATTTTAGAAAAATATACAAATTTATCAACGAGATCATAAGAGTTCGGTACAACTCTCTTATATATAAAATATTATGTAAAATCTATTTTTTTCAAAAGATTTATCAAAAACCTAATCAGGCTTTCTTCACACAACGATCCCGGATAAGGGCTAGTCACTGTACGCTTGCACACAGTGCACGAAGGGACCATCAGAACGTCGGGAAAATCTCTCTTTCCCTCTCTTCTCACACACAGCTCTCCCCTGTTTTTTTTTTCTTTTCTTTTCTTTCCTTCCTTAGTTTCTCTTTTCTTTCTTTCCTCTCTTTTTGGTTTTCCTTTTCTCTCCCTTATCCACCGAATCTGATCCCTTGGGGAAACTTCCTTCCCTTTTCCTCCTCTCTTCCCTATAGCCGCTTGTCCACTTTCTCATTTTTATTATTTTTACTTCTTCTTTTGTTTGTTCTTATCAGTGGGGGCCAGCACATTTGTCCAATCCAAACTTAAAGCAAACGTGTAGGCTCGGAGAAAATAAGAAATAACGTCAGTGATTATATATTATATTGCATATGGTCAAAAACAAGAATTACTATTCCTGAAATATGCCATAGCGGTAAGTGGTAATTACTTCCCCACATATTATAATTGCATATGTTAAAAAACAAAATAGAAGTCTTTGTGGTGGGGGTGGGCCCCATAAATAATGGTGCGAGAGCTTTGATTGATGTTAAGGGTCTTTGAGGGTGGGACGAGATATGACATTCCTTGTGGAACGGGGCGTTCCTTTCAAATACACACGCTGATACAGTATTAGGATTAACCTTAAGTTTTATGTTTTGTCGAGATTAACCTTTACTCTACGTTTTTCAAATGGGTGCACGGGCGAGGTGAGGCATTGACAATTTCAGCGATAACATTGGTAGGCAAAATAAATGCAAAGTAATGCTTCTTTCGCTCGTGTTACCGAAATACGGGTCTCAAAGCGAACCCAGAGCTCATTTTAGCCTCAAACAGGTTAAAAACCAACGAGGTTGAGCTATTTTAAAAATAATTAAAGTAAACTCAATTCTTGCATTCTCACATCCAGGTTATTTCTCCAAATTTATCTTCATAGTTTGTTTATTCCACAACTGAGATTCAATCATGCGTACAATTCATTCCCCAATTTTTAAAAAACTAAAATGTTTAAATAATTCTTCAAATCATATTTTCTATTTTTATTTTTAAATTTGAAAATAAAAAAAATTTAAGATAAACATATAATGTTTTTCTTCTAAATTTAAAAAATTAAAAATACAAAATTATCCACCAACTCAGAGACTTTTTAAGTTTTTATTTGCTAAACTAAAAATATGAGTTCTACTTCTACAAAAAAAAAAAAAAATCATTTAAAAATGAAACTTAAATTAAGTTTCCTTTTTTATTTAATTACATATTTACGTTTTTATTTTTATATTCAACGTAAAAATATAATTAAAAATCATTTATATTTTGTTTAGAAAAACTATAGAAATAACAGGTGTATCAAATGATACCTTCTGTTAATTCTATTTAAATTTAATAATTGTTATTAAATTTATTAGCATTGATAAATTAATTTTATATGACTTTAACGAATTTAAAATTTTGCTTTAAAAAATAATAGTTATATGCTAGAAGTTGGTGTATTTTCACAATGGTGAGGTCATTATTACCTTACTAAAAAACATAAAGGGTAAAAGAAAAATACAAGATTTAAAGTGCCAAGATATAAATGTAGATGAGTGGCTCATCAAGTTTAGGTCATGTGATAGAGCATTCAACGTTTAAATAGACAATGACATAGGGAGGAGAGGGGTCCCGGATTTGAGTCCCAGTAAATACAGTTTATTATATTGTAATTAAAGTGTTTATTTTAAAAAAAAAAATGTAGATGAGCGGGAAATCTAGATTTTTCAAATTCAAATTTTAAATGAAAATTATGTTTAACTTTACCGTGTCGTGTAAACAGCTAAGTTTGATAGTAGATTAGATATTAAACTTAAATATACATAGCTTCCCGTTACCTTTTCAATTTTTTAAATGTTAAACCTAAAAAATATATATTTATTTTAAAAAATCAATAATATTCATTAAAGAAAATCTATTTTATCATTCATAAACCTATTTTGGCGTTTTTTTTTTGAAGATAGATTAAGAAAGCTAGGTTGATAAGAAATAAATAAATAAACCAAAACAAAAGAGAGAGCAACATATGAATTTAAATTTCCCCCTTGTTGCTCATATTATGTTTCTTGATGAGTCCTCCTCCTTCCCCAACCTCCTAACTAAGCAAAGAATATTTATGATTGTAAAATTGTCACTATATAAAGGCCATCAGTATAGGTCATCCTCATCAATAGTTTACATGCACTGATATATATATCTACTTTCCATTGGTAAGCGAGAAAGAAAGGAAAGAAGAAAAAAAACATCTGAGAAAGGAGAAACTCTTTGTATATCCGTTTCTAATTGTCTCAAACAAACAATCATTCATCACACCTGTTGCATAGGTGAAAATGACCAGAAAAGCCAACATGAGAATAATATTAATTTAGAAAAGTTTGATTCACTCCTATGGAGTACGAAAGCACTCAGCAAATGAATAATAGACACACCATCCCACCAAAGTCATGGTTTCCTTTATCTTTAATCATTGGCCATCCCATGTGATGTGAAAAAGTATGAAGCTTTTCCTTGGGTGCATTCGATTCCCAATCAAATGGGTTAAATGTCATTTTGCCTAGGTGTGTAGCCCCCGAAGCACAGGGTCAGTTGACAACGATCAACCGCGGAATATTCGTGGATGTCGGGTAACTTAGGCACCACTCATAAAAATGGGGCGAGTCTCGCTTTGTACGGGAGCTACCTCTGAGGTACAAAACTTGTCCCAATAATCAATAATGACCACTTGGGCCCTGTCAATACTCCTGAAATACATCGTATGTCTGATAGTTCAAGATTTTTTACATTACTCTTAATTCAACATATATTAGAATTTACAATTTTAATACATGTTATACAAAATAAAAATGTCAAAGCCACAATCCGGCTTTCTTCTAAATGCGGCCTCTAGTGAGCGTCGTCCTCCTGTACACTCCTTGTACCTGAAATGGTGATCCCTCTATGAGGTGACAGCCCGATAGAGATAATTTCTTACAGGTTACTCTCTAAGTGCACATACATGGTAAAACAAACATTGGCTTGATGCCCAGACTTCCCTGAATGTCTGCATGGCCCGATCCCGTATCTCGAGAGTCTTCTCCGGCATCCCTCACATGCTGTAGCGATATCGCGAGTAAAATAATTAGTTTTGAAACAAAAACTATTTGTTCTTGAAAACCTGCTGCAGTTTAGGTAAAATATTGGAATGACCTCGCGAATCTTGGATAACCCTCAAAACAATTCATGGGCTCCTCAGACGTGTAATTGTTGGACCATCTCCCCTGACACAATTCTCAGGAGAAAATCATCCATTGAAATTCCTTTCGCAACCATGTTCGTTTTTCTTTTACTTTTTCATGTCATGAACTCACACATAATATTCTAGGCTACCCCAGTGCATATGGAATGCATGATGTCAATTCCAAAACATGCATGCTAATATATTCACATGCATATATATTAATATAATTAAATCACATAAAACATGTTATGTAATTTCACAATCAATTACATCAAAATTAGCTCTGTGGGCTAATCAACAAACCTGTTATTCATTTTTGAATCACTCAACAAACACATTTTCACACAAAATTATTTCGTGTCACTATTCCGTGAGCAGTAAACCCTATGGTTACTATTCCGACCACTCCAAATAAATTTTCTCCGCTCGGTTCAAAGCTTTTGAGGCCAAGATTTGAAACTAAAACAAGCCTCAAAGAACATTCTAACCATTTACGGCTCTTAGCCGAAGATTAAGTAGGGAAAAGATCCCTACCTCTCTTAGAGTTGTGAACTCCACCAAATCGTGCCACAGCGTGAGGCAACTTTCCTTCTTGCTCCGTCGAAAAACCGACAGGTCGATCGTGGGAAACCTAGAGAAGCCTCCCTCTCTAAATGAAAAATCCAACCCCACACACAAGCCACCCCCTCTCTTGCTGTTTTTGGTCTTTTGGAGAAGAAGGCAGCAACGCCCTAGATCAGGAGAGTGTACGTACATGTAACTGTAAGAGGCGATATCTGAGCACGAAGTGTCACATTGTGGTATCTTGGGTAAATTAATGAAATCATAAATTTATGAACCAGGAATGTTGTACTAGAACAAAGAATTAAAGTATAGTGATCAAATGAGACATGAAAGTCATAATGTGAGAAGATAAAGGGCCATGATGAAAATAACAAAAGTGTTGTGCAATTATTAAAGTGCTTGAGGACCTAAATTTAATTAAAGCAAAGATGGGATTATAAAGGAGGGGTGAGACAGACAAAATTCATTTAGTCTCATTCTTATTGGCCACAGGAGCTTCAGTTTTGGTGAAAAAGAAAGAGGAAGAAGAAGAGGAAGAAGAAGGAGAAGGAGAAGAAGAAGACCAAAAAGGTATGTTTTTGTCTTGGAATCAAGTGTATTTTGAATGTCTAGGGTTTTGGTATGGAGATTAGTTGCTCCTTGTTCTAGGGTTTTGGGGAGAGATCATCCTAATCCTAGAATTCTTGAAGTTATTTGGGTAAAACCCTAGTTGGTGAAAATTAAACATGGAATCCTCCTATTTATATGGTTTTTATAAGAATTGGTGGACCTTAGGTTGAATTCTTGGGATTTTTACCTAGGGTTTGATTATATGAAGTTCCAAACCACCCGTCTGAAGTGTTATGGAGTGGTTTGGATGAATTCCATCATTGATTCTTCGGGTATTATGGATTAGAAGTTGTATGAAGAAGAATTGGTACCAAAGATGCAAATTAGCATTTATGGAGGAAAAAATTACGGCGGTACCAGTACGAAATGAGGTGGTACTACCTACCTCTGAGATTGATCGGTCTGCGGTCTGGAGTACAAGTGTCAGGTGCCTGCATACGGAATGTGTATGTGCCAGGTGCCGAGCAGTGAATGCAGGTACCACGGTGTCCAAAATGCCCGGTTGTGTAGTTTTACATAGTTAGAAAGCTGTTATAAATCAATTTAGTATAGGAACTTTACTAGATGATTTAGAGAGGTTCAAATAAGATTGGAACTCAATGAAAAACGTAGCGTACCTCGCCGCCTTGGCGAAGCGCATTAAGTGTGACTAAGTACTATGAAGTACGTTAAGTTTACGTTATACGTAGGCGATTAATGTGTTCGTCGTATTCGTTTGAGTGTGTAAGCTAAAAGCAAAGGCGGGAAAGTTGTGGAGTTGTGCTCAAGTTTAGTAAGCAGAAAGGTGAGTGTTCTAAACTTATTTTTCAAATACTAGTGTATTATATTATAAGCATTTTTACCTGGTATTTAATGGTTTTGATGGTAAACCATATTTGAAAAGCAAGCAATGGGTTTAGCAAGCAAATAATGGTTTTGATTTAAACCATATGTGAAAAGCGACAAGTAATGGTTTTGAAATTATTCAACCATTACTTTTAAAAAGCAATGATGAGTTTAGTAAATAGCGATGGTTTGAATTATCTAGCTATATTTATGAGCAATGGTTTGAATTATTAAACTGTGTTTGAAATGACAAGCAAAAAATATTTGCGAAAACATGCCTAACTAAAATCCTAGTTCTAAGCAAACATCTTAGGTCGAGGAGGTATTAAAGTAAAATGCAGTGGTGTTAGGATATCATACATGCATCTTAGATTTGCACGGTGGCAAACTTAGTTCATCATCATAGCATTTAAAGGAAGCGTAGCGCGTCTTGGAGTATATAGGGTTAGCGTTAACTAAATTATGGTGATGGAGACCGGTCAATTCCACCGTATTTACCAGAAAAGGTGAGTGAAGTGTGCCCGGGCCCTTTCACCTAGGTGAAGCCGGACCAGGTCGACCAGAAACGCGGCGATGCCCTGACTCAGAGTGTTCACTAGGGTATAGTAAGCAAAAAAGGCCTCCAGTGGTTAATGATTTATAAGCATGTTTATACAGTTTTGAAAACAACCACTGGTGCACGGTTGAGCCCAGGCTCCCGTGTTTGTTTTAAAGCAAACGGTTGAGCCCAAGCTCCATGGTTATTTTAAAGCAAGCGGTTGAGCCCAGGCTCCCGTGTTTATAAAAAGTTTTATAAACTTTTAAAGCAAGCAAGTAAGAGATTTGAGAAAAGTTTTATAAACTTTTAAAGCAAGCAAGCAAGAGATTTGAGAAAAGTTTTATAAACTTTTAAAGAAAAGCAAAGCGGCCAGTAGCCAGTATTATGAAAAGTTTATAAACTTTTAAAAGAAAGCGGCAATCTGAAAGTTTAGAAACTTTAAAGTAAGCAAGCAAGACTTCTGGAAAATATCATGTAAAAGGGAGTTTTACAGTTTTGAGATGTTTTCAGAAAAAGCAAACATTTGAGAAAACATACACTCACTGAGCTTGTTTAGCTCATTATTTTCCTATTTTAAAACTATTTTCCAAATGCGAACTGCAGGATCTTTGTGAGCAGTTGAGATTCTCATTTTATCTGAAGTCTTGTTATTAATAATATTTTGTAAGGAAATACTTTGAATTTGTATAATGGAGCATATATGTATGTACATAGTGTAGTTTTGTGGAAATGTGTTGGGTTGCTCGTTGTCATATTTGGAAAATTAAGTGTGTGTACGAGGTTGGGATATGTCCTTGTGCGGATGACATCTTTGTAGAGATTTTGTCAAATCCTGTTGAAGAAGAATTTTATATAGGAGTTTTCGGCAAGTGTCTGGCTTAAGCTTCCACGGGAATTTCTAGTCAGTTAGAGGGTCACGTGGGGATTTTTATTGGAGTGGCGACACCGCCGCCCGTGGGGGTGGGGTGTGTCGAACCACTATCACAGTTTTTGTCTTATTCATTAAAATTCGAATAATACCATCCATGTCCTCAAGTCTTGGATTTTTTACACTTGGCACTATCTAGACCGTCCATTTCCATCATCTCTCTACTCATGCAACATGTGTTACATGAGTACATGTTATAGGTGACTTTTGTCACATCACACATGTCGTTTTCACGACTTTCGTCTGATGAAAAGCGTGTAAATTCGACGTCTCGAATTAGGCGAAATTTGATGTGGTAGCTAGATTTATGAGACGATTCCAGCGATGAAATCCGTTTCATCATCCGAGATCTAAAAAATTTGGATTTTCTGAAATTACCGTTTACCATTTTGAGAAAATTGAAATTTTCTGGGATCTTTAATTATTGATCAATAGTCAATTTACTCTCTCAGTAATTTTTTTTTTTATCATTTGTTCCTCAACTATGGCTCGGGTATCAATTTAACCTCAACTAATTTTTTTTGTCATTTTAGTTTTGTAGTATTTAAAACCAATAATTTTTCCCTTACATATGAAGTTGATGTATAAAAAATAAAAAATAAAAAATTTATTTGAACTCAATATTTTATTTATACACATTTATTTTAAATCATTTTATTATTATCTATATAAGTATTAAATAATTTAAAACATATAATCAATGAATAAATTTTAATTTGCTTATTTTTTTCTTTGTGAAACTAAATGCTAAGAAAAAAATTTCTTAATTTTTTAAATATTTTTTATAAATCAATTGTAGCTATAAATATGAATATCTTGATTATAGTCAAGTAATATAGATGGTAAACGGGCTAGCTCATTCGGTCCACGAGGCGAAAGCAGGTATGTTAAATATCGACCATATCTATTAAGGGTTAGCTTTCATTGACCAGTGACCATGCGGTCGTGGGCCCCAGCAATGAAATCTTTATAAAAATCTTTAAAAAACACAATTTAATAAATTTTACAATTCTTCGGATAAAAATAAATAATTTATAAATATATAATAATAATTAATAAGAACTTAGCAAATTGTTAATGATTATTATTAGGTAGTACGTTACGCTTCAATTTTTTCTTTTTGCGTAAATCGATGCCAGCATTAACTCGAATAAAATCGGCCTGCGCATAATAAGCATATTACTTGTTATCTTTCATCTGATGCACCCTCAGCGTGAGCACGGAAAACATTACGACATACATTCATACTCATGGAGCAGTTTTGGTATCTTGGTCAAAACAATAGCCAAATAAAAAGTAGTAACAAAATTTTGAAGCGAAAATGTAATAGCATGTTATATTTTACTTGTTTTGTTCAGGAACATATATAATGACTCGACTAGTTTTTTGCATGTTGTCTAAATCTGTGACTTGATGTCTAAGGCGCGAAAATTCTTTCATACCAAATGTTCGATTAATAAGGTAATTTCGAAATACAATATAATGTAAGCAAAAGATCACTAGCTTCATTTGTTTCTATATACATTCAAATGGAGAATTTTAGGTTGTTACAATGGTACATCATTTCTTAACAAAAATAGCATAAACAAGAAGGCTTGTATCACCATACTATCTGATAGATGATGAATGAAGAAGCCATGCATGTAGGCTGCTTAGAATTAGTACCAAATCAAGTTTGTCAAATTGACCTCTCAAAGGTCCTCTATGTCGAGAAATTTGAAGTCATCATATATAGTTGTTTGTGCACCCTCCTCCATCTCTTCTCGTAATGACAAAGTCAAAAGAATTATTTATTTACCAACTGGAACAAAGGTCAAATTGGGTGAATTTGAGGCAATTTCGAGAACAAAGTGTGGCAGTGAGATCAAATCGTTAAATTTTCAGTAAGAACACCATTTGGGGCTTGAGGCCACCGGCGGGTATGAAGTATGAAGGTATCGCTACCATCGAAGCTAGCAACATTAAGCCAGCGTCACTCAACTGCATATATCATTTATTGTTTTCAATTGGTTCAATGCTTGGTTATGCCATCCCGAGAACAACGAAAATGTCGATGAAAGATCAAAACATATGTAAACTATAGAGGAAGAAAGATATAAATATACAACACATTTGATTAAACACATTAAAATTGTTGGTCATTGAATAAAATAAATTAGAATTGGCAATACATGGCGATAAAACCAATGAAAGATCGATAAACATAAAGGAAGAAAGATCTGAATATATAACTTATATTAAAATAGTAAGTCATGAATGAAAGAAATTAGAGCGCGATAAAAGCGATTAAGGTAAATCAAAGTCCGGTTGTTGAATGTTCATCTTGGGATTCTTTTAATTCCTTGATCCATTATGATACGTTTGACAATTTTTTCTCACATAAAATCATTAGATGAGTGATTTGGGCTAAAATAGAGTTTGGGGGTTGTGAAAGAGCATTTACCTTTCGGTATCATCAGATTACCAAATCAAACAAGTTGAAGTCAGCGTAAATGCCCACGGACATGCTTAGAAGAAGCGAAGTAAGAAAAGAAGTCAGAGGCGGAATCTTCTTGACTAGTCACATTAACTACTTAAATTCGAGTGGAATCTACGCAATCATCTTAAATTGTTGATGTCGATTATGGTTACACAGTTCTGGAGTAAAAAAAATTATGGTTACCTGAAGTTGCCCTTGTGTCGACTTATGAGGCAAAAGCTCCACATTTTCATATCGATTTAAAAACTATTCACTAGCCCATTAAATAGTTCGAATATGATTAATATTTGAGTATTTTATCCGTTTCTAAGCGATACATGTATAATAAAATAAGCAACACATCCTTTTTGAATTCTTGATGATGCCTTGACAAATCTAAAAGTAATCTAAATTTCTAAATTAACTCAGATGCTTTATTTTCTAGTACTCTTGGAACACCTTTTAGAACATGAAGGAAACAACTGAATACTGCTGTCTTGGTGTTCAAAAGCGTAAGACAGAAATTCCAATTTGCGGAATGAAGACCGTCGTAATTTTAATTACGAAATTGTAATTTCGGTTAAAAATCCGTAATTAATTCTCTAAATCTCGGATGATGAAATGGATTGTACCGTTGGAATCGTCTCACGAAATCTAGTTAGCACGTAAAATTTCGTAATTTTCTGAGATAGTCGGAGTCGACACGTTTTTTTAGGCATCGCATTGCGGTCGCGTGTCGTTACCGATCTGACGAAAGGCATAAATAACGTAATATCTCATGTACCATAAGTGGTATGAGTAGAGAAAAGATGAAAATTGACGGCCGAGATAGTGCCGAATATCAAATCTGAGAAAGAGAGACATAATGAGTATTATGGGATTTGATTTTAAGTCACAAAAGACGAAATAAGGAATAGTGCTTCATCTCCTTAAAAAGAACCAAACGAAAACGTGGGAGGCCATTTTAGGTGATGCAGTAGCTTGCTTTTGGGAGGATTTTAGAGAGAGAGAGGGCTTCTCTCAAGAAATACACAAGATCCGACCGTCGGCGGTTTTCGGGGCAAGAAGGAGAAACGTTCTACGCGGAGCAGGCTACGCGTGGACCCATTTTGAGAGTTTGACAACTCAAGAGGTGGATTTTCTCCTACTTGCGTTTTATTCCCCATTTTAGGGTTTTCGATGTTCGGTTAGTTTGAGGCCGTGAGGGCCGTTTGATGATCGAAACATGGGGCCCAGAGATTGTTAGAAGGAAATTCTTGGGGATTTTTCCCACCATCCGTGACTGCCCAGAATTTTTGGGCTGTTTGTGTTGGAATTTTGTATTAAAATGTTGCTTTAAATCATGTAATTGTATGGAAAAAGGCCGGGAATGGGCCGTAGGATCGGTCCCAAAACATGGGACCGGTGTGTGGAATTTTGGAGATTTTGGGGCGTAGTGACAATCCGAGAAGAGCTGTTATGGGCTGATGTATGGAATTTATGCATTAAATTTCTATTTTGGTGTTTATAAGATAGGAAATGGGTAAGAAATTAGGTTCCAAAAAGTGAAACCGAGATTGGACAAGTGGGCTGCCCGTGGACAGCCCCTTCCAGCGGGTTTGGGACTATTAAGCCGAGTCCGGGTTTGTGTGAAATGGCCGCAAGGCCCGTGTAATTTTGGCATTGAGGGTATTATTATTGAATTGAATGAAACTTGGTGTGTGTAGAAATAAATTTGGAGAGTTGGTCGATCAAGGAATTAATGGGTTAATGCTAAATGTGTTAACAAAATGACACAATTATATGGAATTAAATTGTGTGTTTTGTAAATACGTGGAGCAGATTATGATTTCTTTGAAGTGTTTAGAATTGGGTGATGATTGATATATTGAATTACATGCGTGTAATTATAGTTGATTGAAAATATGCATATTGACATATTGTGTAAATGGTTTTGAAAATGGCATAATGCATTTTCATATGCACTGGGTAACCTAGAATTAGGTGTGAGTGCATGACAAGGTATTTTATAAAGCGGATATGGTTGCGAGGAACACGAGGATGATGGGAGAATTGGGTTGGGAGATGGGCGGCCAGTCATTTGGGGATGAGGACCATGAGCGTTCCCGGAAAGCTCACCAACAATTCACCTCGGAGGGTAGTCCCGTATTTATGCCGAATATTTCGGTAGTATATTTTCAAGAACAAAAGTTTTGTTTTGAAATGATTATTTTCTCATCGTAGCTTAGGCAAGTGTGAGTAAGTCGGTGAGGACTAGTGACATGGGGGATGACATGTAGACATTCGAGTAGGATCAACGTATTTACTTGAGTGTGTTTAATTTGGAGCATTGCATTGCACTTGGGTGGTGAGTAGCCTTGGGCGATTCTCCTGCGAGCTTTAGCTCACCGGTCGTGGGACCCCCCTTTATTTTTCGGATTACGAGAGGCGCTCGAGGACGGCTCATTTGAGTTGATTTTGAAGAGAGCGGGTTTGTGGCTTGATGGTTTTGGACATAACATGTATTAAATTGTAGATTTTTAATATGTTTGTATAAATAAAAGTGTAATCAACTATTGAATTATTGGGAGATAATTGAAGAATAGTTATGATAATTGATTTTATGAGTATTGGTTTATGAGTCCAAGAGGCATTTTTACTCATGTTGGGATTATATTGCATATATTGGATTGTTTGGGACGGGATATGCGGGTTTGTAGTGGGTAGAGGCTCCCGATACCGAGGAGCTTCTGCCCAGGTTTTAGTGGCGTCAGGTAACAGGCATCACTTGTATTCCGCGAGGTTGTGGGTAGTCAACGGACCCCGGAGTTTGGCGTCAAGCCATAGTGTGAACGAGCGCCATTTTCTGCAAAGTGCATTTAAACATTCTAATCAAATATTCACATATTAGTCTTAGCAATAGTACGGAGTTCTATGGATATAGCACATAAAATGAAGTAGATGCTCGAGACACGATGTGAAGTTTCCCATTCTGGGAACTCCTTAGACATCATAAATCGACAAGTGGAAAAATAATACAACTGTGGACGAGACAAGTGTACTGGATCCAATTGGAGAGTTTTCTTGATCGTGGTCCATAAGAACGAAGTAGTTCTAAAAGATGGCATTATTTGCATATGAGAATTGCTCACGATCTCGGGATCCCACATTCTAACAATATGATTATCGAGTAATCGCTAGTCGTTAGATTAAGAGTTTGATGCTACTTGATGTCTAATGTTGGGTGCCATACCTATAAAGCAGAAAGTTTAAGAAAAGAAAGGTTTGACAGTTTTTTGGTAAGATATCTAGGTGTATACACCATCGGTAAAGGCAACACTTACATGTGATCCTTAATTCGAATAGGATATGAAGAACGCCCAAATCATATCTCGGAACCTGCGTATATCAATATAATGCGAGTGCATGGCTAACGACTTCAAAATGAAATGGCAACAAAGGTTGTAATTTAAAATGCGAATATCGATCATAAAGTTAAAACCATACATTAACAATTAAATTACAGGCCGCGAATGAATATTTTTTTTTGGATAAATATCACAAATGAATAATTCATATGAGGTTCCACGAAGAAATGGTTATATTGACACACCGCCCCTTCAGTAGGCGGACGTGCGGCCACTCCAATCGGCCGTTACCTCTGGCGACTAGAAATCTGTGAAGCTGGCCGTATTGCTTGCTAAAACCTCATAAAATTTTTCTTTTAAAACATGATTTTATAAATTTCGACGCGTGGCGGTGCGTATAGGACAATTCCAAATCCTGTATACATCCAATTTACACTATATCCAATATATGGCAACCAGCAACCCAACACATTCTCACAAAACTACACTATGTACATACATATGTTCCAATATATAAATTCAAAGTATTTTCCTTACATAATATTATTCATTACAACACTTGCACAATGTCGGAATGAACCACTATTGTGCTCCGGCGTCTTACATACATTACCTGGAAAATAGTTTTAAAATACAAAATAATGAGCTAAACGAGCTCGGTGAGTGTCTTCTCGCGGACGGTTTTGCTTTTAGAACCATCTCAAAAATGTAAACTCTTTTTTTTTCAATTATTTTCCAGAAGCTTTCTTTGCTTTTCAAGTTTCTAAAAACTTTTTCTTTGCTTGCTTGCTGTGCTTTTAAAAGTTTCTAAAACTTTTCTTTACTTAACTTGCTTGCTTTGCTTTTCTTTAAAAACATAAAACTCTTATTGTTTGCTTAGAAGTTTATAAAACTTCTCAAATTTCTTTGCTTGCTTTCTTTATCTTGTTTGAAAAGGATTTCTTAAAACCTTTCACAAACCTTTTGCTTTAAAAGTTTCTCAAAACTTTTCATAAAAAGCGAGAACTGGGCTGTGCATTCTTTGAAAATAAAACGGGAGCTGGGCTCAACCGTTTGCTTTAAAATCACGGGACTTGGCTGTGCGTCGTTTGAAATCTAAGCGGGCTTGGCTTCCAGCTAGTTTGCTTTAAAACTCTCAGGAAACTGGCGACCCAGAGGAACCAATAGTTGATTTTCAAGCGTATATCATGCTTATAAAACATCAACCCTTTGAGCTTTGTACACAACTACGCCACTAGTGAACACGGAGAGCACAGGCGGCCAGTGCGGTGGAAGGACACGGGTCCGCATCACCTTTAGGTGAATGGTGGAATTGACTGGGTCGCCATCACCGTAATTTAGTTAGAGCTCATAACCTTATATACTCTGTACGTGCCACTGGTCTCCTTTAAATGCATGATGTATGTCCTATGTTTCTTGAGCCAGGCAAAACTAAAATGTCATGTATGAGATCCTAACACCAGGTACGTGCGGAATACCTCGTGGGTTTCTTACTTAGGCCCAGGAAGGCTGTTTTTCTGAAATATTCTTTGTTTGCTTGCTCTTTGAAAATGGTTTTAATTTAAAACCATTTTGCTTGCCTTGAAAATGGTTAATTATTCAAAACCATTTACTTACTTTAACTTGCTTGAAAGATGGTTTACAATTTAGAAACCATTTACTTACTTTTCAAAAATGGTTTAACTCAAAACCATTTGCTTGCTTGCTTGAAAAATGGTTTAATTATTCAAAAACCATTTACTTACTTTTCAAAAATGGTTTAACTCAAAACCATTTGTTTGCTTGCTTGAAAGATGGTTTGAACTCAAAACCATGAAATACCAGTGCAAAACAGTTTATAATAATAATAACATACACTAGTATTTGGAAAATGAGTTTAGAACACTCACCTCTTTGCTTGCTAAACTTGAGCACGAGTTCACAACTTTCCCGCCTGCTTTTAGCCTACACACTCGTGTATTAGTCACACGTCGGCCGCGACCAAGCAATTTGCACACTTGGTGCTCTGATTAAAATTTTCGAGAAAATATGTGGAATTTTAAATGCAATTCGCAGGCGTATGGCTGGTCTGAAGCTAAAGGGCTTTCAAGTATAGTCTAAAACACCCGAAAATATTCTGAAAATTACATCCAGGATTGTTTGAATAAAATCCTGAAATTTTAACCAAAAGCATTAAGCAGTCCCAAAAATTTGGCAGGATGCAATGAAAATAGTCCCCTGAAATTTCCTAAAATTTCTAAAAATTCTAAACTGATCCCCAAGTGAATTTGTGGCCTCAAGAATATTCGAGCCGTTATGGCCTTTAGGCTCGAAAATAACACAAGTAGGAAGAATTTCTGCCTTTTTGAAGTTGTGTAAAACCAAAGTTTGGTGTCGCGTGGCGACGGCTCATAGCCCGCGTAGAGTAACTACCTCTTGGTCCCGAAAAGCGCTGAACCACTAGAATGAAGTGATCGAGGAAAAACTAAAAATTTGGGGTTTTCATAACTACAATTCTCGGTGAAATCAATGTTTTTGGTACTCAGCGTATGGCCCTCGTCGGCGTGGGGCACTTTCCATAATGTTTATCCATGTCGGCAGATTGATTTTAAATAAATCGAATAAGATAAAAGAAAAAATAAATAAAAAAATTACCAACACACCTTCTCTCTACTCTACACTCTGCGCTCTCCTTTACTTATTTTGCTTCTTTTTTGTATACTAGTGTGTTTTGTTTTTTTTTTTTTAATTCTTTGTATGTGGGACCCATGTCCTTTTCTTTCTTTCTCTGTCCGTTTCTGCCCGAAACAATTTTATTTTGTCCGGTTTTTTATTCTTTATCCTAATTGAATATTCTTTAAGTAATTTTCCACATTTTGAATTTTTCTAAATCCGTTTAGGTTTCACTTTAGACTCGTAGCTGGGATTGGTAAAATATTCATTGTCTGGGAATTAAAAGCGACTTTTCTGCGAGTTACTAGATTCAGCGAGACGAACTTATGGTGTGGTCCTGGTTTAGGTCATCAGATCCTGAATTTTCGAGGACTTCCACCGGGTGACGATTTATTGTGTGTTCTCTTTAAACTTCATTAGTACTCCACTCACCTCGACTTTCTGTAATTTGATTGTCCTCATAACTTGTTTAAATATTTACCAAATCTTTTCAGAAATTCCTACTGTGGCTTGTCTCTAACCAACCTTACATATCCTTTTTGCTAAGCAACAATTGTACCCTTTGTTTTAAGCACAAATGGGGTTTCCAAATTTATATTTCTAATTTCATCTCCAAATACTACAATGTGACACTTGGTGCTCTTATACACTACATTATATCATTCTTTGTACACTCTCAGGATGGTGTGTATGTTGTGATCGGTGTGCATAAATCTGAAAATATTCTTCCAAATTGAAGAAAAATCTTTGTCGAATCACGATCATTTGTTTATTTACCTCTTCTTGTTTTTTTTATGAGTTGCCTCTTCTTACATGTTATTATAAATAACAGATCATTTTCTTTATACTTGTGATCCGCCTATTCTTCCAACTAAATTTAGGTCATTCTTTGTCAGAGTGTTTAGCCCTAAATTCAACATAACACTTTAGGAACACCCTTTAGTCAAATAAATTCACAAATCAACCTCTACAAAATTCTATAATATTCGTTCTCAGGAGCTTCAGCCTTTTGAGAACAGTGGAGGACTTGTGGAATTCCTTACAAATGTTAATTTTACGCATATTCGGAAACTCTGGCGAGCGAATAATCTCACTTAAATTCCAGCATTAACGGGTTCTATTCCATTACCCTAATCTATCGTCTCTCTTGTCTCAAAACATCCATTTCATCCTGAGAATATGAAAAAGCCACAAGAGGAAAGCTATTATTTATTTCCCAAAATATAAGAAAAGGAATCACAAATGGACCCTTTTCTAGCATATAATAAAATTGAACACCCTAAATGTAACCATCTGACAAAGGACCTAACTGAAGCCAGGGGTAATAAGTTCACGAACTAAACATCTACCATGAACTCCTCTCTTAATGTGGGTTGCACAATGAGATTAACAGCTCATGTCATGGGGAGATCTTAGAACTCTAATATCCATTCCATCTATACCACTTGCATATATGACTCGTGAAAAAATAACAGCGGAATGGCCACGACTTGGAATCTATATGTCTGTTCTTAATGTTTAAAAGAATGAAAAAGGGCTTTAAAAGGCCCTCACTAAAAAGCATATTCCTTAATGTGCTTTCTAATTGAAAACCGGCCACAAAAAGGCATCATCTTTAGAAGGGGTTTGGATTTTGAAAAGAGTCGAATAAAGATATCAAATTAAAAGAATGGAAAGCTCTAAAGAAAGGGAGCGAAAGCTCTAAGAGTGCAAACTCCAGCTAAAATAATAAATAACAAACAAATAACACATTATAAGGACACTGAGACAATGTCCTTTCTATGGAACCACAATTCACATTCTGTGCCTATTTGGGCTATATCCTTTCTGTTAAGGTTACTTCATCAAAATGTTCAGATGCTGCATGTGTGATTAAATCAGAAGGTTTGTGATCTTAATACACACGAGAGACACAGAGATTCATTTTAGATTTTACGCAAATTAAAGATCTGAAGCTACACTTTACATTTCCGACATGATCTTATAATATGAACTGAGATAAAAAAAAAATTTTAGAAATGAGCAGAATGGTATATTAACAACAACCAACGACCTTTTTTTTTAATGAAGTACTGATTTTTTATATTTGAAGACGAATGATATCATGCCTTTCTGAACTACTTCATGACCATGAGGAAGCCCCATCTCCATCCAGGCTCCAGTGTTTGTCACTCCTAGAAATTTATTCCATAACAAGAATCATTAGGAAAAGGAAATAATGATGATAATTATGTGAAGATGATGCTTAGGAAGAAAGGAAAGCGATGATGTGGTCATCATCGTCATCAAATCATCATCATATAAGAAACTCAAATATTTGACACCCGAGAAGCTTCAAGTATATAAAAATTCATTAGGGAAAATGATATAATGATGATGATGATGCTTTAGGAAAAGGAAAAGAAATCATTAAGGCTTCATAATCTTGTTACCTCTAAAATTGATTACTTTGGAAAAGGAAATAATAATAAGTGATAATCATACTTTCAGGAGAAGGACAAGAAATAGATTAAGGAGCTAGGGAAATATATTATGATGATTTTTAAATTTCTTTTAATAAGTGGAAATATCTTTATTGATGATAGCATCATCCATCTGCATCATTAGGCTTAAATAGGGACAATCAAAATCTGGGACAGTCATGAATGGTTAAAAATAATAAAAAAACCCACGATGAGGCCATATGGGTCTCTCTCATGCTTTCTAAGTTAGGAATCGACAAACAATATAATTTGCATATTTATTAAAAACATCTTCGGTACATGAGACCGGCTAGTCAATACAAAAATGGCCATTGTCATCACAAAAAAAAATGAATCTATTCTTAGCTTTTCAAAATGAATTAATCACAACAACAAACACCTTTCCCTTCCATTTGTTGGATCTACCAATTCTCTGAAACAATATATAACATCCGAAATATACCTAGCAGTTTTGGACTTGTTTGGGGTGTATTATAAGCTGTATATGAATTTTGGAGAATAGGTGGGACCGAATTAATTCGAGAGCAGGTAAAAGTAGTAATTCTATAGGACCACAAAAGTAATAAAGCCAAAAAGATAGGATGCCCAAATAAGAAATTTAAGTTATAGGATTAAATGCAGATATAGAAAAAAAATAGAATAGAGATAAAAAGTAGAGAGGACACAAAAATGAATATGGAAACTTAAAAGTCAAAAAATGAGGTTTTTGTTTTGGCCAAACATGGCCTTAACAAACATGGGTTTAAGACCAGAATTTAGTCTCCAAAGAAAAACTTAAGTAGAGAGAGAGAGAGCAAAAGAAAGAAGAGGAAGAAAAGAAGAAAGAGAGGAAGAAGGAGCGAAGATCAAAGGTATGGAACTTGGATTTGAGTATGGAACCTTCCATGGGTTTAAAGATTTGAATGAATTTCACTTCAACAGAAGTGGTTGTAATCTTTTAAATCAGGGTTCTTTAACAATAATTATAGAAAGTAAAGTGGATAAAACCTTAAGGTACAAAAGTATAGAATCCTCCCCAACCCCCAAGGATGAATTCATGGTTAATATAGTAAGTAAATGAGTTGGAGTTTTAGAACAAGCCTAACTAATCATCATGATTGGAGTTGTGTATGGATGACAACCCATGTTAGAGTGGGTTTGAGGGTAATTTGAATAAATTGTTCTAAAGAAAATAAGTGTTGAAAGAGAGGGAATTGGTGAAAGAGTTTACAAGGGCATGTATGGGTGGTCTTGAAGTGTAGATGAGTATAGAGTTGATGGGGATCAAAATATGGAAAAAGGAAAGACTAAATCTGGGCTGTCTCGGGTGTGTTTCTGCCGGTGAAGTTAAGTTTCTGCCGGTAGAACTAGATACTGATGCATTTTGGCCCAGGATTCTGATAGAGATAAGTTCTACCGGTAGAACTTCTGGAGTTTCTCATTTTGACCGGATTTTATTATTTTAAACCATAACTTGCTCATTTCTTATCTGGTTGAGATGATTCAAATGTGCACTTAAAATGAACTTCGGGAGGAACAAACCATATTGATATGTATCTCCAAATTCTTGACTCTAGATAGCCCGAAAATTCCTCCAAGTGGGGACTATATTGCAAGCCATTCCTGCACCCCTGTTGGTCTTATAGATCGTCAGGGATTGTTTGGGATGTGCTCGAGTTCGATTGCTCGAATTGGAGTGGTTCAATTGGAACTCTGCCCTTGGCACATGCTTTAAATGATTATAAGGACATATGGTCAAATAACAGGTTAAGGAATACAATGGAAAAATTAGTATTGCAAACTATCTTTAAAAATCGGTAAAATGACTAGTTGGCATGCAATACATAACTTTGGTTTGGATGATCGATTGGATTGATTCAATTCTAAATGGCTAGATTCGCAAAGGAATGAAGATATATAAGATGAGGAATTATGATCTCGCTGACATCACCACTTCCTTTTTCGTCTCGGAAGTGCTATATGTAATATATGACTCAAGGGAAAATATGAGAAGGAAATTACGTATGTGAGCATAGACCATAAACATGCTGGATATGGGTAGATATAAGTCATAGATATGATAAGATATATTGGATTATGTTCATAAGATCGATAGTCAAAGTACACACGGGTGTTAGTGGCGCACATATGAATGTGGATTGTGTGTTTGCTGATTATATAGTTGTCATTACATCTGACGAATAGATGGAACACGTGATGGGAGATATAGAGTGTGGTGGAATCAAAGAGACATGACGGATGTGTCTGAGTCAATGGAATGGATGGACATGCGAGAGGAATCAGATGGAACAAGCTGAGGACATGAAGTGAGAGAGACATAAATGAGTGCAGAGGATGAGATGGGCAAGATGATAAAAAACTGCAGGAATGGAGACATGTGCATAGACTAGTGTTTTATATGAAAATATGAATAATGGTGAAGCTACATGATAGGATTATAGAGAATGCGAGGATAATAAATCTGTACGATAGAATGTGATAATAATATAAAAAGTATGAATATAAACTTCTGCTATGAATAACAACAATTACAAAATTGTGAATGCAGTTCAGCAGTATGATGAACCAAAGCTAATATGATAGAAAAAGATATGAGACTAATATATAATATGTATATATGTAAAGGGAGCTTGAAATGTGGCTACAGTTAACAGAATTATCTAGGAGGTAAAATACTTGATAAGTATATGTATAGCAAATATGATGGCAATGGACTGTGTTCATCCTTTACTTGGAATATGCTACAGAAAATATCAGATAAAACTGATTTATACTGGCGGGACTACGGTGAAGGATAGATAGGTAACATCTCACTGTAAGAGCTCTCTGATTCTTGATAGTTTCACGAGCGGAATGTTCGACGTTTAGGTCGGTGTTATGATCGTTGTTGGATCGAGGTGACACTAAAGATCTCTACTAATGAACAGAATCATGTACCTCGTACGGGTGATAGTACCTTAAGTGCAGATAGCATATGATATGAGTCTTTGATCTGAATCTGGTGGCGATATCAGTGATAACGAATGAGAGATCTGCACCTCATCACGAACATTAAGTGCTGATCGATTACACATAGTTTTCGTATCTAAATAAGGTATTTGCAGACGTGGGAATACCAAAGAAATGATGTATCTGAAGATGTTGCAGCCTGACTATAGGAGAAGCATGGCCTTTATTTCATCTGGTGAGAAAAATATGACCAGGGATTCTATAGAAGCAAGAGTACGACATAACTTGATATAAATAAGTATATGAACTGAAAAGTATTAGTATAAGCACAAAGTGGGATATTAGATGGAGCATGTAGATGTGATAGTACAGTTCTATGAATAACTAATATGTAAAAGTATAGATATAACATGTGTGAGGACCTTGAAATAGAGGAACACATGACACAACACTTGGAAAGGACTGAGAGGCAGGGTAAAGACATACTGGAAAGGAGCAGTGTATACTCATAAAAAATATAAGAGATGTAGATGTAGCAGTGCTGGGATGGTATACAGATGGGGTTATATGAAGTGTCTGGGGCCTTGAAAGCACCCAGAGGCTTTGCGAAGGGCATGATCGAGAATAAGAGGGAAATAGATCAGGTATCGATACCAATGGGGATGTTAAAGAAATAAACAAAGTATTTGTGATGGATGAGGAATGACTCTTTGTTCTCATTAATGGTATAAAGGCCAACTAAATCTATAGAACGAAAGATGAAAAATTACTAGACCTAGGACATGATGTGACATGAAAAAGATAGAACAAATGAAAAGACATATGAATGGCGTGGAAGATGAAACACATGATAAGTATGGAATAGTAAAGAATAAATAGATATAAATAAAAGTATATGATAAGAGATGAAATGATCACTGATATCATATGGAAAAGATCAAAACCTGTGAAATGAAAATGCCAGAGGATGATAATTAGGACCTATAAATGTATAGATGGATGATGCCATCTTAGTAAGCTTGTGGCCGTTGCCATTGGTGGTTGTCCATGCTTTATCATTCCCACTAAGCAAAGCTATACGGGTGTTCAAATCCGTGTGATTACGAGAAGCGAGGCGGATGAGAATGAGGCGTTCCACGTGACCGAGAAAATTTAGACTGGAGATATGCACTCTATTGTTGCCTTGATCTCGATGTGTTTGTGATAGAAATTTTCATCATATATGAGTAAATGGGACTGTATAGTGTATGGGTGTGATGGACTTTTCCACTCGATGGTAGTTCTTTTGTGTGTACAAATGATTTTTGTGGCATTCTGAAGTGACTGTACAGTAGGTACTGATCTATTTCTGAAAAAACGGTCGATTAAGGTCGGTAAATGCGATGGAATATATAGTATGAATCAGTATGGCGCTCAGGACTTAGTTGAATGTGAATGGAGTGGACGGGATGATGGCGTGACGGACAACCACAGGGTTGGAAGTAAGTGCGCTACTGATCGATATCCTATGAGGAGTGCAGTGACATCTATCTACCAAGCGTAGTCTTTGTTCTCACTATCAAAGCATTCAATCCCTTGCGAGAAAGCAGCTTTTATCGACCGTGAAATAGATATTTGCATATCTATCCATTTATTGAATTTATTGAATTTGACCATCCCAGGATAACATGCAATAACTGTATAAATGTTTTATTTCAATTGGAAGAACTCAAGGATTAGATATGAGAATTAACAGGTGAGGAAGCTCCACAGTCGTAAGTAACGGCATCAAAGCGAGAGAGAAACTTTCCATGGCAAATCCAAACTACAATAATCTGGGAGAGGGTTGTGTAATGGAGAAGCTTTGTATGCAGAAAATTAATCTCGAAAATGAAACAATTTCACATGTTTGGCACAGTGGTTATTCTTGGTGAAGCTGGAAAAATGGAAGCACCTAAGAGAAGTCTGTGAGTGTATAGATTATAAACAAAGTACATTTCAGAAATGAAAACGAATCAAGGAGCTTAAAATTAAAGATATGATAAAAACAAAGTTACTCCACGGGCAGGCCGATAGCCGGCACTAATCCATAGCCGTTATGGTTGAAAGCCAATGATGCAGCAACAACATCATGACTTTAAAGTTCCCATATAAGCGTTATCGGAAAACGAATATTGTTCGCGTCGAATTCTATGGCGAAGAATTATCGTATGTTTAAATAGCGGGAATATTCGCCAACTCAAGAAATAAATTGATCACATTTGCTATTCGCCGATGGTTTTTCGTCAAAACCAAAGATGTTCAAAGGTGATAGAATATGGTTCTGAGTGTGGTTCAGGTATAACTGATGGGTTCTTACACTTAGAAGCAAATCTTTTGGATTCAGATATTAATTGGGCCCGGAAGGCTTTACATCATTTGTTTTTCATTGAGAGTGATCATGTGGGAGGGACTCACAGGAGGGCTTCAAGTTACCCCAATGTCAGGATCTGGGATGAATCACTATCTGGAGTGAAGCCACCCAGGTGGTTGGATTGTGCATTCTTCATTTATCTACCCAGGGTTCAGATGCATCGATGGTTTGTTTTGATACTAGTTCAGGAGTTAATGCCGGAACTGCAAAGAATGACACCTAAAGTGCATGGGATCATCCCAGCTGATGAGTCCTCCATTTAGAATATTGGAGAAAGAAAATACTCTGTTTTGGTACTGAACTGTTTGTAAATTCATCAGAGACTTCAATGCAGCCAATTTTGTTTCAGCCTTCCTACCTACATAACTCTCTTAACACAGGAATTCAAGAGCTTGACTCAGGATTACTAAGTGAGTGAACTATTCCATATCATGTATCTTTAATTCATGATAAATTCTTTTTGGAACTAAATCTGGTTTTATGTCTAGTTCTTGCTTGAAGTAATGAACCAGCTTCCTTTTGGGTTAGATCCTTTTTATTACCTTGTTGTTTCAATGATTATGAGGAGGGATGAAATAGTGAGCCTCAGTGGTTAAGTCATATAAATAAATAGCATGTACTAAGTGTCAGGAAATATCTAACTAGTATTCTTGTTTTTCAAATCAGTTCTAGTGGCTCTTCAGGTCTTTGCAAATCAGACACCAGTGTAGTGCGGATGGACAGTTTACATGGGTGCTTTATAAAACACGATTGGCATTTGAGAGCGTGCCTAGTGAGTGAAATATTAACTGGATGCATCAATGTTACAAATATTTTTAATGAACAGAGCATATATATTTTTTCAAAAGAAGCTATGAGACACCCTCACGAAGGATATACCAATATCAGGAGGGGAGGATTGAAGCCTATTACAAAGGAGCTTTGACAAAAAATCTCATTACAGTCACTAAGACTGAGACTGGTAGAGATACACGAATCGATATTTACAAATGTGGACCTTTGCTCTTAAAAGAGTTTAGAGAGGATTAGAATATTTAGATCTAAGGTTCAATAATTTCATTTGAAATTTAGAAGATGAATAAAGTTGTTTGTAAAAAAATGAAATTATGATCTGGCGGCCTTTATAATCAGGACACATATCTTGGAAGATGAGGAAGAAACTACTCGAAAAGCTGCTGGGGATTCTTGTGCATGGACTGCCACCCGCAGGCTTTTATTCTGGGTTCAAGGTCATATTCGAAGGGATTTAATTGATCTTTTGTTCATCTTGAGTCAAATCTTTCAATGTTTAGTTAATTAAATATTATATCATGGGGGCATTTACGAAGACCAAATAGTCACAGCTTGAACTATTATGGAAGTTTACCGTTCACTACAATGTAGTCTGTAAGCATCATAGAGAACAGTTTTATTCTGTGAAGAATCATCTACATAAGAAAGGGAGATTAACTGTATGTTAACCTTGATACCACTAAATAATATGTAATATGTATATTCAATAATGGAAATGGACAAGAAAAGTGTGGGGCTTACTACAATATTTAGGTCATTGTTCTTTAGTCATATTCAGGGGTTCATCACGTTGGGATGTCGATGAAGCTGACGACGAGGTAACAGTGGTCGCACGCAGGATTGTGATTTACCAAGTCAGGCTGGCCAAGAAACAGTTTGCTTTGTTTATCATGCTAGGCGCGACCATGTCCGACACTCTAACAGCCCATAATGGGACCTTGTAGTTCAGAAATGGATTATTAAATCAGTTCACAGATCTTTGCAAAATGAGTGTTTCAGCATGAGTGTAATTTGTGACCTCTGTCCCAGGACTTCTAGCTTCAGTTTAGTGAAATAAAGCAAGATGGGTGAGTGGATTGGTTCTGGTTTCTGGGATCAACATTGGTGGCTGTGGTTCAAAAGTAACAGCTATGTTGATTTCAGTTTAGACTGTTTCTTCCCCTTTACTGAGTTAACATATACCCTTTTTGGCTACACCTATACCATTGTAACCCTATCAAATCCGTTCCAGATCACTTGTGGATTCACTAAACACGCACCAAGCCCATCAGCTACTAATCCTACAAATGATGTGGTTAGGCTTGAAAAATCATTGACACAGGAGCTTAAATGAACTATAGACTTCAAACCAGGAAAATCATGGGTTTTGTACACATTATAAAGACATAACTAGACCAAGCCCCAGATATACTATAGCTTATATCACATAAATCTACTGTGAACTTGGAGGTGGGACAGGCTGTCGTCTTCAGAAGTAGGGAGAGAAAGTCTAAATTATGGATGAAATTACAAAAATCTTCTAAACCGGGATTTGAGAGATGTATAGTATGATCTGGACACTCAAAGAAGTAATTCAAGGTTCACACGTATCAGTACAAAACTATACAAGGAGAAAACAAGTGACCCATATAGTCTTTAATAATTCCTAGTGGTTTTCGACGTGTTTAAAGATTATTTTTGTAAACCTTCAGTTGTTTGTTTCGTGATTAAATATGAGCCCATGGGAAATAGAGGGCCCCGGAAGGACCTAAGCAGGACAGTTTTGGGGTGAGTTCTGGGAGGATTATAAAGATATAGTTGAGTAATTGGGGCTTTAGTACAATACATTTCTGGTCAGCTGCAAATGGATGGGTTCATAGGCCAAAGCCAATAAACAAACATTTAAATGGGTTCTTTTGGAGGGCTGACAAGTACCAAAGCAGTTAAAGACAAAGATTGGTCTCTGGGAAGAAAAGCAATAGAGGGAAACAAAGAAAGGAGAAAGGAGAGAGGAAAGAGAGAGAAGAGGAAGGAAGAAAATTGGAGGATGAAAAAGAGGTGTGATTACATGATGCTTTTATAGAAGCTGAATTGTTTTCCATACAATTGACAGGATTATTCATTTGAGATTTCCCTGTAAAACTTCTGGGGTTTTGTTGAGTTCTTCCCTAACCTGAGATTCTTAAAACAGCTTGGTAAAAACTCTAGATCACGAAAGCATGGATCCATGTGAGGGGGATGGATTCTGGGTTGTGTTAATAGTTGGGTTGACCCTAATTATTTTTATGATTGGTTGTGTTTGGATAACCATAATGGAGTGGTTAGAATCATTCATGGATTTTTAAAAATAAGAAGTGTGAAGATTATATTAAAATTAGTTACAAGGACACCTGGATGGTCTTGAGTGTAGAATGATATCAGAGTAAATGGGATCAAAAAATATGGAAAAGGAGAGAAAAGACTGAATCTTGCATCTCAGGTGTATCTTCCCGAAGCCAGTTGGGGTTACTTTGGGCTAGAACTGTTCAGTGGACTTTGACCTGATTTCCCAAACAGAAATTCAGTTCCACCAGTGAATCTGTCTGAGTTGCCCTGTTGACCAGTTTTATTCTTTGACCGCGGCATTTCGTTTTCTTACATCGATTTGAGTGGGTTCAGTGGCCAGCAAATGGAACTGGGGAGGGACAAATATGTTTGTGCTCTGTAACAAATTTGACCTACAGATATTAAAATTCGCTCAGGTGAGTTTTTCTTTGGCCCCTTTCACCCACTGTTGAGTCCTTGAATAAGTCGGTTGTTCGCATTTGGATGTAACGGATCCAGGTGCCTCAGTTGGTGATTGATTTCCAGATATAACCATTAGCACATGGATTTAAATGATTCATGGGGACCTCAGTCAAATCAAATAAAGTTGGACTCCCAGGAAAAGTCAGATGCCCTATGTTTGTCTTCTGAAAGAAATCAGGTCTGACGGCTGGTTGGCATGAAAAATACCTGCTGTTTGGATGAATCAGTTGGATCGAATTTGTTCTAATCAACTATGAGTTCATGAGGAATAAGAATATATGAATGAGATTTTCATTTCACCAGTCTTGTTCATTAATATATGAACATGGATTATACTGATGCAAGATACTCATTTAAATGATGAATCTAGGCTTATATATAGGCTAAAATGATGGGAATCACGAATGATCCTGATGTAGTGGAGACACTTACAAAGAATAAGATAGATAAGCTCTTAGAGAAACATATGATAAAAGTACAAATGTTAAAACGATGAAGAATATGTAGCCTTTCCAAAGATATTCCCAGCTTGCCACAGAATGAAAACATGCTTTCAAATATGATGATTTTATGTATGAAATATGAGAATGGAGAGTAAAGCTCATGACAGAAGATACTGTGACACAGAGAATAAACAAAGCCGCTGTTGAAGAAACCTCTGCCAGGAATACCATAGATACAAGTATGGAATTATCTGCTGATATATGTTAAGACAAGGAAACTAAACATAATGAAAAGATCATGACTCTATGACCATAGATCTGCGAGAAGCACATGATACAGAAGCTGCATATGAAGTGCTCTGGAGCAGATCAATGATGTGTCTGTACTAGCCAAATATGATTATGACAAATAGTTGTTAATAACCCATGGTTATCTCTGAGAAAATCAATAAACCCAGATTATTACTTGGAGGGCTACCTGTTCTTCAGAGGGATGATGTCTGAGCTTGAGCCTATAGGAGAGATCATGGGTTCTTAGCATCATTATGAGCTTGCGAATCTTAAAGTAGTTGGTCTGATGATACTAGATCCAGTTTGAGATCCAGGCTGTGACTATAGAGATCTGCAATCGACCAAAGTATCTTGTCTAATCTGGTGGGATAGGTACGCTAAATTTACATAGGCCAAATCTTATGTTTGTGGTGATGTTACCACCCCAGATTTATGGACTGATATGTATGCCGATGTGGTGTGATATATTCAGACCACCCATGGTTTCCATATCACGCCCACCAGTTATTCATTGGACATGAAACTATGGAAGCCAGTGTATATAAGAAATATCTATGAGTATCAAAATGTTGAAGCCTGGCATTGCTGTCATGGGTGATCTGAATATTCTAAGAAATAAATATAACTTAATAGAAAATATTCTACTTGAGAAAATCTGAAAGTACCAAGCTGAAATATGGGATGGAATCTGATGAATTTACAAAATCATATATAAGTGCTAGGGATAGGACAGATCTTTGGGGATCACTTGAAAGGGAAGCCTACAGATGAGCATACATAGGGAAGGGATCAGATAGTATAATTATGGCAAAAAATAATAATCATGGCTGAAGATCAGAAAAAGATAGCAAGACTGCGTGTAATTAAAATTACAGAGCTGAAAAGTTCAGACATCTGATAGGATAATAAATGATAAAAAGGAGATTAAGTTATGAAATATGTTTAATTACTATATATATGATCATATAGCCATGACATGGCGGGTCGCCGGCCAGGTGTTGTGTTAGCGTAATTCCACTAAGTGAGCTTGCCAGGTGTTTAAACCAATTTGGTGGGAAGAGGAGCGCGAGTCAGTGATCCCACTCGGCGGCAGGATCAACACCATGATGGGGATTGTTCAGGAAAATTGTTTTCGTGCCTCAATCACCTAGAATCTTTTTGTTTCTTGTTTGAACAAATATAAATACTAAACATGCTAGTGATATCTGTATCTCTGAAAATCATTCATAGTAATGGGACTCTGTATATATAATATAAGTCACGATGGACACCACTTGTTGATGATTCTTTTATATGTGTACAAATAGATTTTATTAAACCTGCTAAAGTGTTTGTTTTTGTGGCCTAGTCTGGCCTCAGGAAAAAATTTCAAGTGTGAGTCCCAAATACTTAAGTAAATAGTACTCAGCGCAGGACTTAGTTGGGATCTCACTTTGTCAGTTGGGTGGGATAAATCACAAAAAAAAAAGTGAACTCTGGGAAAAACATTGAGAAAGAAAAGCTGAGTTCAAACTCAACTTAAAATAGAATTTACATAGACCGGATTATTTTCCTGGGTCAATTATATAAGTGAAAAATAAAATTAAGATCTGAGTTTCAACTCCCCAATCTTATATATGGCGTCTGCTTTATGATTTACTTGGACCAAGAATAAATGTGACCTCAATAAGTTCCCAGCTTCAACATGGGATCTGCAAAAAGAAACTTTGTGCCGCGACAAGAAAAAAATACAATATATAAACTGACTGATTGAATGTTATAATATTCAAGTTTTGACTGGTGAGATAATGACCAAAGCGAGAAGGTGAATTAAGGCCCCAGATGCTGGAAATCGTTTTGGACATGAAGTGGAATTTTTCGAAAAGTGTAACCTTGAATGCACCAAGAATAATGATTACTATGCCTCTACCTGGAATGGAAGGTTTTAAAGATTAGTAGAGGCCCAGTTCTGTATGACTTTGAGAGCGTCATTTTAGAGAATAGAATTTAAGTGAACCAGTGATTTTGAATTTTTGAGAATGGATTTAGTTGAAATTTTAGAAATTTAGGCAGAAAATAAAAATATGAGATATATCATGAGACTAACAGCTGAAATGAAATGAGCGGTCAGTTTGGATGGTTTCAGGAATTGATGTAGAGCGTAGTGGGTAATAATCAACCTCTTATGTGGGATTCTAAGGTTACCCCAAATGATTTTGATAGTTTGAGTTTGGGGCTGGGAAGTCATGCTGAAGGATTAGTTAAAAATATTTAAACATTAGGAGGGTGCAAGTATGACGAGCCATAGTCTTACGACATATATTCATTCTCAAGAAATGGGATGATGAAGCCCAGGATAAAATCCTCGATGAATCTTCAGAGTGTATTAATAATCAAAGTCTTTCCTTAATGAAGCCTTTGAGTTATGGTTAAATAATAGTTAGAAATGGAGCTTGATCATGGGGATAGGATTAATGGAAGCAGATAAGTGAATTCTTTGTTGCATCATTATCGTGATCATTTTATTCTTGGACCGCTTTTGGATGTCATTTGAGTCAAGAATTTGGGATTAAGTGTATCAAGAAGGATCACAATATGGGAGGAGGAAAGAAAGGAGAAAAGAGAAAGAAAGGGAAGAAAGGAAAGAGGAGGAGAGGAGTAGGAGCAGAAGTGGTGGAATTGAATTTTCAATCTCTTTCAGAAAACTGGTGAGCTCAAGTGAATCAAGGAAGAAGACAAGAAGCCCAAAAACAAGTAGTTTTCGTAAAATTAAGAAAGTTGGATTTTTATGTTTTCGTACTTCAATGATTTGATTTTTCTTGTATGGATGTTAAGTGTAGTGGCATTTAAGATTGAATGATGATGATTTTGGAGATAAAGTTAGAAAGCAATGGATTAGATTGAGGTTTTGACAAATCAGTGAATGAATGGTTAAGGGTTTTGATATATAGAACTTTTTGTGATATGTTGAGAATGGGTATAATGCATCAGATTTAAGTGTTTAGAGTAGAAAGAAAAAATGGAAAGGAAACACAATTTGGTAAAATTACAGGCAACAATCTAAATTTTAAGGGAAATGTCTTGTTTCTGTTTTAATCTTGGATTTTAGTATTTGGCCATAACTTGCTCATTTCAGATCAGATTGAGTGATTCAATTCTGGGTAAAATAGACTTCTAGGGAAAAATTTATTTGAAGGAAGTTCAAATAATTTCTGATAAATAAAAGTGCTTGAAAAATGATTTCAGTGGAGCTATGTTGAATTATGTTCTGCCAAACTGAGTCATGTGTTAAGCCATGAATTGTGTTATGTAAGTTGAGGCTTTAGAGAAGGAATTTGCAAGTGAAAGAAATTAAGATGTCATTAGCTCATCGGGAGCTGATCTGGAGGATTTCATAAATTTTGAAGACCGTTTGAATAATTTTAGTCATGAGTCTGTAAATAATGGCTTGGAAAAAGTTGGCTAAATGGGTGGGTTTTTAACTATTGCTTAAGGGATAATTTGTTCATTGGCTTTAGAGTAGTGTGTATGGTGGCGGGTAAAATGGAAGTTGCCTGGTCTAATCTTTGTGTATTGTGGTTTTTCTTGACCACTAAAGGAAACTTTTGGGACGAAAAATCGAAAATGCGGCAGGGCGCGTCCACGAGCCTCGTAGAAGGCATGGCTTGTGTGAGGTAGTAGCGGCTTCAAGGTAAGTGATTCGCCATAGATCTTTTCAATTTTATGTAAATGGTTGATGTTAGTAATGAATATATAAGGTTAAATAATCTAAATAAATATTTTGAAAGAGAAAGAGTTTTTTTAAGTTTCAAGGCAAGTGGGGTTGTACTTTGACACTAAAGTAAATATGTAGTTTTCAGAGCCACTGTATGATCTTGAGATATAAAGAGATTTGCGTTATGTGACGTATGATGGGGAGTAAAAATCATGATGAAATACAATGAGAAACAGATTGCTTTCACATAGCGATGCAGAAAATTCGTCAGTAGTTGCTGGGTTTAGCTAAGTATAAATAACTACGTTCGCGATCACCGGAACAATTAAATGCGTAGTTGGCTATTTGTATAGTTTGGCTCACACGCCTTGATGCGAAAATTCAGTCAGTAGTTGCCCGGAGTTTAACACTACAATTGCGTCGATGGATTCCGTAAATGTGGTTGCTGATGATCGCTTTAGCGCCCTAAATGCGATGCGTTAAATTCCGTAACGTAGTGATTAGAGATGACTTAATGGCTTCCGCGTTGGCGTTAGTTTTAAATGCGGTGATGGTTAAAATAATTAAAGGATATACATAGAGGTTTTGACATAAATTATAAAACAAATGATAAATTAATGTGTTAGTATGTGATATCTATCTTCGTTACCTTGTATTTCATTCGTTTGCCTTCTCTCATATTCCACTTTATGTCTTTACTCCATGAACAATGGGGCGTCATCATTTTGTTCGCACTATAGGTGGGCGTTTATGACCTAGAGATGTAAAAAACTTTATGTATGGATGGATATAACAATTGAACAACATATATTTAGATTTTGAAATTGTATAAATTCCAGCCAATAATTTTGTAAAAAATATCATGTATGGTTTTGAGAAAAAAACCGATTTGCGATGAAATTTTTTTGTTGGATTGATCCTTAATTTATATTTTGATGAGAGTTGGAGGTCCTTTATGATTATGTAGTTAGTTTGGAAAATATTGGGAGTTTAATTTTTGTTAAACGAGGTGATTTTGTATTCGGAGGCTTGACCAGAAGCGGTCGTTATCTTCGCGGATTTTAGTTAAATCTAAATGTGTGATTTTGATAGAAAAGTGAAATTTTTATAACCCATGTTTTCCAAAGACAGTTTTAAGATTTGCGACTTGGCTTCATGGTAACCTTGTCGATCGAGCGAGGCTTGGTGGGAGGGGTTCTTGTGGAGTAACCGGCCCGAGTTTCTGTCACTAGGAAGGGGGTCTGTCGAGTTGAGTATCGGGCTTGAGGTTCTCATTCGATTGAAAGAAAGTTTTAAGAAAAGTTTGAAATATTTCGCCTGAGTGTATTGCTAGTTATGCTTAAGGCATGAAGTTATTAATGTACACATCCACATTCTTGATTTCAAGAGTTATGTTTTCATTGATTGCATAAGCTAGAAGCATAAGTTATAGTACTTCGAATTCGGCATCTTATGAATATGCATTAATTTGTGATTACATGTGCATGGAATTATCATGCGGATTATATTGGGTTAGTAGCTGAACTTGAAATTTTGATTTATTTGCCTATAAAAGATAGTGTACTAGTACACATTTACCTATGGCATCGGGGTCGTCAGGAAGCAACGGCGGCCGCGAAGCTGCACGGATAGGAGCGGGTTGATGAGTGCATCAGCGTGCCGAGAGTTCTGCACACCCCTGACCATCCGCGATCAGTGCGACCGGAGCCTACAGGACCTATTCGGGCGAGATGGAACATATCGCGCGGATGCTAGCGGCTGGCCTTCGACGGCCGCGAGTACAGGATATCTAGTGAGCGCCGAAGTAAATTAAGGCGCGAAGCCGTATGATGGTAGCGGAACCCGGAGCGCTATCTTGGATAGAGGCAAGCGAAGAGATTTTTCAGATGATGGGGTGTACGAGGAGCGAGTCTCCTAATGCTGCCTTCCTACTTAAAGATCGCCAAGTTGGTGGAAGCGCATCAGAGAGCACACCCGGAGGTGTCGTATGGCGGACTTCAAGAGAGAATTCCTGAGAGATTTTTTTTTCCTAAAAGCTATAAAGATGCAAAGTTGAAGGATTTCTGATTGGACGAGGAACTCCTGGAGGTCCCAGTACGAAAAGAAGTTTCGAGTTAGTGCTTTAGTTCCTTTCTTCGCGGAGAATGAACAAGAGAAGATCAACGATTTATAGCGGGTCTTAACCCGCAATTAGGACCATAGTGACATCATCATACCAGATATGGGCGGAGTTGGTGGGCGGCCACGGAAGTAGAGGGCGAGGAGGTGCACGGACCGCCTGAAGTCAAAGTCTGAGTGGGTTAAAAAGAAAGGCATCTGAAGCACACAGGATAGTATTACAGGCTGCGAGGAACATGTCGGCTCTATCTGAAGTTCATCAAGTGCCAATTTTGGTTGGATGATTGGCATTCTTGGGACATGTGGTATCCTCAGGGGTATTTCGGTAGACCCTCGAGAGGAAATAGAGGCCATTGTAGATTGACACCCACGAACACATAGCGAGTCGGGAAGTTTGGGTTTAGTGGTTGCTATAGAAAGTTCGTAGAAGGGTTCTCAAAGATACCTACTCCACTAACGAGTTAACAAGGAAAGAAGAAAGTTCATACGGTCGAAGCACAATCGACAGTTTCGATGAGTTAAAGAAAGTGACTCTTTACTTTTGATACTTACACACTCCCTCGGGGAAGTGAGGATTTACGATATATTGTGATGCCTCCCGGGCAAGGTTTAGGTTGTGTGTTGATGCAACATGACAGAGTGATAGCTTAATGGCCTTCAAAGACGGGAGAAGCATGGAAGTAAACTATCCAGCTCACGATTTAGAGTTAGCTTGTTTTGTAGTGTTCACCTTGAGAATATGGCGACACTACCTCTATGGAGTACCTTCTCGAGAATCTTTGCGATCAAAGCACACGTATCTATTCGCAAAAAGATTTGAACATGAGACGGAGGAGGTGGATAGAACTTCGTAGCTGTGGCCCGCACCATTGAATATCACGATGAGGCAATGTAGTAGCGGATCTTGCGGCTAAGCGGGAAGCCCTCTAGTTCCTATCTCGGCAAAGCGGAATGCCCGACAATGTTAGTAGAGCGATATCTATGAAGTCGGTTAGAGGCAATGAGTAGAGTACTCTAATATGACTTTTCATGTCTGCGACCGAGTGTTAGTGGACGGGTTAGAGACCTGACTCGGGACCAGTATTTGATGAAATTGAAGCGAAGATGAAATTTGAACAACGAGTAACTTCACCTTACGAGGTGATGGGTTACTAGTGTTGGGCGGAAGATTATGTGTCCCCGATGTGATAGAGTTGAAGAAAAGAAGTATGGAAGAGGCACACTCATCGGCATATCACGTGCATCGGGGGAGTACTAAGATGTCCGGACTCACGAGAACCACTCTTTGGTGGAGAGGTATGAAGAAAGAATGTGAGTTCGTATCTAAATTGCCTAGCAGCCCGACAAATTAAAATTGAACATCGAAACCGAGGCGGGTTTCTGAGGTAAATGGGAAAGGATCACGATGGATTTCGTAGCGGGACTTCCAGGACCTGAGTGGACATGATACGATATGGGTGATTGTAGGCAATTGGCGAAATCGGCCATTTCTACCTATCGAGAATAGTGATTCATTGGATAAGTTAGCCCCGATTATACGTTAGAGAGATTATCGGATTGCAGATGCCTTGGTTCCATTATTTGAGACAGAGATCCGGGGTTTACCTCACGGTTTGGCCCGATTTGAGAATGCCCTTGCTAAGCGCATTTCGGTACGGCTTTTCATCCCACGAGACGGATGGCGTCTGAGAGAACTATCACCGAGACTTTAGAGGATATGCTTAGGGCATGTGTTATGGAGTTAGAGGGCCCAGGACACCCATCTACCCCTGATGGGTTGCATACAATAACGATTATCGGGCCGGTATTGGAATGGCCCCTTATGGGGCTCTTTATGGACGAAATGTCGAACCTCCGGTCTGTTTGGGGCCGAGGTAGGTGAAAGGAAATTAGTAGGTCTGGAAATTGTTCAGTGTGATAAGATCAAGATTATAAAGGAATAGTGAAAATTGCACAAGACCCGGCCGAAGAGTTATGCGGACAATCGCCGTAGGGACCTAAAGTTCGAGGTAGGGGATATGGTATTTTTGAAGATTTCCCCATGGAAGGGCGTACTAAGATTTGGGAAACGTGGAAAGCTGAGTCCACGATATATTGGGCCATACAGGATTGTTGAGAGGATTGGAGAGGTGGCATATCGATTAGAGTTGCCATCTGACCTCGATCACATTCACGATGTTTTCCATGTTTCTATGCTTCGCAGAGTATACGGACCCTTCACATGTATTGTGAGCAACGGTGGAAATACGAGGAATTTGACATACAGAAGAGGAACCGATTACCAGATCCTCGGCCGTCGAGAGCAAGTTCTGGCACAACAAGACTATTCATTTGGTGAAGGTATTGTGGAGGAGTCATACGGTGAGGAAGCTACATGTGGGGCATGAGGAGCAGATGAAAGAGGCATTATTCCCATCTCTTTGATCATGAGTCTGAATGTTTTAATTTCGAATGAAATTTTTATAGGGGTGATTATAAAACTAACTTTGATTGAATGTTATAATAGTAGTTTTAGGCCGATTAGAGGTCAATGATAGAAAGCAATTAGATTAAATTTAGAATGCTCAGGACGTCATTTGGACATGAAGTGGAATTTTAAAGAAAATTGTAACAGGAATGCCCTAAGGAATAATGATTTTCTTATTATGCTCCAGAATGGAGGGTTTGCAAAGGAATTTGTAAGAAATTTCAGTTCCTATGACTTTAGTATTTAGAAGAGAATAGGAGATTTAAGTGAATAGTGATTTTCGGATTTGAGGAATCGGAGCTGCAGTTGAAATTTTTCGAAATTGGGCGAAAATATACAAAATGTCTGAATATATCATAAAGACTAACGAAACTGAAATAAAGTGAAGCAGTCCGTTTGGATAGTTTCCAGTGATCGAGCGTAATTCGGGTAATACGCTATTGTCGGATTACGATTTTAATGATTTTAAATCGGTTCGGTGATTTGAGCTGAAATTCCTTTGTGAAGGACTAGTTAAAATATTTTATGTTCAAATTTAAATATAAACGACCATAGAATATTTTGACATATAATCGATAAAAAAGCGATGTGAGGCGAGCGAGATAAAATGCTATAATGGAGATATTTAATTGTACTAGCCAATCAAAATCTTTCTTAATGGCTAAGTTATGATTTAAATAATGGGTAAGCAAACGTGCTCATGGGAATGGACCAATGAGAAGCTTGGATAAAGAGTAATTCACTTTAAACCAACCAATGACATTTTGTTACTTAAGGGCACTTTTGGAATAATATTTTAAAGTCTAGAAATTTAGAGTTTAAGTGCTCAAAGGGGATCACGTATAGGAGAGGAAAGAAAGGAGAAAGAGAAAAGAAAGGGAAGAAAGGAGAAAGAGGAGGAGAAAGGGTAGGGCAAAGTGAGTGAGAATTGAATTTTAGTCTCTTTCAAGCTTCAAGTGAGCTCCAAGTGAATCAAGGAAGAAGACAAGGGAAACCCAAGAAACAAGTAAGTTTTCATGGTGGGAAAGTTGGATTTTATGTTTTTCATGCTAATGATTTGATTTTCTTGTATGGATGTTAAATTAGTGGCATTTAGGGTTGAATGATGATGATTTTGAGATAAATTGAAAGCCATGGATTAGAATTAGGGTTTTGACAAATCAAGTGAATGAATGGTTAGGGTTTGATGTAGACTTTTTTGTGATATGTTGAAATGGGTATAATGCATCAGATTTAAGTGTTTGAAGTGAAAGAAAAATGGAAGAAAACACAATTTGGTAAATTTTGGGCAGCAGTCTCAGTAGAAATGTCTGTTTCTGTTTTGACCAGTTTTGGGTATTTTGGCCATAACTTGCTCATTTCAGATCGGAATTGAGTGATTCAAAATTCTGGGTAAAATAGACTTCTAGGGGAAAAATTTATCTGAAGGAAGTTCAAGCAAATTTTAATCGTAAAGTGCCCAGAAAATGGTTCAAAGTGGAGCTATGTGCAGATTATGTTCTGCCAAACTGAGTCATATGTTTGTGCAGATTGTGTTATGTGGTTGAGAGCTTTAGAGGAAGGAATTTTAAATTGAAAATTTAAAGAGATGTCGTGGCTATATCAAGAACTGATCTGGAGAGTTTCATAAATTTTGAAGACCGTTTGAATAATTTTTGAGTCATAAAGTCTATAGAGTATTGTTGGAAAAAGGTTGGCCTAAATGAGTGGGTTTTTAGTGCTTAAGGGTAATTTGTTCATTTGGCTTTAAGTGAGTGTGTATGGTGAATTAAAATGGAAGTTATGATTAATGCGTAATTGTGGTTTTCTTTGGCAAGGCACGGGAGCGACGTCCTGGTAGGCACGGGAGGCGGCGTCCTGAGGCCTCGTAGAGGCGGCAGCGGGGAGTGACCAGCGGCTTCAAGGTAAGTGGTTCGCCACTTAAGATCTTTTCAATTTATGTAAATGGTTGATGTTGGTAATGAATATGGAGTTAAGTAATCTAAAGAAAATATTTGAAAAGAGAGTTTTAAGTTTCAAAACAAGTTAGATTTGTACTTTTGACACTTCAGTAAATGTAGTTTTAAAACCCATGTATAATCCTTAAGATATAAAGAGAGATTTAGCGTTATGTGACGGCGGTAAATTCCGTCATAATCAAGCTCCTGATAAAGAAACAAATTAGCACTACGCAACGATCTGAAGAATTCTCAAATGCGTAGTTGCTCGGTTTCATAGAAAGTATAAGCACTACGTTGCGTGCGAACAATTCAGTAGCAGTAGTTGGCTATTTGTATAGTTTGGCACTGCATAGCGATGCGAGAAAATTCCGTCCGTAGTTGCCTGAGTTTCTTTTCTGGTGTCACATTAAATTCGTATTGTAGTTGCTCGGTGATAAGCACTGGCGCCCTCGTACGATCTTGATAAATTCAATAGCGTAGTGGTTGAGATTGACTTAGTAAGCTTCACGTTGGGCGTTAGTTTTAAATCTTGTTGATGGTTAAAATAATTAAGAAGGATATACATAGGGGTTTTGACATAAATTATAAAACAAATGATAAATTGTCATGTTAGTATATGTGATATCTATCTTCGTTGCACTAACTTGTTTGTTCATTTTGTAGCTATATATATTCCAGCATGTGTCTTTATCGCGCCGGGCGACGGGACGTCGTCATTTGTTGCTATATAGGTGGGCGATTTACTTGATAGGATGTAAAACTTTATGTATGGGATGGATATGTAATTGAACAACATATATTTAGATTTTGAAATTGTATAATTGTAAATATTTTTGTAAAATATGCATGTATAGTTTGAGAAAAAAAAACCGGTTCTGCGATGAAATTTTGTTGGATTGATCCTTAATTTATATTTTGATGAGGACCCAGGAGTCCTTTATGATTGTAGTTAGTTTTGGAAAATATTGGGAGTTTAATTTGTTAAGCAATTGATTTTGTATTTCGAGACTGACCACTTAGAAGCGATCGTTATCTTTGGATTTTAGATTAAATCTAAAAGTGTGATTTTGATAGAAAAGTGAAAATTTTATAACCCATGTTTTCAAAGGCAGTTTTTAAGCGGTTTTAACGGCTTAGCTTCATAGTAACTTGTCGGTCGGCGAGAGCTTAGGCAGGGTTCTTGTGGAGTAAGCGGCCCAGTTCTGTCACTAGGAAGAGTGCAATCTGTGTGTTATGCAATTTTATAATTCTACCCGGATTATGAAATTTAGAGTTAGTTCATTCACCTCCACGAGGTTTTGGCTAAAAACATCTAGGCCTCATTGGTCGAAAATTTTATAACTCAAATCATTATTGTCAAAAAATCTTACCTTGCCAAATTCTAATTAACATTTAATGTTTTCTCTATTCTAGACTAGTCTATTACATACAAGAAATATTCACGAAGTTGTTAATTTAATCCGAAATAGCGATAGTTCTAAGGTTGCTCAAAGAAACCACAGTTGGAAACTTCGATAGCAATAGGATGAAATTTGACTCTCTATATCATTTTTGATATGTCTAACCCTCTCTTTCCTTTCCAATAACATGAAGAAAAATAGAAGAAAACCACATTTTGATTACTAAATTACCTCCTCCACTTTCTTTCTTGCCAAAGATCGAAACAAACAAATAAATAAAACTTTCGGATCGACAAGAGAGAAAAGCACAAATTTGATGAATGAGAAACACGAGTCAGGTATTTTCTTTTTTTTTTTTTTTTGGAATTTGGTTTTGTTGAAAACGAGAGGAAGCTGACGAGGTTCTTATCTGCTTGAAACAAATAATGGGGAAGCAGGTCATGAATTTGAGTTGAGTCAGGCACGGTTCAAAAAGTCCGATGTTTCGGCTGAGATTCCGAGTCAACTCGGTCAACTCGGTCTTCTTAGAGAAGAAAAAAAAGCCGATTCAGTATATTCTTACTCCATTTCTACCTATTACAACAAAAAAAATCAACAAATAAGCTTTCTAAGAAATGAGATTCCTCTTCAAAATAACTAAATATCAAAACTTTTCACTTTTTACCTAGACGATGCCGCGATGGTGATTGGAGCTTCTTGGATTTTCTAATCCCTGGAGCTTTCTTTGGGAGATCGTGGTGCGGTGCGGTGGAGTGAAGCGGACGATAGAGAAGATGAAGGGAGGTGAGGATAAGGAAGATGAAGGGGAATGCGGAGATTGTGAAAAGAATTTAACTTCCTAAAATTAGAATATTTATTTAAATGAGGATGCTCGGTTAATTGTATATTTAATTAATATATTTGATATTTTCTATTCACGATATGGTATTTAATTATTGCATTTTTAACAAATTTTGGATGGTATAATAATAAATTGTGGATGAATTAATTTAAAGATGAATGTGAAAGATAAAGTCTAAATTACTTTTAAATTAGCATCTAACTTACCATAAACTATTATAATAAAATTATATTCTTTATATATATATATATATATATTACTTTTGTTAAATAAAAATTAATTAATTTGACAATACACATATTTGTAATAAGTATATTAGCATCTCCTATAATTTTTATTAAATTTAAGTTATTTAATTTCATGTATTCTCTAATAATTTATAATTTTTAAGCTTTACGATTATTTTAATTTACGTATCGACAAATACGAGTCTATATATATATATATATATATATAATTAATTTGACAATACACGTATTTGCCAATAAGTATATTAGCATCACCTATAATTTTATTAAATTTAACTTATTTAATTCCATGTATTCTCTAATAATTTATAATTTTTAAACTTTACATTTTATTTAATTTACGTATCGTGAGCCAAACCAATACATTCAAACCAATATGTCTCCAAAGACCCTTGAGTGATGATCGATATGACTTTGAATCATGTTTGTAAGAAAATCGGGTGATGACAATAAGTAGGTTGAATGTGAAGAGTGGAGAGGAGATGACAGTCTGCGTTTAGGCCCCAATAAGAGAGAATATTTAGAGCGTTTTTAGGTTTAATAACAAATAATTTTTGTAGGATCATGAGATGTGCTGAGCGGGTTTGTGTACACACAAAAAGCGTTTTTAAGCTATACTACATTCAGACTAATCCTTAGGAGGGACCATCAAAGCGGTAAAGTGCCACGTAATAAAAGCTGTATTTAGGGTTATTAAGTGGCCAGGTGGTTAAAAAATTTAGAAGAGGCCTCGACAATCTTACCTACATGTAGAATGTTAATATTTTAAAGCCTTTGGACTTTGGCATGGAGTATGGATTATTCATTATTATAATTATTAAAACAAATATAAGGGGATAACAGACTCTCATGGTTAGAGGTAGCAATTTAAGCCATTAATTGTTTCCTTGTTGCCCAACTTTATATATATAAAGTAAGTGAATCATAATTTAATATGTTTACCATAGGCCATCCTCGGATATCCTTTAAAGCTGCCGATGTTGTTATTGCATTATTGGCTTTCTAACCACACCCACATGGATGCAAAGGGTGTAAACAATGATAAAAATATAAGTTTCGACGGATATACCGATATATTGATTTTACAGATATATTGAAGATATATCAGTAGATATTTTACATAAATATATATAAAACAAAAATTATATAAAATTATGAAAATAGTTTGAAAAAGTTTAAAATATTTTTATTTTCTCAAAAAGATATCTTATCTTTTAAAAAATGTCATGAAAATAATTGTTATCCATGAAAATTGTAACCTTAAAAATTTAAATATATTAATGGATTTAGCTATCAAAAATAAATTATTGTTATTATTGTTATTTTTATATTTTTGTGTTATTAACTTATAATTTAAAAATATATTAATACTTTATCTTATGGATTCATAATAATTGTAATATATTATTTAAAAAAAATTAGCAATAATTCTTAAAAATGATATTAATGTAATAAAAGCGAGATAATTTGTCTCTAATATATATTGTTTGAATGCCTAAATTATCAAAGCCTATGAATGGCTTGTTGGACAAAGTTTGTTTACAACTTTGGACCAAGTTCAAATCTGTAAGACATAGAAATTCCAATTTAAAATAAAGAAGCGAAAATCGTAATTTTGATTACAAAATTGTAATTACAGTTAAAAATCCGTAATTAATTCTCTAAATCTCAGATGACGAAGCGGATTGTACCGTTGGAATCGTCTCGCGAAATCTAGTTAGCACGTAAAATTTCGCAATTTTACTGAAGATAGTCGGGTCACGACATGTTTTTCGGCGTCGCGGATTCGGGTCTTGAGTAAACGTTTATGCGACGAAAGGCACGAGATAGCATATACTCATGTACCATAGTGGTATGGTAGAAAAATGATGAAAATGGATTAAGTAGAGATAGTCTTGGGTGCTCCAATGAGAAAGAGGGACATAATGGGTATTATAGAATTTGACTTTAAGTGACTAAAGGACAAAATAAGGAATAGTACTTCATCTCCTTTATGAAGCCAAAACAAAAACGTGAAGGAGCAATTTTCTGGATGCAGTAGCCATTTTTGTTGAGAGGTTTAGAGAGAATTCTTCTCTAAGATCCTGAGCGTCAAGCCCAAATCGCGATCAGCAGGCTTAAGAAAAGAGGAAAAGCTACATTAAACTTAGCGGCGAGGACAGCGTGGACCAGTTTGGGAGTTTTGACAACTCAAGAGGTAGGATTTTCTCCCTACTTTAACGTTTTATTCCCATTTTTAAGGGTTTTTCGATGTTTGGTTAGTTTGAGGCCGTGAGGGGGCCGTTTGGTCAGTCCCGAAACATGGGACCGAAGAACACAATGGAAATTTTCTTGGGATTTTCTCTAGTGGCCGTGACTGCCTAGAAAATTAGGGACTGTTTGGGTGGCAATAATGCTTTAAATCATGTATTTATGTGAAGAATCTTAGGGAATGGAAATTTGTGGATCGGTCCCGAAAACATGGGGCCAGAATTATGAAATTTCTTTGGACTTTTGGGGGTGTAAGTGTGATCCAGCTATTATGGGCTGATGTATGGAATTTATGCAGTAAATTTCTATTTTGGTGTTTATAAGATAGGAAATTGGTAAGAATTAGGTTCCAAAAGTGAAACCGGGTGGACAAAGTGAACAGTGGACAGCCTTCTTGAGGATTGGGGCTGTTAAAATCGGTCTAGGGTTATTAATAAGAATTAGATAAAATCGTCCATGTGTTTTTTTTGGTATGAACTTGTGTGAAATGAATGGCTTGAGTGGTGTGGTGTGAAATCCAATAGGTTAATGCTTAATGAGGTTTAACATGAGGTCACAATTATATGGAATATAATTGTGTGTATAGGATATTGGGAATAAAAATTGTGATTTGCTCAATTATATGGAATATAATTGTGAGCATAAGCCATTGGTGATGATTATGATTTGCTCAAGTAAGTTAGATTGGGTGATGATTGAAGTGTGGAATTACATGTGTGTAATTGTAGTTGATTGAAAATATGCATGTTGACATATTGTGTAAATGATTTTGAAAATGACATAATGCATTTTCGTATCTTGTGGAGTAACTAGAGTTAGGTGTGAGTACATGACAAGGTATTTTTATAAAAGCGGATATGGTTGCGAAAGGAATTTCAAGAGGATGATATTCAGGAGAATTGGAGTTGGGAGATGGGCTGACCAGATCGCCGGATGAGGACCATATTTGTTTAGGAGCTCATAACCAATTCACCTCGGAGGGTAGTCCCATATTTTCTGGAATATTTCGGTAGTATATTTTCAAGAACAAAAGTTTTGTTTTGAAAATGATTATTTTCTCATGCGTGAGAAGCTAGGCAGAGTGTGAGTGAGTCGGTGAGGACTCGTGACATGGGGTGATCATGTAGACATTCAAGTAGGATCATGTATTTACTTGAGTGTGTGTTTACTTTGGAGCATTGCACTACACTTAGGTGGTGAGTAGCCCACTTAGGGCGATTCTCCTACTGAGCTTTAGCTCAACCCGTCGTGGGACCCCCTTATTTCGAATTACGAGGCGCTCGAGGAGACGACTCATTTTAGGGTTGATTTTGGAAAGAAGCAGGTTTGTGGCTTGATGGTTTTGGACATAACATGTATTAGAATTGTAGATTTTAATATGTGTTTGTATAAAACAAAAAGTGTTATTAACTATTGAATTATTGGGAGATAATTGAAGAATAGTTATGATAGTGATTTTATGAGTATTGGTTTATAGGCAGGGAACCTTTTTTACTCATGTTGGGATATATATTGCATATAAACGGATTGTTTGGGACAGGTATGTCGCAGTGCAGAGTAGTGGGTAAGAGCTCTCCGGTACAAAGGAGACTGGAATTTTCTAAAGTGGCGTCGGGTAGCAGGCCTCCACTTGTATTCCGCGAGGTTGACGGGTAGTCAACGGACCCCGGGTTTTGGGCGTCACGGCAGTATGAGCTTGAACCTTGAATACCTAGGGAGCTCGGGTTTGAATTTATCCATCACCACTAAGGTGGTATGGTGAGTATAGGTTTATGGGAACCTATGGATAGAAAATTTGGGCTTAGGTCATAGCCGATTAAGAGCATCACCACTAAGTGTGGTTTGACGTTGAGTTTAGGTATGAGATTACCTAGGAAAATCACGGGTTAACACTAGGACACAACGTGCACGTGTGTTGATGTGTTTTGTTTGATTGATGAAATGTTGTGTGAATGTTTGATGATTGGTGTGTATGCCATGTCATGTATTGTGTATGGTTTGTGTGCATTGGTTAGCACCTAGGACAACCATGATGTGTTGGGGTTTTAGATGTTTTTTACAGGTGTGTAAGCTAGACAAAGAAATAAAATAAATTTTATAAATTTGAAATTTGGATTATAAAGAAATGAAAATAAATTTTATAAATTTATTTGGTTGAGTGAGGAAATTTAATTTTTAAGGTTTCTGGTGTAAAATTTAAGAAAAATGGAGTTAAATAAATTTTATAAATTTATTTAGTATTAAGAAATGGAAAAAAAAAAAATTGGAAAAGAAGATGAAAAGAATAAATTTTATAAAATTATTTGGCCTATTAGGTGATGAAAATAATTTTCTAAGTTGGAGAAAATTGAAGAAAATAAATTTTTGATAAATTTGGATGAGGATTGAAGAAAATGGAAGAAAATAAATTTTATAAATTTATTTGAGTGGAAGAAAATTTTAGGAAAATTGGAAAAAGAAAATAAATTTTATAAATTTATTTGGTTATGGGATGAGAAAAATAATTTTTCTAGGATTTTACAAGGTGTAAAATTGAAGAAAAATAGAGAAAATAAATTTTTGTAAATTTATTTGAGTGTAAAAGAGAAAAAAAAAAAAATAAAAAAATTCTGCTCAAAAAGTGCAGCAGAAACGAATTGTGTTGTGAAGAAAAAAAAAAAAAATTTTATTGCAACCTTACGAATTGTATTGCAGAAAGAGTGCTGGAATTTTTATAGCAATTGTATTGCAATAGGAGTCTTGTTGTCTAGGTAATTGTATTGCAAGACAAGGATTTGTATTACAGCTAGGCTTGTTGGGTTGGAAGAATTGTATTGCAATACAAGGTGGCATGTGCAATGAGGCTTACTAAGTAGAGGTGGAGTAAGTGTATTGCAAGAGGAGAATTGTATTGCAAGAGAGTGCATGTTGGCTGGAAAATTGTATTTATGATATGGTAGTGCAGTGGGAAATTCAGATTGTATTACGATATGAGGTGTGCAAAAAAAAAAAAAAAAAAAGAATTGTATTGCAAGAGAAGGCTTGAGGGTTAAAGTTGTATTGCAATACACTGCGCCTATGTGTGACCCGGGAGACATTGAAGAAGAGGGTATTGTATTGCAATAGAATGGATTGTATTGTGACAGCGGTGGCATACGGGTCGACGCTGTGAAGCAGTACGATCCAATGATCAGTAGTAGTGATAACGATCAGCAAGTGAGCGATAACGTTATTAGGTCAAACTATGAATAGTAAATTTCAAAAAAAAAAAAAAATTTTTTTTTTTTTTGAAAAAATACAATCAAATAAATTTTGATAAAATTCTCGAAAATAAATTTATAAAAAATTTGAAAATAAAATTTTGTTGAAAACAATATTTTAAATGCAAAAATTGATTGCGTATACCTTTGGAGTTATACGCATGACTAGTGTTTGAAATTTGTATTTATGCCTTAGAGACAGCATGCGAGTTAAACTATATGTAAATCGTGGGTCTTGTAGTAGTTGTGTTGGGAATTATATGCATGGTGTGTCATTGTAGGAAAAAGGGTAAATACTAAGGTTATGGGTTATGACCTTAGGGATTTGGATACTGAAAGGAACAAGAGGGCATAGAACCTTCTTCTTGAAATAGATAAATTGGTGATTTGGAATTTAGCGTGAGGCTTGGGGAAATGAACGAGTTAGTTCGTAGTTTGTCAATCCCAGTGTGTCGGCATACGCATTACTAGTTAGGCGAAATAAATAAGCGATTACCTTGGGAGCGAGTGGGTGGTTATAAGGTTTGATCACGATACAAGCTTCACAGCTTGGGCATTGAGGTTGAGGCCTTTAGAAAAGCCGTAATGTGATGGAAAATTTTTCCCTATGATGTAGGGAGAGATTTGATTTTTTCTAAAGATCAGAGTTGCGCAGCGGAAGCGTGGTGGACTTTAGGGTAGTAGACCTATTGGTTGTTGATGTCAGGTTTGACATGGATGAGATGACAACCATCGGGTTATCAGTAATTGGGACCTTAGCCGGGTCATCATACCCGACACGATTTTGGAGTTAGGTGAGGTTACATATGCACATGGTTGGATGTGTATGTATGTATATTTGGAATGAAATTCCTTTTAAGAGAGGGAGAATGTAAGACCAGAAATTCCAATTTAAGAACCAGAACTTAAAATCGTAATTTTGATTACAAATTGTAATTACGGTTAAATCCGTAATTAATTCTCCTAGATCTCAGATGACGAGAAACGGATTGCTGCGTTGGAATCGTCTCGCGAAATCTAGTTAACGCGTAAAATTTACGCCCAATTTTACGAGATAGTCGGATCGACATGTTTTGAGGCATGGATTCGGGTCTTAGTAAAGCGTTTTCTATAGACGAAGGCACGAATGGCATATGTACTCATGTACCATAAGTGGTATGAGTAGAAAAATGATGAAAATGGATGGCCGAGATAGTGCCGAATATCAAATCTGAGAAAGAGGGATATAATGGGTATTATAGAATTTGACTTTAAGTGACTAAAGGACAAAATAAGGAATAGTACTTCATCTCCTTTATGAAGCCAAAACAAAAACGTGAAGGATGATTTTACGGATGCGATAGCCATTTTTGTTGAGAGGTTTTAGAAGAGAGGTGCTTCTCTCTCTAAGATGGGCGACCAGGCAATCTGGTCGGCCAGACAAGAAGGAAGGCTGTTCTCTGTGGCGAGGACAACGCGTGGACCCAGTTTGGGAGTTTTGACAACTCCAAGAGGTAGGATTTTCTCCCTACTTGCGTTTTATTCCCATTTTTAGGGTTTTTTCGATGTTTCGGTTAGTTTGAGGCCGTGAGACCGTTTGATCGAATCCCAAAAACATGGGACCGAACTTGTGGAATTTTCTTAGGATTTTCTCTAGTAGCGTGATGCCTAGAAAATTGGAATTTGTTTGGAGTGCAATAATGCTTTAAATCATGTATTTATGTGAAGAATAGGGAATGAGGTACATTGGATCGGTCCCCGAACATGGGACAGTGTAATTCTTTGGACACCAGGGCTGTAAAGTGACAGTCGAGAGAAGCTGACATGGGCGATGTAATGGAATTTCGCCATTAAATTTCTATTTTGGTGTTTATAAGATAGGAAATTGGTAGAGTCGGTTCCAAAGTGAAACAGTTGGACAAGTGGGCTGCTAGTGGACAGCCATGTGAAGTTTCGGAATTTGACCCAAATCAGTCCGGGTTGTTGTAAATTAGATAAAAAAGTACGTCCATGTTTTAGTAGCAGACTTGTGTGAAATGAATGGCTTGAGTTGGTGTGGTGTAGAAATCAATAGGTTAATGCTTAATGAGGTTTAACATGAGGTCACAATTATATGGAATATAATTGTGTGTATAGATGTGGAACAAAATTGTGATTTTCCGATTATATGGAATATAATTGTGAGCATAAGCCATTGGTGATGATTATGATTTGCTCAAGTAAGTTAGATTGGGTGATGATTGAAGTGTGGAATTACATGTGTGTAATTGTAGTTGATTGAAAATATGCATGTTGACATATTGTGTAAATGATTTTGAAAATGGCATAATGCATTTTCATATGCAGGTAACTAGAGTTGGAGTGTGGAGTGCATGACAAGGTATTTTATAAACGGATATGGTTGCGAAAGATTTGAAGGATGATATTCCGGAGAATTGGGTTGGGGAGAGATGGGCGACGGATCCGCGGATGAGGACCATATTTGTTTCGAAGCTCTGACCAATTCACCTGGAGGGTAGTCCATATTTTGAATATTTCGGTAGTATATTTTCAAGAACAAAACATTTTGAAAATGATTATTTTCTCATGCGTGAAGCAGGCAAGTGTGGTGAGTCGGTGATGACTCGTGACATGGGGTGGTAATCATGTAGACATTCAAGTAGGATCATGTATTTACTTGAGTGTGTGTTTACTTTAGAGCATTGCACTGCACTTAGGTGGTGAGTAGCCCACTTAGGGCGATTCTCCTACTGAGCTTTAGCTCACCCCGTCGTGGGACCCCCTTATTTCAGGTACAAGGAGCGCTCGAGGAGACAACTCATTTTGAGGTTGATTTTGAAGAAGCTTGGTTTGTGGCTTGATGAGGTTTTGGACATAACATGTATTAAATTGTAGATTTTAATATGTGTTTGTATAAAACAAAAAGTGTTATTAACTATTGAATTAGCAGGAGATAATTGAAATAGTTATGATAATTGATTTTATAGTATTGGTTATGAGCCCAAAAAGAGGCATTTTACTCATGTTGAGATATATATTGCATATATTGGATTGTTTGGGGCAATTTATATGCGAATGCAGAAGTAGTGGGTAGAGCTCTCCCGGGTACAAGGAGACTCTTGCTAGATTTCTAAAGTGGCGTCGGGTGCTTGGGCCTCCACTTGTATTCCGCGGGTTGACGGGTAGTCAACGGACCCCCGGGTTTTGGGGCGTCACAAATCCTCTTGAAATATATCCCGATTTTTCAAACCTTGGGTGTAAGACATTGTAGCTCATTGTATGGATTAGGCAAGTGAAGTTGGTTGGTCCAGGTCTTGGTGGAGGACTTTGTTTTGTTTTTATCATAAGAGACTTTTAATTTTTAACATTTTGCCTCTTGGTGTACTTTGTTTATAATCTATATACTCTATTGCACTTCTCCTTAGGTGCTTCCATTTTCTAGCCTTCGATAAATAAACATTAAAAGGTAACATGTGAACTTATTTGCATTTGGAATTAATTTTACGTACATGTGCTTCTCCATTACAAGAAACTATTAGCATGTTATCTAGATGGTCAAATTCATAAATAAAATCAATAAATGGATAAGATTTGCAAAGGTTGAAAACAATGGAGGGGAGAATGATAGCATTGTGGATTTCTTTGGGGATGTTGAAACTTGTTGATGTGTTATAGTGTTTTGATATCTCTTCAAGGTGATCTATTATTGAAAATAAATTGAAAAATGAAAGACTTAATTGGGCCCTTATCTATAGAACATTGATGTCATTGCTCACAATCATTTTATTCTAGTTCGAGTTATGCATGAGATTGAAGATGAAGGCTGTAAACCCATGCATGATGCATAGAGAAACCTGTAGTATTATAAAATCTTTATTGAAACTATATTCTTACTTTAAAAAAGCAACTTGATGGGGTTTTGGCTCCCTTTATCTCTATGTTCTTTATTATCCATGTGAAACCCCGAGAAAATTCAATTTTATCAAAAAGGGCAAAATCGTAATTTCGGTAAAAATCCAAAAATTTTCTAGATCTCGGATGACGAAACAGACTTCACCGTTGGAATCGTATCGCGAAATCTAGCTACCACGTCGATTTTCTTTGAATTTCGAGACAGTCAAAATTTGCACGTTTTTCGAGGAAACGAGCGTCGTGTAGGACACTTGGCAAAATTTGAGTGGCACACAAGGTGCCACGTGTCAAGCTCCAGTTCAGTCAACTTGAGCTTAAGGTGGGACCCACATTCACACATGGCATGATGCCATTGGATAGAAAAGTCATGGTGGGTGGGTTGAGTGGATAGGAAATCCTCTCAACCAATGAGGTGTGGACATGTGGCAATGTGAGAGACAAAAAGAGGATTTTCTTCTCCAATTTGGCTCAGACGTGTAGTGGTGAGGAAGTTGGAGTTTTGCAAAAATGGTGGATTTTAGAGAGAGAAGTTGCAACTTCACTCTAAGGATTCAGTGTTCGGACCAGTCGGATAAGCCGGGCCAAGAAGCAAAGTGGTTCTACGCATCGAGGACTATACGTGGGCACCGGTTTCAGGAGTTTTTGACAAATTCTGTGAGGTAGGTTTTTTATCCTATTTGTTTTACCCTTTGTTTAAGTGTGTTTATGATGCTTGAGTTGATTGGGAATGGTGGCCGTTTGATCGATCCCCAGGACGGGTGATGTAATTTTGGAGCTCATTTGAAGCGGTTTAGTGTGATCCACGGTTTGTTTGGGCAGTGGTGGTATAAATTAAGCATTAAATTGTGTTTTTGGTGAGTGAGCCCGAGGAAATGGATGTGGAATTTAGTTCGCGATAGCAGGGTTGGATGATGGGCTGTACGGACAACCCACGTGCTCTGTTTTGGGACCGTAAAAACAGTCCCGGGTTTGTGTGAAATGGACCAAAAACCTCCATGTGTTGGGTGATTGAAATTGATGAAATGAATGGCTTGATTTGTATGGAAATGGATAAGTTAATGCATGAACTTCGTGTATTAGCAGGATGTCACAATTATATGGAATATAATTGTGTGTATAGGCCATTGGAAATGGAATTTTTGATTAGTTCAAGTAAATACTTTGGGGGAGTTGGTTGATCAAAGAAATTAATAGGTTAATGCTTGAGGTGTTAACATGATGTCACAATTATATGTAATATAATTGTGTGTGTAACCATTGAAGATGGTGTGATTTGCTCAAGTGAGCTAATTTGGGTGATGGTTGATATTATTGAATTACCTGTGGTGTAATTGTAAAATTGAGAATATATGCATTTTATATATATTGGTATAAAAATGGTTGAAATGGCATAATGCATTTCATGTGCACCGGGTAACCTAGAAATTAGGTGTGAGTGCATGACCGAGTTTCTAAAAAGCAGACATGATTCTGAAAAGAATTTCACAGGATGATTTTCCGGAGAATGGGGTTGGGAGACAGTCCAACAGATCATTTCGGATGAGGACCATGACTGTTTCGGGAAGTTCTCCAACACATTCGCCTCGGAGGGTAGTCCCATATTTGACTGACATTCAGTAGTTCATTTTCAAGAACAACAAGTTTTATTTTGAAAATGGTATTTTTCTCATACATGGCTTAGGCAAGTGTGAGGGAGTCGGTGAGGACTCAAGACATGGGAACGGGCATGTAGACATTCAAGTAGGATCACGTATTTACTTGAGTGTGTTTAAATTGGAGCATTGCATATGCACTTAGGTGGAGAGTAACCCATTTAGGGTGGATTCCACTGCGGAAGATGGCTCAGGTGTGGGAATGTCATTTCGGGTACGGGGGCGTTCGAGGAGACGACTCATCATAGAGTGGGTTGAAGAAAGCCGGGTTGTGGCTTTGATATTTTTGGGATAATATGTATTAGAATTGTAAATTTTAATATGTATTTGTATTAAGAGTAATGTATAACTCTTGGACCATAAAATATAATTGGTTGAATGTATGTTGATGAGCATTGGTGTATGGGCCCAAGTGGCCATTTTTCGCTCAGGTATGTGTCTCGTGATACGGGACGTATAGATTTCCGCGGGTTGACGGGTAGTCAACGGACCCCTGGGTTTTGGGGCGTCACAATCCATTGCTTTTTTTTTTCCTTGATTAAAGAAAAAAGACCATGAGTTTGGAGCCAACTAGCTGATGGGTGGCTCATGGGTCAGGTTAGTTCATCAAACCAAGAAAAAGATACTAGTCTAGATTCCTATAATTTTCATTATTTGATTGTTTGTTTATTCTTATTAAAAATTTTTTGAACAAATCGATCGATTCTTAGTCATGACTAATTTTTTTTTTTCAAGTGGAAGGTTTTTAAACCCGTGGACTTGCCAAGAAAATATAACATTTAGTACCTTAAATGGAATATTTAAGGAGCGCCTTAGAGGCTTAATTTTATACGAGTATTATCTGACTAAATGCATATTTTCCTTTTTATGGTTTTTCATTTTGAATTATTTGTGATATTAAAATATTAAAGAATATAGTAAGAAATAAAAAATGGTTTTTTAATGTTTAGTTACTATTAGAAATATGAAGAGACTTTTATATATATATATATATATATAAATTTATCTACTATGTATTATTTAATTTTTATAAAATAAGGAAAATATGTAAATGCATTTGAAAGAAAAATATAGGGTTAATTTTAATAAATGGAAATGATTTAGGATTTATCCACTTCAAACTATGTGTAAAATAAATAATCAATAAAGGAGTAAGAAAATTACCGACTAGGACACTTTGTCGGATCATTTCCAAAATCTTTCATGTTGTATTTTTTATTATGTCGTGTTTTCTACAATTTAATATCATCCTTTACATATTTTCCCCGGTTAATAGTAATGGGTGTTTGGATGTCGGGAAAATCAGAGGGACGGATGTATTGGGCTCTTTTAAGAAAAAGTTGGAATTTTGTATCCAAGTTTCTAATAAATTGAAATTTTGTATTAAATTAATTGGCATTAAAGCTATAAGATTACAACATGTTACTTCTTTTGGCACCGTTTGTGTGTTGGACTGACCTAATGTGATAAATTTTTTATCACTTTTTAATATTCTACTTCCTACAACATAATTTTTTTTATATAATTTTCTATTTTGAAATTCAAATGAGTTTGATTATGAGCAGGCAATTGAAGAAAGTGCAAAACTTTTTCAAATTGTGGAATTTTTTAGGTGGCTTCCCATATTTGCCTTCCTAGTTTTTCCCTAATCCCAAGAGCCCATTGTTTGGTTATTGGGTATGCCAATAGATCATTGTAAGCCTTAAAATTAGTTTGGAATGGTAGAAATGCGGTTTGTTTAAACCAAGGATAAAAATATCAATTTTAACGGATATATCGATACTTAGATTTTAACAAATATATCGGTACTTATATTTTATGGATATATCGGAAATATTAGAGATATATTGATAGATATTTTTACATGAATAATAGATGAAGCAAAATTATTCAAAATTTAAATAATTACTTAAATTTATTTAAAAGAAATATTGAAATAAGAATATACATATCAAAAATAATTTTGATAAATTACAATGAATAAGAGTATTTATTTGTTTTTTGAAAATTTGTTTAAAATATATTTATATTTTATATATTAAAAAATGAAATTAGTTTTATTACAACATATTTTAAATTTTAGATAATAAAAATTAAATTATTCTGCCATCAAAGTATTTTTAACCTTTGAAAGGAAGAGTGGTAGTGGATCGTTTACCTGATAGGGATATGATAGATCCTACAATTTTTGATGATTATATTATAAATATCTTGTTTAAGTTTTAAAAGTCAATTTATATATTTAAATAACAAGGAGACACTTTATATAAACTTTGCATATAATTAATTAATAACAACATGCATTTCCTATGCATGGCCAAAAGGGTCAATTCCCTCGGCCACAGTGCTTGATTTTTCTAGATATGTGAAACACATCGACATTTCGCGAAATATCGGAAAGTTCCTAAAAAATGGTAAATTACTCCAAAATTTTGTCCATGGTTTAACATCAGCAAGTCTGGAAATGTTTTTACCTTCTTTTTTTGTTTAAATTAATTAGTGCAAAAAAGTTGAAGATTTAAGTTTATAACAATTAGTTCCAAATTTTCAAACAAGGTGAAGAGTGGCCAGTGCACTACATTATAACGTGCAATGCTTTTATTGTGTTTACAATAGGAACGAAAATCAGAGATAGCAACCATGGTTTATATTTATAAAAATTTTAAAAACATAATTTAAAAGCTATTTATATAGGCGCCCAAGGTGCAGTGCAGCTCGAAGTGGTCAAAGGTTGGGAAAGGTTTCGAGAGATCCAAGTTGAGAGATCCTTGTAAGATCAAAACAGATACTGTACAACATAATATACAAAATGAGGACTGAGTTTGAATCATTGGAAACATGGACTACAACATAATATACAAAGTGAATAATAGTGTTTAAAAAAAAAAAAAAAAAAAATAGCTATTTATATTTCAAATTTAAAAATTTGTGTGTTTAAAAGCTATTTATCATGTGGAATGTTAATTGGCACCCAATAGACAAAGTATTCGTCATACATATGATCTATCAATAATGAAATTTGAAATTTCTTCTTTTTTTCTTTTTAAAATCATTGATAACATTCATACAATCACTGAATAAAATAAAATGAAAAGCCAAAACTATATATTCAGATATCTATATAGGGCCTAAGAATATATTCCACTTCTCTAGTCGAGCCCGTAGATGATAGAAGTACACCATCGAAACTGCAGAAATATTGGAGAGAAAATCATCAATCATCATTATTATGTTTCAATGAGTTTCATCATGTCTTACTTTACATAAGATGATCAAGTATCCATTATTTGAAAATGTAAAACAATGAAACAGGTTAAATATTTATGCAGGGTTTAGTAGTGGTATGGCATTAAAATAAAGTGAATTATGTTTTAGGTCATGAAGGGAAAGAAACAAAAATGGGACCAAAAAGTTGCAAAATGGAAAAGGGTGTATTTGGAGGAAAAATAATTCATGTTTAGCCTAAACAGTGGGCAATTACTTGTGGCAATGGGTTCCACTGCCTCTCTCCTCTCACCTCACGTGTCCTCTCTCCTCTCTCTTCTTGCTCTTTTGTTTAAGTAGAAGTTAAATTTGATAGATTTAAAGGGATAAAATATTAAGTAGGAGATTAAATTTTTTTAAAAAGCAATATAGGGATGAGTATGAGAAAAGGAGGTAGAGAGAGAGAGAGAGAGAGAGCGGTAAGGGTGGGAAGGAAGCAGAAGAAGGAGTAGAGAGACGCAGGGAACCACCGTCGATGGGGCAAATTGCCCACTGAAGGTGGTGCATCAAAGAGAGGCTTTGAAAGCCCCAAAGCCAACTTTTCCAGCTTTGTAACTTTTTGGGGCCCCATTTTTTACTTTTTCCTCGTGACCAAAACCAGACTGCCCTGTACAATTCCATGATCATTATTAATTTTCCCATGGCCCATTGCACCAACCTAAACAACATGAGGATGAGATAATAAGATATAGCAGAAAGAGTATATATAGACAAGACAAATTTTTCAGAGCAAACAAGACCGCACTCACCATGGAAGGAGAATTGAATCAATAACAAAGAAAGAAAAGTCCAAACTAAACAAAGAAATAAAAGCATTTTTTTTTACACACCATGCACAAAAATAATGCTGATTTGGGATGAAAAATGGGTAAAAACTTACACATAGAGATTCCCGAGAACAAAGATATATGTCGCTAAGACAGAACATGTAGCTTTTAACTTTAAAAACCACACCTTTCTAGTTCTTACATACATCGCTTCCTGGCTCTTAAAATAGCTAGGAGAGCCAACACATCACTGTAAAAATGTTTAGAAAAGTTCAAGTAAATTTGGGCTAATTATTTTGAAATAAAAAACATGTTAAACAACAATTTGTGCTTGAAAATCGATTAAATCGTAACTTACCCATAAATGTCGTCAAGAATCGCGAAGGTTTTTGTTATTCTTTTTCTCGTAGTTTCATGATCATCCTCTCAGCTCTCAATAAGCACCCACAAAAAAATAGCAGAGTTTTTTCACTACACACAATATCAAGAAAGAAATCCTAATGCTTTACACTCTTTTGCCAGATAAACACACATATTTTAGAAGATGAATTAGAAAGGGGAGGGAAATTTATTTTATGGAAATGGCAGAAAATGAATACACGTATATCAAGAGAGAAAAATTAGAATGCTTAATTGTATCTTTCCAACTTCTTGAACTTCTAAACAAGCCCTTCCAGAAGTTCATGATGACCTCTTCTCAAATTCTTATCCTCTCATCTTCTCGAGGCCTGTCGCCGGTCAAGAAGATCCTCTTAGAAATTGTTCCTATTTCCTCTTCGTCATAGTTCCCTTCCCTCGCCTTCGCAGGCCCTTTTATAGCATGCAAGTGCACCATTTCTTGATTAAGGGAAATCAACCAAGTAAAACAGTTTGATAATACCAAAATGCAGGCATGCTAGGTAATAAAATCAAATCTGACCGTCGCAATTCATGAAGTATAATCTCCTACAAGTCTAGCTCCACTTTTTACCATCGTATACTATACCACTATAGAGAAGGAAAATTCAGGTATATATATATATATATATATATATATATATATATAGAGCAAAGGTATATATAATGATTTAAAACCACTAATCAAACATTGATAATTTCTTTGGTAGAAAGCATTCCAAACCATCAATCCAACAAAAGTTTCAAGCTGCAATCCAAATTCCATGGCAGGGATTTCAAAGAGAAGCCCTAGTCTGAGCTTACATGAAATCATTCCCAAACAAAGAAAGACCCTCAATCTAACAAAATTCAAGAAGATTGGCAATAGTTCAATAACATGTTCAAAGAGAAACCCCTAGAATTGAAAACCTCAAAAGAGTCTGGCCCAGATCGCCCCTTTCAAGTTACCGAAGACAATGGAGAAGGTACCAAATAAACCACAAAATTTTGGTTCAAATGCCAATATCTCCACGGGTTTTCAAAGATATTCTAAACTAAAAGCACATGAGACGTTAGTCCAACCATTCGCTTGGTTACCATGAACATGGAGCAAAAATAAAAATATAACCACATTTTCGATTGCTTTACATGCCATCTGCCCTTGTTTTTTTGAGTTCTGTATTAATCCAATTGCTATTGATGGGGTTGCAGAGGAGGCTTATAGAGTGTTTAGCTCCATTAGGGAACAAGGAACCTAGCTGGGTTTATAGCTTTCAATTTAGCCTGCTATACTTAGCCTATTGAGTTTGTTGGTTGCATAAACAATAATTGTTATGGGTTGTATTGAATAAAAATGAAAGCAACTATAAAACATGTTTTTAGAACCCATACGAGTTACTAATTGAAACCCTATGAACATGTTTGTTGTTCTCATTTTAAAATAGAGAAATTCTAAACCACTAAGCTATTATACCTGCTTGTTAAGTTGATTGAATTGCATGGAATTTCATTTTTTGAGCATCTTGACATTTTATCTCATTATTGACCACCCACTCGCCAAAAAAACAGAAAAAGAAAACAAAAACAAACCTGGAATACAAAGCCCAAAATACCACCGGCCAAGGGTGGCTTGGTTGGGGCAAGTAGATTACCGTGATTGGCGTATATAAACTTAATGACTCAAATTTCTAGAAAGTTCCATATCTGCTAAACATAATCACATGGCCCTTTCAAATCCCAGGAACCCCTAAATGAAAATTTTATCTCCCTCCACTTAGGTCGTGAATACCCAATGATATTGCCCTTTCGTGAAGCTCAGAACAAAGGTAGATTCGAGTTGTACCGGGCCTCTACTTAATCGGTAATCTTAAGGAAAGCCTCGCATAGTGTCACCCTCATGGTTCTTGAAAATGCCACCAATACCCATTTTCGTTTCTGTTTTCCACGTAGCCTCATCAATGCCGCACTTCAGCTTTGTCAAGTAAGGCCTCATAAGTTTCACTGTGCAAGCCTACCCTTATCCTCCATCACTAAGAAGAGAATGAGATGCACCACGAATCAATGCCCATTTGACCCTATGCTATCCAAGGAGTCTTGAAACATGTACTTCATTTTCATCAAGTAGTTCTATAAGCCAACATTGTGCAATTCCTGTCTAATCTATATACAAGAGGAAAGAAGACACTCCAAGAACTCCTTGATGACAAACATCCATATAGTTGTAAGATAGTATTCTTATTTTCCTTTTCTCTTCGTTTTTATTTTTTGAAAATTACAAATAAGCATCTTAATCATTTTTAAAGATAAATACAAGAAGGACAACTTTAACAATGTAAACAAATGGTTAGTGCTATCATTGTTGGTGGTGTCATATGGATCCCTTTTGTATCCACCAAATTTTTTTAGAAAAAAATCATTTTGTGGTCCCTTATGTAAAAGGTAGAAAAATTATATTTAATTAAACTTAACTTTACATTTAACATATTAGTTGGGTCGAATTCTAATAAAATAACTTTGTTTCTCAAAAGTATGTGAACGCGAGAAGGATGCATATATATTACATAAACTACCTTCTTGGAAGAAGATTTGTTCTTGCATGTTCGGATGTTAGAAAATGTGTTCTATTTGTTTTTTGTTCAACATGTTGTCACATTGATACGATGGAGCAAGGGAACTAAATTTAGAAATACGTGGTCCCTTGTCAGCTTCTCATGTTCTCGCCACTAAACTGCTTATTTTAGGTGTTAAGTTATTAGGATTTAAAAGCCTTGATAGTTAGAATTTCAAACCATAATGTATGTGGAGGCCTACATGTTACCTGGGAGGGATCTGCAAAGATAGAGAAGACACAAACCGAGACATCAAGTTTTAATACAACGTGAAGTTTGCTAACTTTAATGCCTAAACTGCTTGAGTTCTGGGGCCCATAATGCATGCTGGATCGCACATGGAAACCAACGCTAGGGAAGGCATGGAAAATAAGCTTGGTATATGTCTGAATCATATGAGTTCTTGTAGCTATATTGTGGGTGTCAATTATACAAAAACTTGGAGATTCATCCTGAGACAATTTGACAATATGATTGGCAATGTAGTGTACAGCCTGTGTTACTTCTTTCTCTTTATTTTAATTTCTCGAGCCAACTTAACATTTTGTTTTTTTGTTAGGAATTATTGATCGTTCCTGGCTGTATGCCTAACATCTTCATGCACACTAGAGTGCTTTGTGGTCGACTTACCACTCTTTCTGTTCCCGCCACCTATAAGATTATTCATATTCAATTTTTCAAAGTTTCTGTTTGAAGGTTCTTAATCCGCAAAATATTTACTTGGATTATGAATTGCCGAAAATAATTACCAACACTTCCATTCATAATTTTTTCATGACATTTTAAATTTGAATTAAGTTTAATGTTTTGCTGCCTAATAAATGAGTTTTGAAAAACATATAAAAATTAATTGATTAAGTTTAAATTCATTTTTATTTTTCCTTCCACTTTTCCTTTCTACAGGTTTTCTTTCCTAGTAATTTTCCGCATTCAAAACGACACAAGGCTTTGTTTAAACCCAAAAATGCATTTAAGAAAGGAAAAAATAAAGATGAAAATATTTCTCAGCGTTTGATTCCACGATGGAAAATAAATATAAAAGAAAATCAACAGTGAGTCATAAAATCCAGTACTTACATTTTTTAAAATTCCCCCTTTAGTCCCTTATATAATAGATAAACAAATAAAATAAGTTTGAATAAACATATAGAACTACTCTGTTAGTAAACCTATTTATATTTTTCTCCAAAATTCTCATTCCTCCACTTTTCCTCTGCTTTCTCTTTTAGTACTTCCGGGTTCCAAACGGAGTCTAAACGAATACTTACTCGTACAAAAACAATCAAAGCAATCCATGATTAATTCAACAACTTTGTAGTTGTGAATGTGTATCAATAAGCTCGAGATTTTTAGGTAGTTACTTATAAACATCATTTTCTCTTTATTTAGGTTTTAGAATGTAGACAAAAATATAGCCTGATAAACAAATGATAAGCCATACACTAACACCCGAAAAGTTTGAAATTTCACAATGACAAGTCACAAAGACAAAATGAGTTTTGTCCCAAAATAGTACTTTTTAAAACAACAAATAAAATTACCGATCTAATACAAGTTTGAAAAATGCCCAGATTCTTCACACCTAACCCCCATTCCTATTATCCAAAAAGATAGTTGTCCACTAACTGCGCGTGCTTACACCGTAGAACCACCTCCTAAAGGATATCTCTTCTGACGAGCCTTTAACCATCTTCTCGGCAATGTAAAGAGTAAACATAAATAAAGAGAGGCAAACTCGACAACATGCTTCCAATTAACTGATTCTCCCAATTTAACCTCCGGCTGAATCTACTCCTCTCAATCGGGTCATGAAACCTTCCATTACAACACAAATATATAAGGTAAGGATAGAAGGCCACCTTGATCAGCTCCCAAGAGCTCTCAAAGAAACCAATAAGGGATTCCATTAATCAATTAAAAAAATTCAAATTGTCAACAACAACAAATCACAATGGAAATGCACCACTTTTTCCACCCTACCCACTTTTCCCCAAAGCCCATATTTTCAAAGGACCAGTCCACATGATCATAGACCTTTTTGATGTCAAACTTGCAAAGAATTGCTCTCTTGTTGCTTCTCAATATCTAATCAATAACTTAATTAAACCTTGGGGACCGTGTTAGCCAACACTCTTTAAAGTCTATTAGTTAAACTCTTTTGTCAACCATTTGTGCCAACCCACCAAGTTATCGACGATAAATTTCAAGAACTTCTACCCCCTTTCTTGGGATTTAGCTCTCAATTCCACCATATAACACAAGATGTGTCTTTTCAACCGATATTTTCTTCCTTCCTCCTCCCAACTTTTAAACACCTTACTTGTTCAAACACTCCACGCCTTAAAGCAAAACCACCTAAGACTTCACTCCTGTCATCAACGACCGCTTTTGTTAAAACCACTTCCATTCCACAGCTTCCAACTTCTTCCACCAAATATTGCAAATGAATTCAACTCCACAACTAACTAGCATTATCGTCTCCTCATCTCACCTCGTGGTCCTCTTCAAAGTGTTCTTGGCTGAATATATCATACTAATAGCAATAGGTAATGCCAGCAAACGCCTATCACTTACCCAAATTCTTGAAAATTAATAAGTTCGATAGGTTTTTTCAATGAAGTTCTCACTTTTTGCTAGGCAAAAGCAAGCTTCATTAAAAATCCCGCAGCGTTGCAAACTCGCTGTCTACAGTGAGTAAACAAGGGAAGCCAGAGGCCCATTTACAAAAAAAAAAAGAAGAAGAGATTTAGCAAAAACCGCTTAATAACTAAGTTAAGAAGTAATATAGAAAGATTGAAGTTCTTACATGCCATCGTGTAATAACAAATCTAAAGGCCAAAAGATTTGAGTGCAGAGTGATGGAGAAATGATTGATGTATGTGTATTTTTCATATCATAAGTTCCATAACAAATATGTTTATTTTGTCGAGATATGAATTCAAAGTTCTTTCGGGAACACCAAAAATAATACTAAGATCAGTCGCATACAAATTTAATATTATGGCAAGACCTCCATCGAATAAAACCAGAGAAGAAAAACGCCTTCAAGAGCTGATGCTCGCCTTGTTTTGTAAATTCTATGTAATTTGTATGAGCATTTCTTTTTCTGCCCACATATCATAACACACATGAAATTTCAGAAGATTATTCAATATTAGAATGTTAATCATCATCAAGGTCACTCATCACCACCTTCTTCCTTTCAACAAGAAAATGACAACATGTCATCTTTATATTTTATTTATGATAAATTATATTTTCAAATCACAAATATGGTTTGCATGTCTAAGTTCACGCTAATATTCCTTCCTTTTGATTTCTCAATGATATTCAGGAGAGGTTCAAATAATGACCTCTCGCCACAAAAACAACATAAACAAAGAATAACATACTGGGCATAGAAATGATCAATATTATTGTTTTGCTAAATAAATTAGTATTAACCTGTAATCAATCCTTTGAAGTAGTAAGCAAAATCACAATTTACACTTAGGTTGTTTGTTTTTGACTTAATTCACCCATTAGTGCTTAAATATTTAAGTTCTAATAGAAAGAGTAAAATATTTGTCTCTTTCCGTTTTATGTCTTCACCAAAACAAAAACTCCATTCATGTTCTTACTTCAATAGAAGTGTTAGTAAATATCATATATCTTACTGTGGATTGATAACAGAGTGTTTCGGGATCGAGAAAACATCCCCACGCCGCTTATTTTTCAATTCCCAAACTTGTCTCATTTAAAAATTAGTACATGCAGTTTTATTTGTAGCATTCCAAAATCCGCCCGCTACATTGATTTGGTTATTTTGCTTTTATTTTTATTATACAAACGACAGAACTCATAAAAATAAAAATTTTACGATTCTTTATAGATTATTATTGTGAAAACGTTCTGGTCGATATTGTTATTATACAGCGGTAACACATTAATAGTAAATTATTTTTAAAATATAATCGGGCGCGGTGCGCGCAGTAACAATAAAACGAATCCGCCCCGAACCCGCTCTCGACTTATAGTGCCAAACTCAACCCAGCTAAAACCAATACACTAAACCAAACATGTCTCATTAAGAGCGAGACGGGGCGAACCCGAAATAATCCGGTCCCGTTGTCATCCCTACTGCCATCCAATGTTAAAAAGCAACATTCAATACTTAATGCCATTATACAATTATTCAAAGATTAAGCTCAAAAAGTTCTATTCGGTGATAAGTAAAAAAACAAACACCACCTTAGTCTCAAAAGCTTTACTATCTTAGTTTTTCGCCGCTAGTGCACACCACAAGGATCGGTTCAAGCGAAGCGTAAAGCGTGACTTCGATGCACATCAATGTTACAACATTTTATGGACAAACGTGCAGCATATATATCTGCCAAAAAGAAGCTGCCTGAGACACCCTGGCGTAAAGTATACAAAACGTATAAAGAGGGGGACCAAAAGCCTATGCAAAGTGCTGTGGCTTGAAACAAAAAACAAACCAGTCCACTAATAGAGACGAACTAGAGAATACGTAAAATCAATGTTAAGCAAATATATTCAATGTATTAATAAAAAGTTTAAAAATTCGAATATTTAAATAAAAATTCAATAAAAAGTAATAGTCCTATATAAATTTCAAGAAAATTTCAAGAATAAAAGGGTTCGTGAAAAATGGAAATTTCAGGTCTACAAGGCACACTTCTCCAATACAGCACTTAAATTCTGAAGATGCTCTTTAACTGTGAGGATTTGCGCTTCTCAACCTCAACACCCCTTAAGAGCGCCTAAAACTATGGTTAAAATCCATGTCGAAGAAATTGGTTTCTGAGTATTTTCGGTTATCTTGATCAATGTTTCTTCAAAGTTATTCCCAACGTATACTTATCATATATTTTAGAGTTATCAAAAAATAATAAACTTGGAACTATTCCAAGTTATGCAATCATGTGACATTGATCTATAAGATCCATAAAGAAGGGTTGCTTTAAGCTTCCAAATGTCTACACAAAGAAAAAGAAAGTGGAAATTAACTATATATTAACACATAGCTACTTCAATGATAATTATAATAATAATAATAATCGAATACACCCGCAAGAAAAAAGTTTACTGGTTTTACTTCAATATTTCCTATGTGTATTTCTGGGTCCATCTCGTCAAAGGATTGCCTACCGAACCGTGATGCTCCAGTTAAAGCCTGAACAAACAAAGTGTTCAAATTAAAACGCCCCAAACAGACATTGTGAATATTCTTATCAAACACAAATCTTAAGAAACAATTTTGCACATACAATTTATCATATATGGCAACATAAATCCGTAATCCAATACACAATAAGACGCATCAAAGCTGGATATTATGAATTCACCCATCTTTGCAAAATAAATATTTTCAGCATATAGTATGGTATGGGCGTAAACCTCTCCCAATGGACTGGTAATCTTCTCTCAGATGTCAAGAATAAACGGATGGTAAGGTGGTTGATTTCTCGCTTCACTAGAGGTCTAGCAGGGTGGTGGATTCTCGAATTTACAAACATATGTTAGTTTCCGCCAGTATTTTTTTCCACTCCTTGGGGGTCAACATATACCACATATATGCTATTAGAGACCTAGAAATCGCTTCAAGATGTTTCGAGTGGCTGACTTATATAACTTAACAAACACATCCCTCAATAAAGGCAAGCCCCCAATTCATGATTATCGACACAAAGCCAGCAGCCTAAACATAGACTTCAAACAACAGAAAATCCCGAGTTTTGTTAAAGAGACATGTAACTAGACAAATCAGGACATACAAACATATAATCACTCTCAGAACATCAATCAACACAGCATAAGCTCCATCTTTTCCAAAGTAAAGGAGAAAGCTCCACGTATTCTATTAGGATAAAAACCGTAAGCTTCACCGGGATTTCAAGAAATCATGTAATGCAAGCTCCCGCCTAAAAGGAAAGTAATTTCAAATTCCACATGCTCCATATTCCAAAAACATGTAAGGAACTTCAATGAAAGCACATGGATCCCTTACAAAAGAGTAGGTTCGTAAGGAAAACATATAGAAAGAAAGAGCTGAAGTTCCGGGCCAAAGAAAATTAATTTATAAGCAATCTAGAATATTTACGAAAGTAAATTATATAAGTGAAAAATAGGCAAGATCAAAGCTTCCCCAACTCCCCAATCTCTTTGCAGGCATACAAATAACTATGTTATGTTTGCAGGACCAAGAATAAATGTTGAACCCTCGCACATCGTTGCAACTTCAAAGATAAGGATCTTCGCCAAAACTGTGCCAGCAAAGGAAAAAATCTGGCTAGAAAGCCAATGTGTTATGCAATTTATGATCTACCTGGATTATGAAATTAGAGCGGTTTTATCTTCACCTCCTAAGGTTTTGCTAAAAACACTAGGCCTCATTTTGTCTCGAAAATTTTATAACTCAAATCATTTATTGGCCGTACCTTACACTGCAAAATTTCTAATTAACATTTTAATGTTTTCTTATTCTAGGACTGAAATTATTTTTATATAAGAAAATATTCCTGAGATCGCACTTAACTGAGCTAGTAATAGTTCCAAGGTTACCAAAAGAAACTCTGTATTAGCAATCGTGATGAAATTTCACCTCATCATTTTATATGTCTAACCCTATTTCTAATAATATGAAGAAAACCAATATTTTGATTGGTTAAATTACTCTTCCACTTTTCTTTTTGCTGCTAAAGATCCCCAAACTAAATAAAACATATAAGTTATCGACTGATCAACTAAAGTAATTTTTTTGTATTTACGAACCGCGAAGATGAGAAAAGTTTTTGTATAGAAATTTTCCACAATTTTCCTCGTTTGAGCTTCAACTTGTTTCAAACTTAGAAATCAATCGTCTGACCTGAATAGGCACCGGATCGCACTCCAACCCCGACCACTGAAAATCCCCTGGCAAAGGAATAATTAGAAATTTTCATGTACGCATTGATTTCCTTTCTTCTTTCTTTTTTTTTTCATTTTTTCTTTGATAAGTAAAAGGTATATCCAAGATCTTCCCTCTCGCTTGCTTCTTCCCGTTTACTTCTCATCAACCAAACACAAATCACCCATTTAACAACCAACGAAATTAAATTCTAAAACAAGAAGACCAAACAATAAAACATGAGGCAGCCTTGCCAAAATCCGTGCCGACTGTAAATCAGTGGAACCGCTCCAGAAAAACACGTAAAGGAAACACCGAAATCGAATTGAGTGAAATGTGTATTTTCGTTAGGGATTTAGGTAATGTGAGAAAATCGATGGCCTAATCTCAAGGGTTTTCAAGTTAGGGTTTTGTTAGGGTATCGGAGAAGATCAACGAAAATGGCACATGGAAAAATAGAAAGAGAGAGAAAAAATATTACTAATATAATTTGAAAAACAAACTAATGCATGAAATAGTGTCGTTGACTAGTATGCCGAGCGAGCCGGACACTTTGAACTGCTTTGATTTTTAACTTATATTTATAATTTTTTTAAAATAAATAATTATTTATCCAAAAAATTCAAAATAATTTGAAATCGTACAAAATAAGTGTAGGTCATAATATCAAAACGAGGAACAAATATGTAATATTTAAATTATAGCTTATAACATGGGTTGAGTTTGATGAGTTAACCCATTTAATCCATTTTTTTAAAAGTCAAGTTGTAAAATTTAGCTGCTCGAATAAAAATCGCGTCAGCTCACCATACCCGCTGGGGCCCATAGCCCATATGGGTTTTGTTCAGGTTGGTCCAAATAGCCTGATTGGTCCGAAATTATTATTTAATGTTTTTCGCTAAGATCCAGGTAATTGATATTTGGGCTAATTTAGTATATAAAAATATTCCAATATTTTTACTTTTAATATGGAGTCAAATCCCTATTTTTGTTGCATAGGGGTTGTTTTAAAAATATTAATAATTGCTGTTATAATATATGATTAATATATTAAACTATTTTATTTTCAACATTTTAAATGCACTTTTAATGAGATTGTATATGATATATTAATAAAAAATATTGTACTGTGGAAAATTACATAATGCATTTGAATTAAATAAATTATAGTTTTAATATTTAATATATTTCTTCATTTATCTTTCATTAATCCTATTATAAATATTATAATTTCATTTTTTTGTATTTATCTTTTAAATTTTATTTAATCATTTTTTTATTAAACAAATTGTAGTAAGTTTGTAAATAAATTACATTTAATAACTAAATTATCAATATAGTCTAAATAATTTTATTACTTAAATTAGTGTTAATAGCAAAATATTATTATTTTAAAAATAATTAACAAAAATTATGTACACTTATTTATTTTCATATTATATCTTTCAAGCAAGATGAATTCTAAACAAAATAGGGAATTTCATTTAAAGTTTTTTTATTAAACAGTTTCATTTGTTTATGTTTTATTTTAGCTAATTGATTTGGTACTTTTGGATATAACACTAATCAATTATTATATTTATTTGTTTAAGCAACAATATAATGAAGATACTATATTATTTTATATATATTATTTATTTATAGTTTGAGTTAAAGAATGTAACGAAAATAAATTTTTGTGAGGATTTAGGTTTGAATCCTCACAATATATAAATAAGCAAGAACAAAAACAAATATTGCCAGTAACATAATATACAAAGTGAGATCCAGGTTTGAATAATTGTAAAACATGAGCTATAATGCAAACCCAACCCTGATTGAATGTTATAATAGTAGTTTTTGAACTCGACAAAGGCCCAATGATAAACGGCGGGTAGATTAGAATTTAGAATGCTCCGGACGTCATTTGGACATGAAGGAATTTTCGAAAATTGTAACCGAATTCTAAGGAATAATGAGTTTTCTTATTATATCCGGGAATTCGAAAGTGGTTTGCAAAGGAATTTGTAAGAAATTTCGGGGCTCCTATGACTTTGAACCTGATGAGTTTAAGAGATCAGGGACATTTGGCGAATAGTGATTTCCTGACCGAAATTCTAGCTCAAGGCCGAGAAGCCTGAAAATTAATAAAATAATAAAATGTCCGAAAAGCCTAATCATAGAGTCTAACGAAATCTTCAAAACGGAGGAAACGGGTCCGCTTTGATAGCTTCTCGCAAAAGCTAACCAACTTGTTCGGATAATAATACGCCATTACGTCCCGGATTCTCCGATTTTAATGATTTTAAATCCGATTTCGGTGATTTCAAAGCCCTGAATCCAATGTGGAAGATTTCAATTAAAATATTTGCGGTCACGAAGTTAGACGAACAGATAATATTTTATATTTAATTCCAGATAAAAGATAAGGTGAAACCGAGAAAAATCTGAGAATAGTATATTTTCTTATGAGAGCCAATCAAAACATTTCTTATGGGCTGTTAGGTTTGACTATTAGGGAATTGACCAATGAGGTTCATGGGCTCAAATGCACAAAATAAGTTGATCGCAATATAAAAGAAATGGAGGACCAAATTGGAAATTAAAGGAAAGTTAGAATATTTAAACGGGAGACAAACAAAATAATTCATTTTGGTCTCTCAAAAGTTAAGTAAACCGTAGAAAGAGTAAAGCAAACACAGAAAAAGAAGAGAGAAAAAGAGAAGCAAGAAGAAAAAGTGAAGGGCAAAGGTATGAGATGTGATTTTTTCTCCTCATTCAAGCCGCGATCTTCAAGTGGTAATCAAGGCAGATGTTCAAAAAGAAACTCAAGAAACAAGTGAAAAGGGACCATCTGACTTTAACGAACTCGGGAAGCAAGCTGATTGAGCTAAGTGAACTGTGAGTGAAAATGATATTTTGAGAATCGAAGTTTTTAAAAGTGAATGGTTTTAATGTTAAACTGAAAGTTTAATGTAAATTTTTATGTAAATGTTAAGGCATATGGAAATGTTTTATCTGGGTATTGTTTTATCTTGCATCAATGCCTATATTTATATTATTAAATACGATGCATATGTTAAGGCTATGAAAGTTTAAAAAAATGTTTAAAGAATTTATATGTGTTTTAAATGATAGCAGACTTAAATGTATTTATAAATGTATTTTGAAGCAAATGTTTTATCGATGGTTACCCTAAACCCATATGATCATATGACTGACATCGGCCGGCACTTTAAGCGTGTAAGGATTTAGAGGGTAAAGTTATAGCCGCCAACCGAGGGGGAAATAGGTGTCTAGAGTAATATCCTACACGTGATAAAAGTGCTATGACCGAACCCTATGCAAAGCCGCGGAGTTTCTCCGGGCAGTCAGGTGGTTATGACTGAATGTGATCACCTCACCGCCGCATCTGTGGAACTCGTTTCGGTGTTTATTCTCGGGTTCCATCAGAAAGAAAGAAAAAAGGAAAGAAAGAAAGAAAGAAAGAAAGAAAGAAATAAATAAAGAAAGAAAGTTTACGGTACAAATGTTTAAAGCATAAATGGATTTTAAATGCATAAGTATTTATTGAAAGAAAGTTTAAGGCATAAATGTTTAAGGTATAAATGGATTTTAATTGTATAAGTATATATTTTGGTATATACTCGAAAATGTTATTTTATCGAAAATGTACACTCACTCGGGGTCTTTAGCTCATTCTTTTCCCTATGTTTCAAAACATTTTCAGACCGAGATAGGTGCACAGGCAGAGCGTCCCTAAGTGTTGAGTCGAGCCATCAAGGAGACTTGCACACCTCGTGATTTCATTGTATATACTTTCTCCACCGTATATGTTGAATACTTTTTGTTATGGGATATATGTATATGTATGCCAAAAGTGAACCACGTGGGCTTTGACCTCGTGACGAGGTACGAGGGCGGCTCCGCTAAGTCCTGGGCCAAGCCTGTAATCTTTTGATAAAAAATAAATGCATGGATTTGAAGAAGTTTCAAATGTTTTGATGATTGAAATAAATAAATGTATATATGTATATATTGTGTTTGATTTGTCATGACGAGAGTCCTAAAACGGAAGTCGGGCTTGGAGGACGGAAAGATTAGAAGTGTTTTTAAATGTTTTCGCGTTTGTAAATTTGGGAAAGTCCGAAAAACAGAGGAAACTCTGGCCAATTTTTTTGAAAAATCCAAGTGTTTGAAAACAAAAGAAAAGAAAAAAAAAATTTATCACTTCGCTTCCGCATTATTTTCTAAAGATATGTTAAAGATTGTAAAGGGGTTCGCTCCATGGATTTTATTTGACAGTTTTAAGGAAAAGTTTCTATATCCATTGGAGTGCCGGGAGGTCCCCTCGGGTTCATGAGGTTAATCCGGGTCGGGATCCTTCATATAACATAATATACAAAGTGAATAATAGATATCTTCAAGCAAGATGAATTTTCAAAACAAATAGGGAATTTTATTTGAAGTTTTTTTTTATTAAATTGTTACTTCATTTGTTTGATACTATTTAACTAATTAATTTGGTACTTTGGATATAACACTAATCTATTATTATTTATTTGTTTAAGTTTATTTAATATTATTATATTATTTATACTCAATTATTTTATATATTAATTATTATTATATATTTATATATTATTTATTTATATTTGAATTATAATAAAATTTGTAAAATAAATTTGTGAGGATCTAGGTTTGAATCCTCACAATATACAAATAAGTAAGAACAAAACATATACTATTATTACATGACATACAAAGTAAGGATTCGGGTTTGAATTATTGTAAAAACATGAACTATAACATAATATACAAAATGAATAATAGATGTTTAAAAAAAAAGCTATTTATATTTTCAAATTTAAAAATTTATTGTGTTTAAAAGCTATTTATCATCTATGAATCATACTTTAGCTTTTTATGAACAAAAGTATTCCTATCATACATATAGTCTATTAATAAACAGAGAAATATGAAATCACTTTCTTTTTTCCCTATTAAATTTGAAAGATCTAAAAAGGGATAAAATATTAAGTAGGATATTAAATTTTTTTAAAAAGCAAAACCGGTAGGGATGAGTCAGAGAAAGAGAGAGAGAGAGAGAGGGGTGAGGGAAGGAAGAGAAAAGGGAGGAGAAAGAGAGTGGCAGAGGGGCTTATCGGGGGCTTTATTCTTGGTCTCTAAAAACTAAAACCTCATCCTCAAATTTTAAAGTAGGTTTCAAATTTTCTTCATATTTACGAATAATAAATATTTGGATTTCGGACTTCCATTGACGCCAGAGCCGGAGTAAGGGAGAGGTGGCGCTAAGCTACTGAATCAAATGTTCTAAACACAGAGTTACCACCTATCATCAAAGCTGCCTATTGAAATCGAGCCTCTCTCTCTCTCTCTTTATACTTCTTTCTTCCAATTTGTGTGTATTCGATTCCAAGTTGTTGGATTTAGGGTAGAGAGTCGGAGAACGATGGCTTGCTAGGTATTTTTTTGAGGGCTTCCCTAAGAACAGGGCTCGTAAAACAAGAGGTATTTTTTGTTTTTTGCATCGACCCGCAAGCAAACCATCATAATGTGTAGGTATTCATCGCAAATAGAGTTTGGTGTGTTATAGAATGAGGTGTTTGCTATTTTTTTTTTGAAAAACATCAAACCCCAGTTCACTTAATGTTTTCTTTTATGAGTACTTTTAGAACGATTTGCAGGAAGCTTCAGGGGTTGCTTAGCTCCAAGGAGAATGAACTTGTCTCTGCGTGTTTGTATTTTTCTTCCTCTCTTCTTTTGTTTGTCCTGTTGGTGCCATACTTAGATCAGATGTGCTTTGGTTTACTTAGGCAATCAAGTAATAGAAATCTATTTTTATTATCAGAAAAAACCTTAAAATGTCACTTAACAAAATTTGTAGTGTACTTCTTCTTTTTTTATTTCTTAGGATTTTTATTATGTATATCTAGTTTTTCTACTTTAAAAATAAAAAAAAAATGATTCAAAATTATCTCAAACTTGTGAATTGTTTTACCCTAATATCAGGCAATTTGTTTCATAGATTGCGATCAGGACTCAAAACTTCACACACACAGATCTAATAAACGATAGAAGTAATTTCACTGTTTCTTGTTATATGATTCAAGAATGGTTATGAGTGCATTTAGTACCCCATCTTAGGACACTAGAACATTTGAGAAGAGACGAGATTGAGTATCAGGGTACTTTACACCTATTGAAATACCTGCATCATGAATCCCAAGTCGATGGTAATTAGGTTGTCCATTCTAAGATATGAATGGCAGAGAGACAATTTATTTTGCCTTGCTATTTCTGGTAATTTTTAATCTTAGTTGCAGCTATGAAAACTTGTGTTTGATATTACTTAAAACTTTTCTTAGAGTTAAGGACTTCCCTAAATTGATTTGTTCTGATTCTTATTATTTATTCTGTTTATGTTTTGTTTTTGCTCTATCCATTGTTAGACTATTCAGCGCGGACTTAATCCGTGATTTGAGGTTTGAAACCCAACAACAAAAATTAAGGCCACCCCGACAAGAGTTTATTGCAGTGTTCGGGAGTTCAGATTTTAGTCCTTATATACTCGGTTATTGTTGTGTTAAAACAAAACATGATGGCTCACCTCTACACAAAATCATCTCGATCATGGTATCTATCTTCTGAAATTCAGGTATTAATTCTCCAATAAAATCAAGGTGTACGAAGCTAAGGGAACTGCTTTGAAGTTTGAAAGGCATTTAGTCTCGTAGAGATAATTGATTGTGTATTCTCAATGTGACCGCTCAAGGTCAGACAGCACTATCTCAATTCTTTCCACTCCCTATCAATTCCTAATGGTCACCATCTCTCATCGTTTTTGAAAGAACACTGTCACCATTGACAACCCCCGCCCCCATTTCTCAGTTTTTCATTCGCTCATAAGATATAATTTATATAATATTTTCCCTTAACTCATAAATGGCTTTTTATTCATAATCAACATTGCGGTGGGAATGAGACTCGACATTTTTTTTCAATAACCGCCATTGTTAAAAGCATCGTTAAGATTGTTCTCTTGTAATGTACAAGTGCTATCATGGGTCGTACGTGTTTATAGAGGTTCTAGCATCCGTATTAGGGAACAAGGAACTTATTGGGTTTATAGCTTGTTCTAGCTTCCATATACAACATTTATTGAGTTTGGTTGGTTGCATAAACAACAATTGTTTTGCTGTATTGAAAAAAAATGAAAGCAATATATAAAACATGTTTCAGAACCCACACGGGTTAATAATTATAAAAAAAAACTTCATATGAACATGTTTGTTGTTCTCAATTCAAAATAGAAAAATTCTAAACCATCTTCATTAACATACTCACTGTTATTGATTGGAATTATATGTGGAATTTCATTTCTGAGCATCTTGACATTTTATCTCATTATTTAATTTTTACTCACTTTGCAAAAATAGAAAAAAGAAACAAAACAAACTTGAATGGAAAAGCCCCAACAATGCCCACAAAGGGCTTTTCGGGGCAGATTAGCTTCCAGATTTGCAGATATAGACTTAATGGCTCAAATATCTAGAAAGTCCCATAATCTGGTGCTTCGGTCATATCTTCATGGCCCTTTCACTCCCAAGGAACCCTGCACGTATGTCTTATCTCTCTCCATTTCGTGTTAGAAACACCCAACGATATCGCTTCTTCTGTGGTTTCGTATTGAAAGGTAGACTCGAGCTACACCTCGCTTCCTACTTAACACCTGCTTGGTTTAAGAAGACTTGGAGTTGCACCCAATGATGTTTTATCTTTCATGGCCCTTGTTAGCGCGCATTCTCATGGTTCTTGAAAATGCCACCAATACCCATTTCAGGTTGTTTTCCACGCAGCCTCATCACGATGACTTCAAGGTTTCTATCAAGTAAGGCCCCATAAGCTCTAGCGTAAGCCCAATTTTTAATCTCCATCATTAGGAGAAAAGGAGAGACGCACCAATGAACTCTGATGCCCATTTGACCTAGTTTATCCAAGGAGCCTTTGTTAACGTGACTTCATTTTCTATCAAGTAGGCCCCTGTAAGCCATGATAGGCAATCTCAATCTTAATCTACATTTCACTAAGAGGAAAGAAGACACCCAAGAACTCCTTGATGACAAACAAACATCCATATAGTTGTAAGATAGTATTCTATTTTCCTTTTTTCCTTTTTATTTTTGAAACAGTAAAATAAGCATCTTTAATCATTTTTAAAGACAAGAAGGATGACAACTTCAACAATGTAAAACAAATGGTTAGATAAGGTTATCATTGTTGGTATAGTCATATGGACCCTTGGTATCCACCAAATTTTTTTTTAGAAAAAAAAAAATCACTTTGTGGCTCCCTTATATAAGAGGTAGAAAAAAAAATTATGATTAATTGAAAGGAACTTTTACATTATTAACATATTAGCTGGTTCACTGCCAAAATAACTTTGTTTCTCAAAAGTATGTGAACATATATTAGATGCATAGATATTATATAACCATCTTCTTGAAGAAGATGGTTCTTTTGTATGTTCAAATGTTAGAAAATGTGTTCTATTTGTTGTTTTTGTTCATCATGCTTAACACATTGATACGATGATAAAAGGAACCTAAAATTTAGAAATATCAAGTCCTCATTGCTTCTCATGCTCGCCACTAACTTTTGTTTATTTTAGGTGTTAAGTTATTAGATTTTTAAAAGTCTTAATGGTTAGAATTCGTGTCCATAATGTATGAGGCTCACAGTTACCTTAAAGAGGGATAGTAGTATGGGGAGAAGACAAAAACTCGAGACATCAAGTTTTAATACAATGTGAAGTTGCCAACTTTCCTAAAAGCCTAAGCTGTTTGAGTTTGGGCCCATAATGCATGTTGGACTTACACATGGAAACCAACAGTTAGGTTGCCATTAGGAAAATAAGCTTGGTATGTGTCTGAATCATATGAGTTCTTGTAGCTATATTGTGGATGTCAATTATACAAAACCCGAGATCATTTTGGAGACACCTGGACAAAGATATTTGCAATGTGGTAGGCATATTTCAGGGTATCTTCTTATTTTAATTCCTGAGCCGACTTTAATATTTTGTTTCTTATTGGGAATTATCGGATCATCTCATTGTATGTTTCAACATCTTCATGCACACTAGAGTGTTTGTGGTTGACTTACCTCAATCTTTCTGTTTCTGTCAGCTATAAGATTATTCATATTCATTTTTCAAAGTTCTTTGCCTATTATAACTGCAAAATATTTTAATTTGGGATTGTGAATTGTCGCAAATACCGGCTAGTCAATTTCCTTTCATAATCTTTTTCATGATTTTAAAATTTGAATCGCTTAATATTTACCGCCTCCATAGATATCACGATGACTATTCAAAAGCTTGCATTCCTATGTATTGATCGTTCGTTTGTCTACATGCAAAATACGGAAGTCATTACGTGCCTTGCAAATCTAAGGTTTACTTTTTTTAACTTTATTTAAAGTCAGTCCCGTATGGCACTATTTCAGGCATCCTTAAGTGTTAATGATAGATGGTTAAATCATAGTTCTAAAAGAAACCTATGCTCAAGGAAAATAATTTCACTATTGAAGAGGCATGCCTTGTAGACTTTATTTTCCTCTTTAAACACTTCTATTATTGATATTGTTAATTATTTATTAAAATGTATGTAATTTTGTTACATTTTTTTGTTGCATGGTTTTTTTAAATATTAGGAATTTTAAATTTTTATTCATTCAATTAGATTTTGAATCATACTTTATAAAATTGATATGCATCCAATGTCACATTTCATTTCACTTGTGGGCATTGTGTTATGCCTTGTTGCCTAAAACCTTTTGTGCCTTTAAAACTAAGAGTTGATTCCACCTATCAAAAAATAAAAATAAAAAAACTAGAGTTGGAATCCGTGAAATTTATCGCTTAATTTTTTAGCTCTTCATTAACGCAGTTCAGGTGTGAACATGTTAATTTATAACATGGCTTAATTTCATTAACATGGCTTGTTCTAAGGATAACAAGAGTAGCGAGAAGGCCAGCATTGGCAAAGATGTAACCGTAGGTGTGACAGAGCAACTTATTATGCTTATTTGTTTCGTGGTTTGACAGATGGGAAGAGATATTGCATATGATCACCGGTCTGCGGACTTGCTTCAGGCCGCCTTCACCCGCATTCGCATCACTAATTTGTAAATTGTGTTTTTATCATTATGTTATGTCTTCATATAATCTTTATCAACCGCTTTTATGTTTGGGTTTTGTCTATGCCGTTTGACTTATTTATCTTCGTGGACGTGCTTTCCTCTCCTCTCTTAGCACTCGTCCCCAAATTTCAAATGTAAGATCTCCAAGGTTGGTGAATCTTTCAATAATTATAGTGTCCGCTTGTATTCTTTAGCAATCAGAAAGTTCAATGATTAAAATATTGACATTTGCTTGTTCAAGAAACTCAAGGTCTTGTTTTTTCAACCCGCATCTTCATGGGCCGGTTGCTTGTGGTGGCGAGATGGTGCCATATATTGAAGGCTTTGATATGAGAACGAGATCATCAGTTGGTGGGAGAGATGTCAACACGCCGATTCCTGTGTCCGAGCCGACATGAACCGAACCCGCTGGGGCGCGAAACCATATAATCGGGACTTCCTACTTTTTTTTTTTTTTTTTTTTTCGTAGTCGAACTTATATTCCCCGTGGAAAGCAAATGATTTTAGTAACCAACAATCATTTACATTTACCAATGAACTACCAACGAATGGTATCCATTAAAATTTATACATATTTACTAAGTCCCATTTCGATACAAATACATACCTATACATATCTAATACAAACATCGAGATTGCGAACAAGTGTCGGGTGAGCACCTATCTCTCGAGATGCCTATACCGCCGGTGTGGAATGTCCCGTCCTCTTTATCTTCTTCAAGACTCACACCTGATTGAACACCGTGCTGCTTTCTTACGCTATGGGAAACATAGACAAGAATTTCACCAATAACAATAATCGCCGTCACTATCTTTTTACATTTACTATTACTTATGCATATAACGAAGTCTATTCTTATGTGACTTCTAACTCATATCATATTATACATGTAGATTTTGCCCTTTTCTGATTCCATATCATTATCTACTTCCATGTATCATGTCTTTTACAAGTGTTCAATTCATCTCTTCTACATGTATGTCATGTTAGATCATAATCAAAACAAACTTATACAATGGCAAATCGAAACGTTTCAAGTCATATTAAATACATACCGGGTCAAATCAAACTAACACCAATACATATTATACTTTTATCATTATCACGGCCGAAGCCATTAATCAACACACTTTAGCAATTACAGTTCATGATCTGGGAGGCCCGTTTAGATCCTTTTAGTCATCGCTTTATTAAGTCCCTATTTTCAAAGTGTCACAATCGAACTCTCGACTTTGACTCGTTGGCGGATACAAGTCAGAGCCCGGTTTACTCCGACGCTGACACACACTCCCCTACTTCTTCCCAAGAAATAGCGCAGCCGGCCACTCCATTTAAAATCCTAGCCGTTACCTCTTAACGACTAGAAATCCCCTCGTGAAGCGGTCAGACAGCTTTGCTTAAACCTCCTATAAAATTTTTCTTTTAATTTATAACTTAGGATTTGGTAAAATCTTAGCAGCGGAAAACTTCGGCAGCATGACGGCTGCACATAGTCTAATTCCAAATCCTGTATACATCCAATTTACACTATATCCAAAATATCCAAACATGGCAACCAGCATACCAACACATTCTCACAACTAACTATGTACATACATATGTCCCATTATACATATTCAAAGTATGTTCTTACAAAATATAATTAATAATAATAAAGACTTATACCGATGTCAGACTAATCCTATAGTGTCTAAATGGCCTTGCGTGACTGCACTGAAAATAGTTTTGGGGATATAAAATAATGAGCTAAACGAGCTCAGTGAGTGTATGCTTTTATAAAAGATTTTGCTTTTCCGGAAAACCTCAAAACTGTAAAACTTTCTTTACAATATTTTTGCGTGTTTTTACTTTGCTTTGCTTGCTTGAAAGTTTCTAAAACTTTTCTTGCTTGCTTGCTTTTATACTTGCTTGCTTTTAAAGTATATAAAACTTTAATACTTTCTTGCTTGCTTATTTGCTTTCTTATGCTTGTAAACTCTTTTATTGTTTTGTTTCGCTAGAAGTTTATAAAACTTCTATACTTTCTTTCTTTGCTTGCTTTATCTTGCTTGAAAAGTTTCTTAAAACCTTTCACAAACCTTTTGCTTTAAAAGTTTCTCAAAACTTTTTTCATAAAAACGAGAGCCTGGGCTCAACCGTTTGCTTTGAAAATAAAACCCACGGGAGCTTGGCTCAACCGATCGTTTTGAAATCTAAACGGGAGCCTGGGCTCAACCGTTTGCTTTAAAACTCTCCGGAAGCCTGTGCGACCGGGAACCAATGGTTGATTTTTCAAATCTATATATCATGTTTGTAAAACATCAACCACTGGAGGCCTATTTTTGCTTATCATACCCTAGTGAACACGGAACTCAGGGTCAACCGTGCCGGTGGAAGGACCTTTGTCCAAGGCCACCTTTTCTCTTCTTTTTCCCAGAATATGGTGGAATTGACTCCTCGTGTCGCCACCACTCATAATTTAGTTAGAGCTCATAACCTTATATACCTCCCGTGACGCGTTACTTCGCCTTTTTAAATGCATGATATATGTCCTAAGTTTGCCGACCGTGCAAAACTACAATGCATGTATGAAATCCTAACACCACCGCACGCACGGATACCTTCCGACCGGCTTGTTTGCTTAAACTAGGGGAAGGCCTTACCACAACTTTTCATTGCTTGCTTGCTTGCTTGTTTCAAATGTTTTACACTTTGAAACCATTTGCTTGCTTGCTTGCTTGAAAATGGTTTAATTATTCAAAATCATTTGCTTAGTTGCTTGTTTGTTTCAAAAAATGGTTTAACTTTTCAAAAACCATTTACTTACTTGTTTGCTTGCTTAATTATGGTTTTACAATTCTAAAACCCAATGTTTGTGCTTTTCAAAAAATGGTTTAACTCAAACCATTTGCTTGCTTTTTATCTCATTGCTTGCTTCTTTGAAAAATGGTTTGTATTCAAACCATAAAATACCAGTGTAAAGCAATTTGTAATAATAATAATAATAATACACTAGTATTTGGAAAATGAGTTTAGAACACTCACCTCTTTGCTTGCTTAACTTGAGCACCGTTCCACACTTATCCCGCCTTTACTTTAACCTACAACTCAAACGAATACGACGACAAATTAATCGCATAACTTAACGTACTTCCTAGACTTAGTCACACTCTTTATACTTTTTTAAAGTTAAGGAAGCAGGTTCTATTCCAACTGAATTACTCCACCTGGAGTTAATCAAACCTGCTTACATTCAAACAACCGACTACTCTAGCGTCCAAAGCTGATGGTGAATTTTTCTTACATACGGCCCTTAATTTTTGAGTGAATTTTTGGGCCAATTTAGATCATATGAATTTGATGATAGCATTTTAAATTTTGTTCTCCTTGAAGTCTATTTTACGTAGCCACTTGAATCACTCAAATCGGAGGCAAGAAATGAGGTTGAAATACTAAAACTGGTCGAAACAGAGTGTCTGGGTAAACATCCTCACTTGGTGGACTTAACTCTGCACAGACTCTCTGGGCCAAAATGACCAGAGCAAAGTCCTACCGGTAGGACTTCCTATTGTACCTATGACTTTACCCGAATGCCCAGATTTGTTATTTCTCCCACTTTGATACCAATTCACTCCCGAAGGAAATCCCTATAATTCATAATACCAAAACTAACTTGGAAATCATCTAAAACAACTCCAATAACATAGAATTCGCAAGCCTGGAAACTCAAAACCCAAACCCAGTGAAAACCAAGAACACTACCTAAGGTCCACCAATTTTTAAACATCATGTAATTTGATGATTCTGTGCTTCTTTACATCAATTGGGTTTTACTCAAATAACCCCAACCAATCAAAGGCTTAATGTGCTCTTTGCACAAAACCTGTATCAAAAGCGAGTAACTAATTCCATACCCAAGCCCAGAAACTAAAAATACACTAAGGCAAACACACACTGCACCATACACTTGATCAGCCTTCTCCTCCCTCTTCCTCCTCCTCTGGCTCTCTTCTTTTCTCACCTACTAAGCCATAGCAACTTATGATCAAATGAAATTTTTGCCTTTATTTTCCTCTCTTTATTAAATATCAACTTATCATAAATTGCAACTAGTTCCTCATCTTTTCATTATTGGTAATAAGAATTTTAAATTGTATTGTGGCCCATCTCTAACTTAATTTTGATTTAATGTCCTTTGCTTCAATGACAACAGGCCCTTAAGCTCATACACCCTCGGGTTTCCAAAATTCATCATTTCATGGTTTTTGGCCCCAAAATATTCAGCAGAGACTTAGTGTTCTTATACACCCCTACAAGATCATGCACAGACTCTCCCGGACGTGGTGTTACAGACGTTTTCAATCAAAAACATTTATTTCGCTTTATTAAATTTTTATTTTCGTGAGTCACAATTAATCTCGATTTGACCTGGTCATGGATTCAAGTTGGAGTCTCTCTAGCTTAATTCGACATTTCAACAGATTCTTCAAAACATGTTGTTTATGTTATTCGTCGACCTTTAATTGCAAAAGCACTTCTTCGAGCAATCCTACGACCATTTACAAATTAAAAGACTCATAACATTCATACTTAATAACACGATTGACTAAATAATGCCTTTTTTATCCACATAACTCGCGTGCTATTCATTTTCGCATGCTTTCATTTTTCACATTATTTATCATATCACAACATGCCTTTTCAATGCAATAATTGTAAGACCCGAGAAATTCCAATTTCTGGAATAAGGGCAAAATCGTAATTTTGATTACAAAATTTTAATTACGGTTAAAAGTCCATAATTAATTTCAGATTCTGTGATGACAAACGGATTACACCGTTGAATCGTCTCGCGAAATCTAGCTAGCACGTAAAATTTCGCACTAATGGCATGCTATCGGTGACGCTGAGCAGATCGTTGCCAGGTGTCAGAATGTTTCATGACGAGTTGATATAGCATGTACTCATGTACCATAGGTGGTATGAGTAGAGAAATGATGAAATTGGACGGCCGAGGTAGTGCCGAATATCAAATCTGGTAAAAGAGGGACATGATGATCATTTAGAGATTTGATATTTAAGTCACAAAAGGACAAAATAGCTAATAGGACCCTTCTTCTCCAAACTAAAAGAAGGCAAAACGTGAAAATCAAGAAAAAGGGAACCAGTAGCCATGGAGAATTGCTTTTGCAGAGAGCTTAGCTTCTCTCTAGATTTGCAAGATTCGAATGCTGGCGGTCTTCAAAGACAAAGAAGAAAACGTTTCACGCTGAGCAGTTACGCGTGGACCCCGGGTTTATGAAGCTTTTTGACAACCTAAAGAGTGCAGTGATTTTCTCCTACTCGTTTTATTCCCATTTTTAAGGGTTTTTCCATGTTTCGGTTGGTTTGAGGCCGTGAGGGGCCGTTTGATCGGTCCCAAAGCTTGGGACCGAATTGATTTGAATTTATTGAAACCCAATGTTGAAACAATGGCTGTTACGGGCTGTTGGGTGTTTTAATTCTAAAAATTTATGATTTAAATCATGTATTGATATGAAAAAGCGCCGAACGGTCAGACGACGTCCCAAAACATGAGACCGAATCGTGGAATCTTTGAAAGAGAAAAACGGGAGCGTACCGCGGATCGCTCCACCGATAAGAAATGCCGGCAGGATTAGTGTTATCTTGTATCAAATGTTTGCTTGGTATGTATCGTGGGGTCGGGAATGGTCGTGGATTAAGTGGGTTCACTATGGTATGTTTTAGGATTTTCTCCGGGAATAGTAAACGAGGGTTTCACTATTCCCGGAATAGTGTTCTAAAAATGTATATTTTTGTGAAAATATGTGTTGGTCGAGTGATTTAAATTAACATTGTATGATCATTGCACTCTAAGCGAGCTAACTGATGCGGTATTTAATTTAATTTACATGACATGATTGTGTGAATTACTACTTTGTAAATATATGCATGTTTATATATTTACATGTGAATTAGACTGTATTGGAATTGGCACACATGCATTCCATATGCACTGGAACATCCTAGGACTATAGGAGTTAGTGCATGAGATGAGTCTAGAAGAAAAGGTTCTGAGTAGTCTAAAAATATTAAACGACTGAGGTCTAAAATGTTAATTATTTGAGGTATCTAACCAAATAATATATCAACCGTCGGAGCGACCTAGTTGATATATATGTTCATCGGAGGTAACTAACAAATGAATATATCAACCGCCTGGAGCGCCCGCTTGATATATATTCATCTGAGGGTAGTCCACAACACTAATATATATCAATCGCCTGAGCGGCCCAATCGATATATATTCATCTATGAGGGTTGCCCACTAATAAATGATAATTTCATAATGCAGGTTTAGGGCGAAAAGAGAGAGTCGGTGGAGGACCCTGGATCCGAGTTGGTCACATGTATTATCTGCTAGGATCATGCATTTGCTCAATGTTTGTTTAAATTGAAACATTGCAATCGCACTTAGGTGGTGAGAGCCCATTTGCATGCATTCTCCCATCAGCTTTGAGTCACCCATGCTGATCCCCTTTCACGTACGGGTGAGCGCATTTGCGAGAGCGTCAACCTAGAGACCGTGGATTAGAAGAAGTTTCGATTGTGGCTTTGGCTTGACGTGGATATCTACATGTATTAGAATTTTCCTAATTTTAATATATGTTGTATATAAGAGTAAAACATTTGAACTCTTCAGAACTATCGGGTATATAGTTGAATTCATAGTTAGTATGTGTATTATGAGGACGCGAGGGCCTAAGTGGCCGTGATACTCATGTGTGATTTGATTCTGGATATATTGAATATATTGGACTCCGCTTGGGGACAGTTTCATGTGTATTTTAACTGGGGTATTTCCCAGCACAAAGGAGACTCTCTCGCTCTGATTAAAGTGGCGCTGCAACCCGACCTCCCACTGTATTCCGGTCATTTCCGGGGTAGTCAACCTGACCCTGTTTTGGTCCGTCACGCCTGGTATCAGAGCTTAGGCATACGAATACCTAGGAGCTCGGGTTGGGTATCCATCACCACTTGGGTGTTTAATGAGTGTAGTGTAGCCTAGAGATGGAGGCTCGGGCTTAGGCCATGAATGTAAAACATCACCACTAGGTGTGGTTCGATGTTGAGTTTAGGTATGGGATTAATGTGAAAATCACGTTAACATTTAGGACACTATGTGCACGTGTGTTGATGTGTTTCAAGATTTGATGAATTGTGTGTGAATGGTATGCTCACCATGTGGTGTGTGATGAGATTGATTATGTTGTGTGAAAAATATATGTATAACATGAATGATTATAAAATTTATGTAGTATCTTAAGATGAGGCATGTGTGTGAAGTTAGGGTATTAGTTAGATGAGATGTGTAGAAAATAGTTTAGAAAATATTTAGAGTGGCATGTAAAGGCACAAACCTGAAAAGAAAATGAAGAAAAATAAATAATACCTTAATAAATTTATTTGATGAGAATTGAAGAAAATTCGGGGAAAATAAATTTTATAAATTTATTTGAGTGTTAAAAAATGATTTTAGTGATTAGTGATTTTTCCAATTTCGAAATAAATGGAAAAAACATAATAGAAAAAAAAATTTTGTGCAGAAAAATTGAATTTTGGGCTACTGCCCAAGTATATTGCAAGGCTAGGTACCGGGTTGGGGCCGGAGGGCGTGCGCTGGCGCGCGGAGCGCCGCAGCGCGGGCGTGGGCGCGCGGCGAGGGCGCAGTGGTAGCCGGGCGCTGAGCCGGCGAGCGGGCGCTACGCAGCACGCGGACGCGCGATGAGCGCGGCGCGGCGCGCGAGCCAGCGAAGCGCGCAGCGCTACGGGCGAGCGTAGTACAGTTACGGGCGCGCGGTGAAGAGTTGCGCTGGGCGCGCGGCGCGCGCGCGCTGGGCGCGCTGGGCGCTGGGCGCGCGGGCTACGCAGCGGCGCGGGAAGCGGCGCCGCAGCGACGAAGCAGAGTTACGGCAGGCACGGTGGTGGGCGCGCAGTTACGCGCCAAGACGGCGCGGCACGCATGTCAGGCGGCTCGGCGCCGGATGGGTGCGTAGGTGCCGGGCTACCACATGGTGCAATTTGCACCTGGCTCGCCGTTTTGCTTGACCTTGTCGACTCGGTATTTTCCTTGAGTCACTAAAATGGAACACTGCTCATTGTAAAATAGGGAATTTTCGAAAATTTTTTTTTTTATAAATTCAAATAAAATCAACAAAATTTGATAAAATTTTCGAAAATAAAATTTGCAAAAATAAAATTTTTCAAAATTAAAATTTTGTTGAAAAACAATATTTTAAATGCAAATGGATTGGCCTCTATAATACCGGAAGTGCAAGGACAACGATATACACCGGGTTATGTATGATTAGCATTCCTGGGTCGTATGCCCTGTAGATATCAGACGATTTAACCACTATTTGAAATGGTGATTGCCAGAAGTTACGCATTTAAATTATATGCATGGTGTAATGCGATAGGAAAAAGCGCGCGAATGCTAAGGTCGGGAATTAGCTTAATCTAGGGATTCGGGGTACCGAAATGAACAAGAGAGCCTCAAAATTTTATTCGAATAAACGAATCGAGTGGTTGAAACTTTAGCACCACTTTAGGAAATGAACGGGTCATCGGGTTGTCAAGTCTATTAGTAATGGCATCGTTGATTGGTTAGGTTGACTGGAAATGAAATTACATGAATCGTGTTGCCATTCTCGACCAATGTAGATGGTTGCAGAGAAAGGGCGAGACGTAGAGAACGCCCACGGCACCGGTCGCACAACCAAGTGAGCCTGATCAAGACATCTTCTTTGCCGAGGTCAGGGTATTACAAAATGTAATGCTATAGCATTGTGCTGGTATAGTGGTGCAGACGGTGAAGATCCCAGTAACCTTCGTGAGGTTCGGGGACGATTGTCCTCCCGACATTCATTGTGGGGAAAAGATCCGATGGTGGTAGACCATTGGTTCGCGTAACGAGAAAGTGTTGGGAGGCTGCGGAGATTACTCATACTTACCGTGATTAGACGAAGGCGCTCTAGCTAGAGAATGAGGCCCAAATAGAGTGGAATGGGCAAAGAAATTCCCAGAGACCCTAGAGAGCCGTTGCATGTAAATTCTCCCTGTGTGGATTAGTATGAATAGTACGATATGTCGAGGTTGCGTAAAGCAGAGATCTCGAGGACCTACCATAGTGGACCTATATTTAGACATGTTCGTAGTTCGAGGTCATCCCGAGGATGGATCAGTCGATAGCTTACGTGGTCATCGATCGTGGAGCGAGGAGGGTTACCGCCATAATGCCAGGATTCGTAATCGCATGGTATTTCGTGGGGGCGTGCATGACATTTTGCCCCGCATGATATGAGTCCAAGTGTCGGGATTAATTAGCGGGTTGGCTAGCGAGCTCACTTAGAGGACGAGGTGAGACCGAATAGATCTACCCCAGTAGTTTGCGAATACGTGGATGTTTTTTTTTTCCTGCAAGGAGCTACCCTGACTACCTTCTCACATGTGTGTGACAGACTTCGCATCAAGCGACACCGGTATTTCTCCCATTCTGCGACTGTGATGGGGCACCTAGCTGAGTTGCGAACTCAATACCCGCCAGTAGCCGAGCCATCGATTAAGCGTTCATTGTGACTCCAGCACTTCACTACGGGTGCTTTTGTCACCTGGCGGCGAAGAGGGGCAAGACCCTTCGACCGTGCATAGACTACGTGCGCTGAATGTGGTTATGATCAAGAATCGTACCCATTACCGAGATCAGCTTACTGGTTTGATCACTTGAGAGGAGTGCTGTAGTCTACTCCAAAATTGCACTTTGCACTGGTTACCATCACTGAGGGTTGGGTGGAGACAGATATCCTAAGACGAAGTAGGACGCCGTTATTGGCACTTCGAAGTTTACTGATGCCTTCGGATTGACGACGCGCCTAACAAGATTCATGATCCATGCATAGGATATTCTAACCCTATTTAGATCAGTTTGTCGTAGCCGTGGATGACACTCTCGATCTACCCCTATTAGAGTGGGGAGCATGAGTATCACTGAGGATCGTTCTTTATTGGTTGAGAAACCATCAGACACCAAGTTCAAGAAGTGCTGAAGCTGAGCCATCGTGGGAGATTTTTGGGACACCGGGTGTCAACATCAAAGAGTGCTGGTCGACCTGCAGAGAAGGTTGAGGCGCGATGCGCCTGGGAGACCGAAGTCAATTATCTGAAAGATACGAAGTTCTTGCGACCGGCCTTGGTATTACTGAGAGACACGCAGAATGGGCCAGTTGTTCATTCTGGACAGGATCGTGACTTCGCCTACGGGATATGGACTCGATGGTTGGGAATTTAATTTCACCACAGTATAGAGAACGAGATATAGAACACTGGAATATCGGGTGTTATGAAACAAGAGGAGGATCAGTTTCTCCTAGTTCAGTGGAAGAGGTGGAAGACTTCCTCGCTTCACACCTAGTTTCGTGGACTAGGGTCAGATTTTCGGTTAGCGAGTGACGGGATTGCCCCAAAGACAAGGATCCCAAGACTTTGGGACAATGCAGTCCCAGCTAACCGTAGTACAGCAGAGTATACAGTTCATTCCTCCACACCCTAGTAAGGGTTAGGTGAACGAAGTTTCACTTTGTGGGTGCTATATAAGCACTTAACAAAGACAGACGCCAAAGGGGCCAGAGTATGGGTCGAAGTCAGGGACGGAACAGATTTACGCAGCGGAAGCGTGGTGGACCTTAGAGTGGTAGAATCTATCAAGTTGTGGATTGTCGCTTGACAGGTGAATCGACAACCATCTGGGTCAATAGCATCGAGACCTTAGCCGGTCATTACAATTTATTACCCACATCGATCTGGGCTTAGAGGTTAAGGCCTTTAGAGAAGCCAAGTATAGATGTTCTTCCCTAGGATGTAGGGTGAGAGTTGACCTGATAGGTCGAGATTATGAATGAGAGGTCTCCGAGATTCTACTCATGGTGAGAATCTTGGAGTTAGGGTGTAAGAGACCCGGGGAGATATCCGGAATTTCTGGGAGAATGTAAGAAGCTCGAAGTGTAAGCCGAAGAGTTATGTAATCGAGATGAAGACACGCTGTCAGGTTATCACGTAGACTTAGAGTTAAGGATGTGAGCTCCAGAGTGACTCGAGATTTGATACCCATTGAAATTGCATTTGGGTGTGGCCGAGTCAAAGAAGGACTCCTGCAGATACTACAAGTCATTCACGGCATAGATTGAGCTGATACCATTGGATTGTCAGTTGATTGTGACCTTGAGAGGTTAGCGTTACACACCAAGCAAGGCTGAGTAGGGTTACGTGTGTATGGATTACATACTGGTGTTGGGAGGGCATGTTGCTAACATGTGTCCTCGATCATAAGGGTAGAGGATTAATCGCTCTAGTAGAATTCGGCCAAACGAGAGTTATTATCAGCGAGCACAATGCACGGCACCATATGAGGAATTGTATGGGAGGCCATGTAGATCACCGTTATGTTGGACCGAGGTGGGAGAGAGCTCCATCACTGGTCCTGATCTAATTAGAGACACTTATGAGAAGGTGAGTTCGACACGAGAAGGTTTTCTCACCCGCTTAGAGCCGACAAAAGAGCTTATGCTGAGTAGCGACGTCGACTCCTTAGAGTCCAGGTCAGGATCGCGCTTGAGGGTGATGCTCTAAGAGAGGTGAGTGGTCGTTCGGCAAGCATGAGAAGCTATCGCCGATTCATCGACCTTTCGAGATACTCGGTGAGGATAGGCACCGGCGAAGCGCATCAAGTTGGCGATCGCCTAAAGATGATGTGTGTGTCCACGAGATATTTCACGTCTCCATGCTCCGGAAATATATTCCAGATCCAGCCCATGTGGTGGATTGGGGACAGATTGAGATTGACACTGATGGATTTTTTGAGGGAGGACTGGTGCATTACTCAGAACGTGATCAGGTTTTGCGACGCAAGACCGTGAGGCTAGTGAGAGTGCTATGACAGCACCGTGGAGTGGAGGAGTCAACGTGAGCGAGGACACGATGCGGCCACCTATCCCTTCTTGTTTAGGATGAAGGCAATGTAATTTAGTCGCTTTAAGGTTTAAATGATTAGTTTACATGCATGATGGAAAGGGCGCACAGACATGCATGCGCGATTATGATAGTTTCGGGATCGAAATTTTTAAGGAGGGGAGAATGAAGATTCCGAGAAATTCCACTCGAATAAGGGCAAAATCGTAATTTTGATTACAAAATTTTAATTACTGTTAAAAGTCCGTAATTAATTATCTAGATCTCAGATGACAAAACGGATTGCACCGTTGGAATCGTCTCGCGAAATCTAGCTAGCACGTAAAATTTCGTGAATTTGTCGAGACAATGAGTTCGCACGCTTTTCTTCGGTGTGTATCGCTGCTTCGTGTCAGAATCGGTTTTCAATGCGACTTAAAGCCACATATAGCATGTGTACTCATGTACCATAGTGGTGGAGAGCAGAGAAATGATGAAATCGACGGCCGGCGAGTGCCGACATCAAATCGTAAAGAGGGACATGATGGTCATTTGTGAGATTTGATATTTAAGTCCTAGTATTAATAAATAGCTAATAGGACCCTTCTTCTCCAAACTAAAAGAAGGCAAAACGTGAAAATCAAGGAAAAGGAACCAAAGAGCTGCATGGAGAATTATTTTAGAGAGAAGCTTAAGCTTCTTAGATTTGCAAGAGATCTAGCTGCATGGCCTTCAAGACAAAGAAGGGTGCTCTACGTGAAGGTAGCTACGCGTGGACCCCTGTTTATGTAGTTTTTGACAACTCCAAGAGGTAGTATTTTCCTACGGCGCTTTATTCCCATTTCTTAAGGGTTTTTCCATGTTTCATGGTTTCTGAGGCCAGGGGTTGCTTTTGATCGGTCCCAAAGCTTGGGACCGAATTGGATTTGAATTTATTGAAACCCAATGCTAAAACACAGTGGCTGTTAAGGGCTGTTGGGTGTTTTAATTCTAAAAAATTTATGATTTAAATAATGTACGACATGGAAAAAGGCTGAACGGGAGTCAGATGATCGTCCCAAAACATGGTGAATCAACGGAATTTTCGAAGAGAAAATGGAGCGTTCGCGACCGTCGTTCTAGCGTTAGGGTTGTTCGGGTGATTAGTATGGCTCCTGTGCATTAAATGCTTGCTTGGTATGCATTGGGTCGAATGGCCGTGGATTGGGGTCTACTAAGTGAACTTGGACAGATTTTCCTGAATAGTAAATCTAGGGTTTCACTATTCCCTAAATAGTGTTCTAAAAATGTATATTTTGTGAAAATATGTGTTGGTCGAGTGGATTTAAACTGGAATTTACCGTGGTATGATCATTAGCCCAAGTGAGCTAACTTTGATGTGTGCACACTAATTTGCGACATGATTGTGTGAATTGGTCGCTTTTGTAAATATATGCATAAGCTATATATTTTGTTACGTGAATTAGACTGTGACGGAATCGCACATATTCCATATATGCACCGGAACATCCTTGTGACTATAGGAGTTAGTGCATGAGATGAGTCTAAAAGAAAAAGGTTCGAGCAGTCTAAAATATTAAATGGTTCGAGGGTTGTCTAAAATGTTAATTATCTGAGGGTAGCCCAAACTAAATAATATATCAAACCGTCTGAGCGCCCAAATTTATATATATTCATCTGAGGGTAGTCCAAACTAAATAATATATCAATCCGCTGGAGCTGCCTGAAGTTGATATATATTCATCGAGGGTAGTCCATTAAACAATTAATATATATCAATCAGTTTGAAAGCGCCCAATTGATATATATTCACTGAGGGCTGCCCACTAATAAAATGATAATTCTCATACGAGGCTTAAAGTGAGGTGAGAGAGTCGGTGAGGACTCTAGATCTGAAGTTGGTCATGTAGACATTCAAGTAGGATCATGCATTTGCTTGAATGTTTGTTTAAATTGGAACATTGCACTGCACTTAGGTGGTGAGTAGCCCATTTAGGGCGATTCTCCTACTGAGCTTTAGCTCACCCCGTCGTGGGATCCCCCTTTTCACAGGTACAGGGAGCATACGAGGAGAAGGCTCATCCTAGAGACCGTGGATTAGAAGAAAAGCCGGATTGTGGCTTTGGCTTGACGATATCTACATGTATTAGAATCTTTCCCTCTAATTTTAATATATGTCAGATATATAAAACATTTGAACTCTTGTAACTACTGGGTATATAGTTGAATCTATAGTTAGTATGTATTATTTAGACGCCTCAGGGGCCCATGGTCGATTACTCTCATGTGATTTGATCTCTTGATATATTGAATATATTGACTGCTGGGGACAGGTTTCATGCAGGTATTTGGACTGGGTAGAGCTCCCCGCACAAAGGAGATTCCAATTTTCTAAAGTGACGGCCGGGTAACCACCTCCACTTGTATTCTGCGGGTTGATCTGCAGTCAACTGACCTCCGGGTTTCAGCGCTACAATAATCTGACCACAATTCAGCTTTGTTTCTTTAGCATACTCCATAAAAATCGCATTTTACACTCGCCAATGTTGGTTATTTCACTTTGACTTATTTAATTTACATTTCGACGGATTCCTTAATGAATCCCGCCCTTATTATCATCTCTAATGTACCTACACATTTTACACCGTCTCCCACCATGACGGAGTCGCTTTCGTGCACCCACACGTGGTATCAATTATTTGGTTCTCCCATCATGACGATGTCGTGCTTATGCATCCCGACGTGGTATCACTGGCCCGGCTCTCCCATCATGACGGATGCCGCTTGATGCATCCCGGCCACGTGGTATCAATTATTCTGCTTCTCCCATCATGACTAATGCCGCTTGGGTTCATCCCGACACGTGGTATCACTTATTCGGTTCTCCCATCATGACGGTGATGTCGCTTCAGTGCATCTCACACGCGGTATCACTTATCTGCTCTCCCATCATGACGGATGCCGCTTTGCATCCCGGCACGCGGTATCAATTATTCGGTTCCCATCATGATGGATGCCGCTTGGTATCCCACATGTGGTATCACTTATTCGGTTCTCCCATCATGACGGATGCTGTTTGGTGCATCCCGACACGCGGGTATCAATTATTCGCCCTCCCATCACGTATGATGTCAAGCTTTGGTGCACTCACACACGTGGTATCACTTATTCGCCTTCTATCATGCCTGGATGCCGCTTGGTGCATCCCACGACGTATCAATTATTCGGTTCTCCCATCATGAAGGATGCTGTTTGCGCACCCGAATGGTATCACTTATTCGTTCCTCCCATCATGTCTGATGCCGCTTGCGCAGAATCCCGACATCGCGTATCACTTATTCGGTCTTCTCATCATGCCTGGATGCCGCTTAGGTGCATCCCACACGTGGTATCAATTAAAATGTCATACGCCATCAAGACGGATGCCGACAAGTGGCATCCCGCCAAGTGGGACATTGGAATAATTTCGGTGCCTTTTGACGATGCCGATTAGTGCAATCCTCGTCAGCGTTCATTCTTCATATCATTCAATTCAGAATAAGACGGATTCCGCTTTAATGAATCCCGTCTTTATTATTATTATTCATGCCTCATTCGGTTTTCGAATCACAAGCATTTCTATTTCATATTCACTCGTGATTCACATTTTTGACATTCCGCTTGATGAATCCTGGCCCTTATTAACATTCGACCATTCTATTTTTCAAATATCGCATCAATTCCATAATCATTTTCGTGTTATCTTTTCAAAGATATACTCAATCATAAATACTCATTCACGTATTCATTTTATATACTCATTCACATATTCATTCACGTATACTTATCATTTGTTATCATTTCGGTTTATATGTGATAATAATCGTATATCACCTAACCACATTATGTGTTCATCACATATAGCCTTTCATGTTCACATTCATGTTTCAATTCGTTTTCATTTTCATTTTCCATAATCATTTTCATGTTTCATGCCTATTACATATGGCACTTCATATTCTTGTGAAGTATGATGTCTATGAAATCACACCTCATTCATATATTCTTATTCCTCTATGAATCTACTTTACTTAGGAATTGGAATCAATCCAATCGGATCATCCAAACTAAAGTTATGGCATTTTCATGGCAAAATTAGTCGGTTTTTTACCCGGGACACACTCAGAAATGCCTGTATTACTAATTTTTTCCGGGATCCTAACTTCATGTTTGACTCTAGGTCATTGTATTCTTTAAAGATAAGGTGCCAAGGGTCTCTATCTCAACTAGAATCACCCAATCTCGGAGCACTAAACTCAAGTTACGTCCAAACAACCCTGACTACTTCTATGTTCAAAGTCGAACTTTAATTTGGCTTGCACATACCCACTTTGAGTGAATTTTTAGGGCCACTTAGGATCAGAATTATGATGCCTATTTTAATTTTGTTCTCCTTGAAGTCTATTTACGTAGCCACTTTGAATCACTCAAATCGTATAAGAAATGAGCAAGTTATACAAAATACGAAAACTCGGGCCGAAACCGGGAAAGGCATCGTGTTGTACCGCAGTTATACCCAATCTCCAGACTTTACAAGTTGGCCAAAACGACCAGAACACAAGTTGTACTGGTATGTTTTAAATTGTACCGGTACAAGTTCAAATTGTACCGCATGCCAGTCTCCGAAAAGTGCCTGCATCATTTTCTCCCATTTTTCATGCACTTTTCCATCCCAAACCAAATCTATACTTCATATACACTTCAAAATCATTTCAAATTCATCTTTTAACCTCAATTTTGCTTGATTCTTCTTTCAATACTTCTCTTATTTCAAAAATCCTTCATGAATTACTCTCAAACCCACTCCAATATGGTTTATGATCCATCCACAACCCAATCATGCTAGTTGGGGTTTGTTCTAAAACCCTAACTCATTTACTTACAATTTAACCATGAATCCCTTCTCAAATGAAGGATTCCCTATTTTTCTTGTGCCATTTAGAGTTTTGCTAACCCTAATTTCAATACATCTTTGGTTAGGATGACATCCTAACAAACCCTAGGTTTGGGTACAACAAATAACCATTAACCAAACAAAACCAAGGATCCATACTCAAGGTTAGTAGTTCCATACTGGGAGCTCAGCTTTGCTTGATCTCTTGGCTCCCTTCCTCTTCCTCTTCCACTTCTTTCTTCTTCCTTCTTTCACGTGTTTTCTCCTCTCAATGAGACCCTTTCAATTGTTGGTCTTTAAATAAAAAAATCTATTAGGCCTTGTTTGGCCCTCAAAAACCCATTTTTGGGTTAAGTCTCCTTATTTGCAAAAGGTCCTCTCCATGTCTTGGCCATTTGTATTTTGGTTCTCTAATCTTCTAGGAATTTCACAACAATTCCTAGTTATTTCTTCTTTGGCCCATAGTCTCTTCAAGTAATCTATGACTTTTGCTTCCCCTGGGACTAATTACAAAATGTTCCTTACTCTAAAATTTCCTGTCTATCGTTTTATTTCCCGAAAATTCCTATTTAGCTTATAATATACCCTAAACAAGTCCGAAAACTTCTAGGGTATTTTTCGGGGTGTTACAGATGTTGTTGCACCTACAAGGGATATTTATCAGGTAGCTATTCTACTTCCAAATCTGTGGTTGTCTGTGTGAATTGCATCCTCAACAATGGGGAAGGGAAAGGTGTTCACATAGACTTGACATTGACTCATTTTTGAAAAGCTAGTAACAAGGATCTTTTTTTTTTTTTTTTTTGCATGAACAATGGCCCATTTCCTTGTATTGACTAGCCGGTCCTTGCAGCTGAAGATTTTTCAATAAATATGAAATTATATTGTTTGTAGTATCCTGAACTTGTTATGCATGAAGAGACCTAATATGGTCTGCTGTGGGTTTTTTTTTCATTATTTTAACCATCTTATGACTGTCCTTAGATTTGATTGTCCTTGATAGAAAAGCTTCTTCAAATGATGAAAAAGTGGGAACAATGAAAAAGTTGGTCCGTGATGATGCTTATCATCATCAGCATATTTCCACTTATTAAAAGAAATTAAAAAAAAAAATCATTAGCAACATTGTCACGACCCAATCTGGGGGATCGTGACCGGCGCTAGGGAATGGGAAGGCGTAAGGCCACCGAAACCCGTAGCAAGCCTAACTAAATACTCATACCGACTATCATGCGATCACCTGACAATATATCAACATACCTATATAATATGCTCAGATGCCAAACATCACTAGGGAACATCAATAGGGAGAGATGAAATCTCGATCCCCCCCATACACCATCATCATACAAAATAAAAGAATTATCCTAATTTCAAAAATATACTAATATCTGGCATCATGGTGACACCGTAGATTAAATAGGACAAAGATTAATAATAGCTTAATAGTACATGTAACCGCCGTGCGGAAGGGAAGAGTAAATTCGGCAGGCTTTTATCTTAGGGTCCGGAGAAGGAGGGACTGACGCACTTCGAAAATAAATCGAGACAACTAGCCCCGAAAAAGTGAGTTAATATCATAATCGAGTACCACATCTACACCCAACAGATAATATGTTATAGAATCATAATATAATAATACACTCACATAAGTATGCATGCACACATTAAGTTTCATATCATCACATAGTCATCACAAAAATCGAGAACTCTAGCAGGACCCTATATCTAATACTATGCTTCATACGCTCTCTCAAATCCAATGTGACTGGCGCCCCGAGAGAAATGCTCGACCAGGGTCCTTAACTCCAGTTGACACTTAAACCAACAAACTATAGCTGGCGCCCCGAGAGAAATGCTCGACCAGGGTCCTTAACTCCAGCAACTATCCTACCATAATCCATAGCCGCTCCGCAGTAATAATGCTCAACTGTGGACCTTACCTCCCTGATCCCCCGAGAGAAACGCTCAACCAGGGAACTCATATACATAAACATAAATCTGCATCATAGTCTGATTATTACCGGTGCGCACGCGGTCCTGATGTAATCCATTAGGTAGTATGTCCTGCTATAGTTCCCATTACAAACATTTCACATACAATGCACAGCAATATCGCACCCAACAATACACACTCACATCCATCATCATAACAGTCTCATATGCAGATATATTTCATAACGAACTAAATAATTTAGTTACCAAAGTAAATACAATTCCAATGATAATAATCATGTCGCGGATGACGGGTGTAGCCTAATGCCATAAATGCTGAAATGCATGCGTGAGCGATGTCAAACTATACAGATATCAACTCACTCCAGTATGCTCTGGATTCGACCTTCCTCGCTTTTCAGTTATCCTCGCGAGCTGGTTCGGACAATCTAAAATGGAAAAGACGTTATTGATAAATAAGATTAAGATTTAAATATACTCTAGACTCGACCAGAAAACTCACAGACTAAACCGACATAAAAACTGTACTTATGTTCTACCGAAAATTCGGCAGAACCTCCTTCAAAACTGACTTACCTCGGTGAAATGGGTCCGTAACTCCGATAAAAATACACTTAATATCCACAATTATTCCAATGCCGAGCCGGCCACAACCACAGATAAACCCACTACCGACGCAATCCAACACAAAGGTCAACAATTCGCGATAAATACAATTGATACAATTTATAGCTTCGGACAATTCATTATATTTATACATGGATAACTCCGGATATAATTAAAATATGTTTAATCAAAAATCAACGCGGTTCTAATTACATAGGATAAGATTAAACACAACATCGTACCGGCGTATATATTTTAAGTTACATCTTTTCAAAACACAACCATGAGCAATTAAACGATAAATAAGGCATTTTCAATATTAAAATAACCTTTACGAACAATTAAAATACGAATATCGAACAATTATAATTAGAGTCGTACGCGCTTAGGTATAGACTTTACCGGGTGCCTAATGCGAAACCGATTGCAACTGGCCGAATCACTGAATGCAGATCGACGCTCTATCCTCGGCACGTTTCCCGAGGTCCGCCGCCGCCGACGGTGGCCGGAAAATTTGAGAGTCGTCGGAAATTGGGTTCGAAGGCACCCATGCGAAGCCCAAGGCTCAAGGGACCCAAAAACGTAATTTGTTTCACTAACCCGCCTACCGTGGTGGCCTAATTTCGACAGTTAGGGGTCTCCGCGACCTTTCACTTTCTCCGCCCACCGCCAAACGGGTGATGAAAAATGTCGATCAAACGCAGGTCTCTGGTGGTTCTGAGGGTGGGGAACCTGCTTCCGGCCTTTTCTGATTTTTTAGTGTTGCGCCAGGAAATGGTAGAACTCGTGATGGCGGTAAGAGAGAGAAGCCGCTTCCGAAGGATGGCGATTTCAAGCGTGATAAGGTCAATCTGAGCTGTTTTGAGAGGAGAGGAGTAATTTTGGGGTAGGATCGGGCTTGAGGTGGTCGGAATGGCCTAATTGAGGGGCGGCGACGTGAGGAGAAGAAGAAGAAGACGGCGTGAGGAAAGAGAGTCGGGGCCCCAAAAAAAAAAAAAATCTAGTCTCTTTTTCCTTTTCCAAATTAAAAGCCCTAAGTTCCAAATTATTTTTAATTGGGTTTAATCTAAAATAAAGCTAAATTAGGAAAATTAACATATATTAAGATATTTCCTATATGTTAGCATTCAATTTAATCAAACCAATTATTTAAATAACTTGTAGGGTCAAACTACTATATATATATATATGCCCAAAATAATACTCTAGGATCAATAAAAAAATATATATATATATATATATATATATATATATAATTAGAAAATAAAATTAAATAACCCACTTAAAGCACGCTAAAATTACGCACATGTAAAACATATTTCCTATTCCTTACCAATTTTGTCCTTCCGAGTATGATAATCACTATTATTATTTCTTTTCCTAATAATTTCTTACTATAAGTAATTAATTTTTAGGAGGTAAATAATAATGTGAGTTTTCTAATGATTTCTTTCCTTTCTTAAGCATTATCATCAATACATATCCTTACCTAATGATTTCATAATAATTTGAGTTTCTGTGGTAACAACATTAGAGTTTTATATGATGGTGATGATGATGATGACTATCATTGCTTCTTTTCCTAAGCATCATCTTCGTTATACTATCATCATTATTTCCTTTTCCTAACTGATTTCTTATCGTATGCAAATTTCTAGAGGTGACTGCATTGGAGTTTGATGGAGATGGGGGCTTCATGGTCATTGGAAGTAGTTCAGAAAGGTAAAGATATCATTCATCTCAGCTTATAAAAAAATTGCATTCTCGATAAAAAAGAGTCTCGTTATCATGGTTAATTTACCATTCCTGTCTATTTCTCGCTTAAAAAAAAATAAAAATATCTCATTTCATAATATAAGATCATGTTGGAAAATGTAAAAGTGCATTGCACTTAATTTAAAAAAAAATTTGAATTGTGTGCCCCCATGTGTATTAAGCTCACAAACCTTTCTTGGATTTTGATCATATTATATGTAGCATCTACTATTTTACGTGTAGCAACCCACTGTGATATGTACCCCAAATAGCAAATGTGAATGCAGTGGAATTCGTGAGTCTCCATAGAAAGGACATTGTCCTCGCGGTCCTTAATTTTATCAGGTTTTAGCCTATTATTTTAGATGCGGAGTCTCGTAATCAGTTTTCTTGCCTCCTTCTGCAGCTTCTCCGATCTCTTTTAATTCGATATCTTTTATTCCCCTAATCTTTCTTTCAAATTAACCCCTTCTAAAGATGATGTTTTTTTGCGGGCTTGTTTTCAATTAGAAAGTTATGCTTTTTGAGAGCCTTTAAAGCCCTTTTTCATTCTTTAAACATTAAGAACAGAGAGTATAGATTCCAAGTTGAAGCATATTCTGCTGTTATTTTTTCCATGAGCTTCTCAAGGGTATAGATGGAATATGGATACGGAGTTCTAAGATCTCCCCTAAGGATATGAGTTGCTAATTCTTTTAGGCATCTGCTACTAAGAGAGGAGTCTTTATGGTGGAGATGTTTGTCAAGAATTTATTACCCCCTTGGTTTAGTTAGGTCCTTTGGTTGCATGGTTATTATTTAGGTGTTCAATTTCAGACATATGTTACAAAGTTGGTCCGTTTGATTCCCTTTTCTGTTTTGGGGTTGAATAATAGCTCTTTATGCTTTTTCATATTGCTTGTGGATGAAATGGATGCTTTTTAAGAGTGAAGAATTAGGTAAGGGAATAGAGAACCCGCTTTAATGCTGAATTTCAGGAGATTATTTGCCCACCAGAGTTTCCTCGAAGACAGCAAGTAAACAACATTTACAGAAAGGCCGCAAGTCCTCCTACCACCTTGAAAAGGGATTGAAGTCTGAGAATGAATAATGAATTCTATGTAGAGGTTGGATTTGGGACTATTTGACTAAAGGGTGTTCTAGGCAAATTTTGTTGAATTTGGCTAACATTTGATAAAGAATGACTCGAAATTTAGAGGATATCACACAGATAGAAGAAAATGATCTAGTTATTTATATCAACATGTAAGACGAGGCAACTTTGATAAAAAAAAACAAGTAAGAAAAGGCAACAACAACGACGTAACGTTGACAATATTTTTCTTCTCTTTAACTCGAAGAATAATTTTAGATTTATGCATAATCTTCTTATCATAAAGCATTTCTTCAGGAACCTCATATGAATTTATTCATTTGTGATATTTATAAAAAAAAAAAATCATTTGTGACCTTGTAATTTAATTGTTAATGTATGGTTTTAACTTTATGATCATATATTCAGATTTTTAAATTACAACCTTTTGTTGCCATTTCTATTTTGGAACTACAAAGCATGTACTCATTCTTGTATTGAAATATGCAGGTTCTGATATATGATTTGCATTCTTCATATCCTATCTGAATTAAGGATCACATGTAAGTATATTCTTACCGCATGGTGCATACACCTAGATATTCCTCCTAAAAAACCTAAGCATTTTCTTTGCTTTATAGGTATGGCAAACAATACTGACATCAAGTGCATCAAACCTTAATCTCGAACGACCAAGTTGATTACTACCGATAATCATATTGTTAGAATATGAGATCCCGAGACGGTGAGCAATTCTCATATGCAACATCGCCATCTTTAGAACTACCCGTGGTTCTTTAGACCATGACCAAAGAAAACTCTCCAATTTATCCATACATTTGTCTCTCAAGCCCATGAAGGTATTATCTACCCCTGGTCGATTTAAATGATTTCTAAGTAGTTCAATACTAGGAAAACTTCACATTGTGCATGATATCTACTTCATTTTATGTTCTATGTTCATAGAATCGTAGTATTGCTTAGACTAATATGTTAATATTTGATTAGACATGTTTAAATGCACTTTTGGTAGAAAATGGCGCCGGCCCACACTCCCCATGGTTTTTGTGGACTAAGACAATAAGATTCGGGCCATTTCTTCCATGTTCTAAAAGGTGTCTCCCAAGAGTTCTAGAAAAATGAAGACCTGAGTTAATTTAGAAATTTAGATTACTTTTAGACTTGTCACATAACACGAAGAATTGCAAGTGATGTGTTGCTTATTTTGTTATACATGTATCATTTAGGAAATGGATAAAATAATCGAATATTAATCATACTTTCTCCGAACTATTTATCAAGTAGTGAATAGTTTTTAAATCATATGAAAATGTGAGCTTTGCCCATATGTTTCGGACACAAGGACAACTTGTGTAACCTTAATTTTTTATCGCTAACTTGTGTAACCATAATTGACATCAACAATTTAAGATGATTTAAGTAGATTCGTCTCGATGTTTTGGGCGCATAATGCACTAGTTGCAAGATTTTGCCTTGACTTATTTTTCTTACTTCTGCTCTTATAAGCATGTCTGATGGGCATTTACAACCTGACTTCAACTTGTTTGATTTGCAATCGGATAATACCGAGCAGAAATGCCTTTGGCCAACCCCCAACCCTATTTTAGCCTAAATCCACCTATCTAATGATTTTATGTGAGAAAAAAATTGTCAAACAAATCAGAATGTGCCTTGATTGCTTTATCTCCAGTTCTAATTTCTTTCATTCATGACTACAATTTGAATATGTTCAAATTAAATATGTTACATATTTTGTATCTTTCTTCCTTTATAGTTTATTGATCTTTCATCGATTACTTTATAGCCATTTATCGCTAATTCTAATTTATTTTATTCATGACTAATAATTTTAATGTGTTTAATCAAATATGTTATATATTTATATCTTCTTCCTCTATAGTTTACATATGTTTAGATCTTTCATTGACATTTTGGTTATTCTCGTGGGGATTGTATGACCAAAGATTGAACCAACCTGAACAATAAAATGTATATATGTGTGTTCAAAGGACAAAGGGCTTAATGGGCCCGCTCTCTAATGGTGTTCTTACTTGGAAAATTTAACGGTTTGATCTCAAGATTTTATTGAATCTTGTTCTTGAAATTGTGTCTCAAATTCACCAATTTCACCTTTGTTCCAAAGCTGGTAACAACACCCTTTGGCTTTGTCACATAAAGAAGAGATGGAGGGTGCAATAAACAACTATATATGATGACTTCAAATTTGACAAAGGAGGACCTTGAGAGGTTGAATTTTGACAAATTTGAGTGGTACTAATCTTCTAAGAGCCTACGGTGGCTTTTCATTGATCATCGATTGTATAAAAAGGTGACATAACCTTCTGCTTATGCCATTTTTGTTAAAGAAATGATGTACCATTGTAACAACCTAAAATTTCTATTTCACATTATGAAGAAACAGCTAGTTAGGATCTCTTTGACTACATTACATTGTATTCTTGAAATTAATTTTATTAATCGTAAACATTTGGTATGAAAGAATTTTCAGCGCCTTAGACATTAAGTCATCAGATGACACTATGCAAACTAGTCGTAGTCATTACATATGTTCCTTGAACAAAACAGAAAATATAATATGCTATTACATTTTTTCCATTCAAAATTTTTGTTACTACTTTATTTGGCTATTGTTTTGACCAAGATAACAAAAATTGTTCCATGAGCATGAATGTATGCCGTAATGTTTTCCGTGCTCAATGCTCGAGGGTGCATTGCATGAAAGAAGATAACAAGTAACATGTGCTTATTATGTGTGTGCTGATTTTATTTGAGTTAATGTTGGAGATGGATTACACATCTAGAATAATTTAGATGGCTTTCTGTTTGATATAATGCTTGTATCCATTTTGACAGGCGCAATCATTGGCAGATCCATTTGCATATGACAATTAATAGAGCAGCGCAAAAAAGACAAATTGGAAGCAGAATGTGCTTAACAAATTACGGTCAGTTAACAATTTGTTCAGTTCTTATTAATTATTCTTTAACTTTCCTAAGTAATTACCCATGGAAATTTTATGGTCTCTAATTTTAAAGGTAAATCAACCATTGGCTTTTAAAATCCATATGTTAATACGTTGAATGTTGTGTGCAGTGATAACGGATAGAATGAAAGGCTAAGAGGGTAGGTATTGAAAGGAATAAAAAAGAGTGGAAAAAATTACTTCAAATTAATGCTCAAAATAGTAACTTCACGTTAATGCACCATGACAACGTGAAGCTTGCTTTCCTAGATGAAAACATAATGGTCCAAGTTTCCTCAACTCTTAAAAGAATAAAACAAATTTTGTTTTTTGATTGAAAAGATCAATAATTTTAAAATTATAAATCTTTAATTCGTTATAATCTTGATTTTTCTATCTTTTCTAAGATAAAACACCATAAACATTTTTAAATTGTCATTAAAAGTACATTTATGATTTATTAAAATAATACTTAGATAATATGATACGTAAGTATTTTATATTTTTCATGTCTTCTTTATAATTATTCGAATCAAAATCAAGCCATCAAGTGGGGTTGAAACACTAAATGTCCAAAATAGTAACACAACAAAACTAATAAGAATTAAAATTCATATTCAACTTTAGCAATGCACTTATGAAGTCATAAAACAAATTATAAATAATAATAACATTTCAAAATTTCTCGTAGTTAGAATAGTTTTGGATTTAGCGAGCTTGCTTGCCCCGTTATGAAGGCAAGCTTAGAAATTAGTTCAAAGGGAAAGTTGACCGAATCTCTAAGAAGTCTAGCTCACACTACGCCTATACAGCCTGGAAAAAGAAAGAATATACACTAGCATTTGTTACTCATTGAGTTCTTGTGACGCCCCAAACCCGGGGGTCCGTTGACTACCCGTCAACCCGCGGAACACAAGTGGATGTCGGGTTACCCGACGCCACTTGGGGGAAAATCGGCGTAGTCTCCTTTGTACCCGAGAACTCCACCCAAATATGCACTGCATATACCGTCCCAAAAATGTAAATTCAATATATGCAATATATATCCAATACGCCACTAGCCCATAAACTAATACTCATAAAAACAAATATCACAACTATTCCACCATTCCCAATAATTCAATAGTTGATTACACTTTTATACAAACATATATTAACATCTACAAGTCTAATACATTTTATGTCCAAAACCATCAAAATCATGGAATCGTTTAAAATGAATCTGCCTCTCGAGCGCCCCTCGTAATCTAAAAATATAACCGGACAGCAGGAGCTAAGCTCGCAAAGGGAATCAATCTCTAAATGGGTTACTCTCTCCACCTAAGTAAAGGTAATGTCTAAAGTAAACACACACTCAAGTAAATACATTATTCTACTTGAATGTCTACACGATCACCCCATGTCACAGTCCTCACCGACTCACTCACACTCTTGCCTGGCTTCATGCATGAGAAAATAATCATTTTCAAAACAAAAACTTTGTTCTTGAAAATATACTACCGGGCGTATTCTGTAAAAGTATGGGACTACCCTTCGAGGTGAATTGGTTGGTGAGCTTCAAATAGCTTATGGTCCCCATCCTAAATGACTGCTGGCCCATCTCCCAACCCAATTCCTCCTGAATATCATCCCCGTGAAATCTCTTCGCAACCATGATCCGTTTTTACAAAATACCTTGTCATGTACTCACACCTAATTTAGGTTGCCTTAAGCATATGGAAATGCATTATGCCATTTTCAAAATCATTTACACAATATGTCAATATGCATATTTTCAAATCAACGATAATTACAATACATGTAATTCAATGCTATCAACCATCACCCAAATTAGCCTAATGAGAAAAATCATAAATTTAATTTTCAATGGTTTATACTACAATTATATTCCATATAATTGAGCAAATCACAATTTTTATCCCTTAATGGTTTATACACACAATTATAGTTCCAGCTGATAATTGTGACCTCATGTTAATACTCATTAATCATTAACCTATTGATTTCTACACCACACCAACTCAAGTCATTCATTTCATACAATTTCATACTCAAAACACATGGACATTTATGACTCCATTTCACACAAACCCCGGGACTGCTTTTAATAAATTCCGAACCTGAAGAATGGTCAGTCTAATGGGCAAATGACTTTGTCCAACCTCGGTTTCACTTTTTGGAACCGAATTTCTTACCCATTTCCGGTCTTATACTCACCAAAATAGAATTTAATGCATAAATTCCAACATAACAGCCCACATCAGTTTCTGGGCTTCACGGATTGTCCCAAATGTCCAAAAAAATTTCCATAATTCGGTCCCATGTTTTGGGACCGATCAACAGCCCATTCCCGGCATTTTTTCATATCAATATATGATTTAAAGCATAATTTTTGAAATAAAACACCCAAACAGCCCGTAACAGCCACTGTTTCACCCTTGGGTTTCAATAAATTCAAATAAATTAACACCCGGTCCCAAGCTCAGATTCATCAAACGGCCCTTCACGCCTCAAACCAACTAAACATGGAAAACACTTAAAATGGGAATAAAACATTAAGTAGGGAGAAACCCCTACCTTTGGAGTTTGTCAAAACTCACATCCTGGTCCACGCTACAGAATTTCGCCTTCCGCATCGTTTTTCCTTCTCGCCCCGAAGACCGCCAACGGTCGGATCGTGTGCAAATCTAGAGAGAAGTGCTCTCTCTCTCTAAAACCCTCTCAAAAGAAGCAAGCTACTGGATCTAAAATGTCACCCCCACGTTTTGTTTTGGCTTAATGAAGGAGATGAAGTACTATTTGCTATCTTGTCATCTTGTGACTTAAAATTCAAATTCCATAAAGACCATTATGTCCCTCTTTACTGCATTTATATTCAGACTATCTCGTCGTCCATTTTCATCATTTCTCTACTCATACCACTTATGGTACATGATTACATGTTATATGTGGCTTTCGTCACATCCAAAACCGTTTTACGGCACCCGAAACGCGATGCCTCGAAAAGCGTGTCGACTCCGACTGTCTCAGAAAATTACGAAATTTTACGTGCTAACTAGGGATTCATGAGATGATTCAACTGGTACAATCCCGTTCTTCATCCGAGATCTAGAGAATTAATTACAGATTTTTAATTCACTTACAATTTTGTAATCAAATTACGATTTTGCTCCTTATTCCGTAAATTGGAATTTCTCGTCTTACGCTCGTCATGAGAATCCGACTCGCCTATTCCCCAAGGTTTACTTAACTGAAGGCAAAGGGTCGTGGTCAGGGGTCGTGGTACAAGGGAAAATAGCCTTACTGCTCGCTTTAGCATAAGATTTCAAATTGCCGATTTCGGAAGGGTGACCGCTCGTGGGAGAAGATGAACTCGGGTGTGTGTATGTTTTTCTCCTTCCTTCACTCAACACCTCCTTCTCGCTGCGTCGTTGTTGCAGCCTCGCTGATTTTCCTTCATGATAGACTAAACCGCCTCCGACTCATATTTCAGCGGTGGCGCACTGCGGCCGCCTAAATTCTTTGCTCCTTCCTTAAGTCGTAGGATCCTCCTTTAGCATGAATATCAGGCTTGTAGCTCATTTGCTCATTAGAAGAGACCGCTTCGTTTCCATTCTTCCACCTAGTGAATGAAATAGAAGCAAAGGAGGTATGGTCTAAGCAAATTTAACCCAACGGTAGAAAAGGCCCAATAATGAGTACAAAGAAAATGTTTGACCATTAAATAAGATATCCGAGGTATGTTTTATGAAAGCGGAAACTCTAATCACCAGACCTTTACATTGTTTAGTTTCCTTTAAAAACAGACTCTAAATTAAGGAAAATCTTACCAAATGGTGGCAATGCTAAAATGTTTTTTTCCTGTGAGTTTAGGTGTTATGGTCCAATATGAACATTATGACAACAGAATCAAGCAAGCAAGCAAGGCAGCTCCTTCTGATAGTTAACCAGCATAGCTAGCTTTCAATAAACTAAATTCAATATCCGCATTCAAAGGAAGACAACATAGAACAACAATTGGGTGTAATGTGTTTTTTAGGCTTACAAATGGACGCGTGTATTGGATTAGATATCTCGTAATCAAGAGCTCGATCTTTCTCCTAAAAAGTCCCAAGAAGAGTTCAGTTCTTTCCATCTCCTTCCCTCACCGCTTCCAAAGATTTCTCGCATTTGAGACCACTGCTCGGTCTCTGTCCTAACTTACTCCATAATCCTCCAAACTATAACCTTGCAACGCCCTGAGCAACCGTGCTCTTCATGAGACAGCCTCCTGCATATGGAATTCTTTCAATCCTATGCATAAATTGTTCTCTAGCTCTCCTAATGCATCAATAAAAGGAGCATAATAAAGTGTAAGAACAACAAACAAATTAGGAATAAGTTCTCTACCTGATGTAGTTTTGGTACAGGGGAACAAGAAGATTCCAAAGTTTCGATTCGGGCCTAGATGTGGCAAAGCAGAACCCGGCAATAGAACTATTTTCTCAGAGAGCATCGACTCCATACCCTCCTTCATTCTCTCTTACAAGACCGCCTTGACAATCCTCTCCATTTTCTTCCGAATCTCCACCTGCACATACTTTCCTAAATCAAAATCACCCATTTGTGGCCAATAGACTATATGGTGAAAAATAAGTGAACTAAAAAAAGGAGAAAGCCAATTCTTCTTTGGCCGAGACCACAATTAGGATTACCTCTTTCTTTCTTTCTTTCCCTTCACTAATTTAAAAACTAATGCACTTAAATATGGGATTCCAAAGTTCATTTATTTGCATTAGTTTGCTTAGCAACTAAACCAAGAAAGTAGCCCATATGATCCACTACGCTCTGTTCCCTGAGATTTACAAATTCGCAAAGGTCATCGGGTACGAAATATGATATTTAATGTTTTATATAGGTATTTTCAAACAAAATAGTTTGTTGAAACAAATGCTACATGGGTGGTTGTCACAACTTATGAAAGGGAAAGGTTTTTTTTTTTTTTAACCACGAAGAGTTATTTTCATGCAATTAGGTATCAAGTATTTCTCATTATCATAATATCTCAAAGTGTCAAATTTCTATTACCACTAAATTTTTTTGATTTTCAATTTTACTGGGAATCTTTGATAACTTCATAATGAAATATTTGGTTGTAGCTTTGTTGGTTGTGTTATCACTTTCTTTTCAACCGAAGACTTAGACACTACCATATTATTTGAAATAAAAACAGAAAAGTAATTTATAATTATTTTCTTGTGTAAGTCAATAAGTAAAGGAAATTAGGTGAGTTATAACCTCGCTTGGAGGATGATGATTCTTTTAAACCCGAATTAGACTTCCTTGATATTTGTCATGTCAAATTGGATTAATTCTTCCCTTTGTTTTGCGTAATTAGACTAGTAGTTGTCACACTTAAGTTTGTCACAGAGGTTGCAGGTGATGCAGTGTAGTATGTTTCTGAATTCTAGTTTTTTTTTTTTTTTGATACGGATGTGTCTGAATTCTAGTTATGCTTGTGTGATGTAATTTAGGGATTTTCTATTGTATGGAACTATGTTCATGAATGCCTAGAAGCATTGATGTTTTCTAAAAGAGGACTAGGGGATTAGTGGTATGTGTGGGGAAATAGTGACGGATGTAAAGTCATTTTTTACGCAGGTTCTTATCAATGGAGGCTAACTAAAATGAAATGGTAGTGAAAATAAAGAAGAAAACTTAAGAGATTGGGAAAATCTTTTCTTCTTTTGTTGGATTCTAAAAGCCTTTCTATATTGTTCCAAAAGAGTAATTTCTATATTGTTCCAATGTTGAGTCCATTTCGAGTCTCTTGCTTTGCTTCAATATAGGTAGATTTATTAACGTCTAGGTGTCACATTTAAGGGTGTAGGAAATTATTTACTAAAAGTATGATGAAGGAGACATCTTCCTCCTGATAGGGGTATTGACTTTCAGGTTTGATTTTCGACGGGCAGCAAAAGGATTCGTGGAAGCAAGCAGTCCCGAGTAAGTGAGCGTATTGATTCTTTTTGTGCCATTTTCTCACTCCTTTTTCATGATTAACCTATTATATTAATGACCCTTTTCCTAGTGATATACATCGTCTGGCTAATGTCTTTACATTTCTATTTTTTTGGTAATTAATTTTCTTCTTCCTAATCTTCATCTTGCATAAAATCTCTTTCCTAATTTTAATTATTTCTTTTTTCTCTCAATTTGTATGGTAATTAATTGATTTTCTTTCCTATTCGATATTTGGGTGTTGTATTTCCAAATTTTCTTGTAAATCCTAATTCTGCTCACCAATTTTATATAATATATTTATTCTTTGGATGAATCTTTATTACCCTTTATTTATATTCTCTATTTTAGATAGAACACCACACACACACACACACACACACACACATTTATATTCTCTATTTTAGATAGAATACTACACACACACACACACACATTTATATTCTCTATTTTAGATAGAATACCACACACACACACACACATTTCCCAGCTTCTTGTAAATCCTAATTCACACATTTCCCAGCTTCTTGTAAATCCTAATTCCTGCTCAATTTTATATAATATACATTTCCCAGCTTCTTGTAAATCCTAATTCCTGCTCAATTTTATATAATATATTTATTCTTTCGATGAATCTTTATTACCCTTTATTTATATTCTCTATTTTGTATAGATATTCTATAATACACACACACACACACACACACACACACATATATATATATATATATATATATATATATATATATTGATTTGATTTTCTCTCTATGCCCAAAGGACTTGCTTTGCCATTTTCCCACCAACTTACTGCTCATATTTTATCTATCTATTTTCAAACCCTTTCACCTAATGTTTTCAAAATTGGACCGAATCGGCTGATTCGACCGCTAACTGATCACCGTTTCAGTTTGGTTCAAATGATTAAACCGGAATGCGATTGAACCGACATTTAACCACGTGAACCGGCGATTCAACCAATTAACCGGTTGAACCGACCGATTTACACCGAACCGACCTATTCAATAACATATATAGTTTTTAAAAAAATTTAAATTCAAAGTGACGTTGTTTTGATGTTTTTGGCATCAAAACGACTAGAAAAGTTGCCCTTTTACTCCGACATTGCTCCTAACTCTGCTGCACTTGCAAAGAAAAGAAGCAACAAGTTAGCAACACGGCCAGCCCATTTCGATTTTCGTTATCATTATCGGCCATGGACTTGGTTTGAAATTTGGGTGAGCATCGCGTTTGTATTTTCGATTTCCAACCCTATCCATGTCGAATAAATGTTAATTCATGACTTGGCGTTTGTTAAATTTTTAGTCTTTGCTTGATCTCTCTCAGAGTGTAGTGGAAGACAGCTTTTAGATGAAGGGCTTCTTTACATATGTATATTCTTTTCCCCTCTTAATTTATTATTTTAAGATCTTAAATGTTTCCTAAAACTTGGGGTTCACTCGTTTTTCACTATATTTCTGTCGTACTACCATAGATCCCCGACATTTTTTGTGAGAATTTGATTTATTGAAAACTTAGAATTGTGCATCTTTGTGGAGATATCCTTGATGGGCATTTGTTTATTCCATTAGGGATTCAGCTAAGGGAGATGCAACAAGGGCATCTCAGATATTCTAATAGGATTTAATGCCAAACTTTTTTTTTCCTCTCTATTTTAATAGAATAGCTTATGTTTTTTAATCGAAAGGTCATGCTAATAAATGAGTGTAGCTTATGTTCTTTAAGCAGCAAATCAATGTATTAAATGACTGTACACTACAACTGATGATACTTGGGGTATTGCATAATGAAGAGATGCTTAATGGTTTTGTATGCTTTCTGATAAGCATATATCGATGGGGCTAATTCAATGTCCGAGATGATCTTTTGATAGATTGAATGGTTTATTAAATGCATACAGGAGTTTATGCATTCTATAAGAGTATTTTCCATATCTATTTGTTGTAACAAAAAGTACAGTTGTCTATAAATAATGATTTTCAAATGGCTAAAATGTTCAATTAAGAATGTGAGATTATAGGCTGATTTCTTCCATTTGGATGATGTTTTATTTCTATGATATCTTATTTATGATCTAAGTTTAATGACCTATATTCTATTGGTCCTCCATCACCGGTCATGAGTCTTAAGCAATGACATTATGATAAACTCCACAAGTGTAAAATTTTGTTAAAAACTCTACAAAAAATGGAAATGCTGTCAAAATTTATAACAAAGTTATTTATTTATTTATTATAATATATAAAATAAATATTTATGACGCCACCAAGCCACCATCGTCACTCAATGAACCATGAATCGATAATTTTTTCAGTTCAATGATCGGTCTGGTTCTGAAAACATTGCTTTCACCTTTTGATTATTTATTTTCAAATCTTTACTTTTTATTTTATTTTATTTTAATTAAATTCAAACTCACGTAGTCCTTTGTTTGGAATGTTAAGCTAAATTTCACAAAAATAATTGTAAATAAAGTTTAAACGTAAGACCACTTATTTATAGTTAGGAACAATTTTAAAACCATTGGTATACATTTCCTCCTATTTTGTTTCAAGTTTTTACTAATTTTAAATAATATTTCTAAAATCCTTAATTTTTATCAATCTTAATTTTAATACAAACTTTCAAAGTAATACCATTTTATTCTTATTTTAACTTTCACTCCATTTATTTTGTTATTTAGAAAAACTATTTTCTAATTCAATTTATATATATATATATATATATATATATATATATATATATATATATATATATATATATATATATATATATATATATATATATATATATATATATATATATATATATATATATATATTTTGTTAGTTACTAAACTAAATAAAATCATTCTTTAATTTCAAAAATAATAATTTTTATAATTTCAAATTTTCAAAATCATTTTATTTTTTAGAAAATACAAAACTTATGATCTTTATATTTATAAAAATTCTTTAAAATTCAAAATTCACTTTCTTTAAATTTTACAAATAAAATAATCTTTTCTAAATATTTCTTTAAATTTTACAACAAATACACATTTTCAAATATTCAAACCTCAAACTCCTTCTTAAAGAGACGTTTATTTTAATTCCCTAATTAAATTTTAAATTTTCAAATTTTTTAAACCTAAATTTAAACTATAAATGTACAATCAATTCTATAATTCCAATAAAATTGAATTTTGTGAAGTTGACTCCGTGCTAAAAAAATGGCCTGCTTTTGTTGTACATAGGATAAGAGATTAACTGGTCTCTATTTTGATTTGCCGGTAAATTTATATGTCAACTTAACCTATGAATATCCTATCAAATGATGCAAATATTCTTCATCTATTAGATCATATTTAATAAGTTTTCATGCATGGTACCAAATTTAATTCACTTTTGAAGCAATAATACATAATTTTAGATAAAATAAAAAATTACTCTAATAATATCATAAATTTATCACATAACAAAGAGTCTACAATTAAAAATTATATCATAATGCATAAAATGTTAAAAACATCTAACACAAGGAAGAAGTCAAGAATGGTGATCCACCAAAGTCTCAAACATCACACAATTTTCTTTACAAAGGCCAAAGTTGCACTCCTCATCCGAAATAGAGTGAAAACGAAAGCAAATCCTATATATCTAAAAAATGAAAATGGTCAGAAAAATATGAATACCGCTTACCATAAACATGAGAATATAAAGCAAATTTACTAAACCATAGAAAATGAAAAATGATTGGAATAAAAAGAAATGATACCATTTTAGTATATACATTAAGACTTAACAATAATCTTTATAGAATATATTATTAAGAAAAAAAATATTTCTACGTTCATTCTTTTAACATTTAACAATAAGGGTTGGACAAGGGAAGAATTAGGTTTGAGTCTTTGTGAGAATAGAATATCCAAGCCGAATCGGTCGGTCAAACCATCTACTAGCCCTCTCTCTTGTCCGAGTTGCTTATTAGGCCGAACATCCAATTGAATCGACATCGAACCCGGGAAACCACTAGTTCTGATGGAACCAAACGGTTCATTCAAATAACTCTACTCACTCATCCACTTGTGCAATAATTTCATTATTAGTTGGACCCCACCCCACTTATTATGAGTTGTGGTGCTTATTTTCAAATGGGTTCAGCTTATATAAAATTTCGCTTATATGAGAACGTGTTTACACAGATCTCAAGGATAAAATCACAATCTATCAGCTGTAAAACCTGCCTCATATGAGAACAAGTTTTTATAGCTGAACCTTTCAAAATTACTTTCTCAATCTTCCCACAACAATTGCCTTTATTTGTTGCATTAATAACTTCAAAACATGTTTCCAAAAAAAAGAACTTCAAAACATGGGTATACGAAGGCCTATAAGCCTTTGTCACTTTCTAATGTGGAACTAGTAGATAATGGGTGGCTTGCCAAAAATTCATTGTTGCTAAAGGGGAGTGAACTTGAGTCTTGAGTAGGTGTGGTATTGAGCTTAACCACTTGGCTACACAGTAAAGTTTTGTATAAATCTGACAAAAAAAAAAAAGCATTATATTTCATAATTCAAAAAACATAAATATATAATGTTATATTTTAGATTTTCAATAGATTTTATATTTAAATATTATAATATTATATTTCATAAAAGTAAAAATATTAATAACACTATATAATAATTAATAAATGATATTCTAAGTAATAGATTATGTATTTTTGATTTTAAATATAATTTATATATTTATGATAAATATCTGCTCTAATCGTGGTTCACTATCGATCCAATCAAGAAATCGTGAAGAGTAACTTTTCGGTTCGACTATCGTTTGGTTTTAAAAACATTGATTCCAAGTGGAATCGATGTAAAAATGTTGTGTTTGGCTCTCAAAAATATTAAGAAAAGAAAAAGGCTAAGGAAAATAATTCTCTTATAATTTTAAGAAAATCAAATATAAATAAAATTTAGATTTAAATATTTTAAAATTATTTAATCTTTATATTGATGAGTTTTAAAATAAATAAAATTGATTTGAGGGAAGCAAATAAAAATTTTATAGGAAATTTAATTTATTTTTATTTCTTTATTTTTCCTTCATATTTTCTTTCCTTTGATTTTCCTCAAAATTTTGGGAACAAAATTTAGTTATGAAGAAAATAAAATATAAATAAATTACTTTAAAGCTTATAAAAAGAGGAACTAGAAATGGGCATGAGAGCGTCATGCTAGGGCGTATATAGGATGGGAGGGAATGTGGTTCGAAACTTCTTGAGAGCAACTTCTACTACAACGTCAGAATTCCAAGTGAATAGTTATAAAAATAAAAATTTAAAATGAGTCAAGGCATTTCTGAATTCTAATGGTATACGATTATAGCTCTTGGGGGCATATTTTCCTTCTTGATTGGATTCCCCTTAGAAACAAAGAAAATTTTTTTGAGTGAGGGGGGGCCTTCCGCCCTCTTAGGTCTTACCTGAGTCCGTCCCTGCTTATAATAATTAAATTACATATACAACTTCATCATGTACTATACTAATTTTAATCACCAAAGATTTTGGTAATAGAAAGGAAGTTAATTGTTATATATGGATGCAAATAGATAAATTATTCATAATTGTTTTTTGACGTACTAAAAATAAATAATATGTTTTTTTAAAATAAAAATAAGGTTGATTTGACTATATTTTGAAAGAATTATAATTAATCTCTAAATAAACTATATTTATACCATTTTTTACGTAATTTTTTCTATAGAATATTTCTATCAATGATTTATAAAATAGTATAAAAAGAAATAGAAAGTACGGGAGAAAAACAAAATAAAATATGGGAGTAGCATCAACCTTTCATGCTATATTCTTATCTTTAATCCATCTCTTTTGAATTCCGGAAGCTCTATGGGCTTCAACTTTGGTAGATATCTAAGTTCCAATCTCTCTAACTTAGAGAACGAAACCTATAATATGAATACATCACATTATCAATTTGAATGTATGATAAATATAAAAAATATATTCCTAAATATAATTCATCAACTTGGATTATCTACAAGTTTAATTATAGTTAAAAAAAATGAAGCAACTAGGGAGATTTTCATTCCCTAAATTATTTTTAATCATAATAATAAATTATTTTCAATCACCTATACTTTTATTTACTGCGAATACTAAATTCTATAATTTTATTTTTTTTAGTTTCCTTTTTCTTGTAAAATATTTCAATAATTTCAGTTTTGAATTTATTTCATGTTTATTCCCATTATCCGCAAATACTTGTAATTTTTTCCATTATTTTTATACTAGTTACTATTAATATTTAATACTTCTAAAACTAATTTTTATAACTCATTCTTTTCAACCTCTTTTAAATTGTCTTTATTATTCAATATTTTTATATTAATTAAATTAACATTTCAAATTATTTTGAGAAACGCTATTCAAAACCAATACTAGATTAAAAAAAAAAGCTAAGAATTTTATTTATTATTCACTATTTCACATCATTTAAGATTAAAGTTTCAAATAGTTTAAGAAATGTATTATTAATGATCAATAATCTATGTGCATATTAAAAAATCAAGAAATATATATATAAAAGGAGAGAGAGGGAGTAAAAGCTTCAACGCATCTTATGATTGAAAATCAACTCGTGGTCGCTTTCATTTGTAGATTTAGAGCTGAAACTCGATGAGCCGTGGGTAGATTTAAGGAGTTCTAAGGTTCGCAAGTTTGGGAATAGTTCCAAGTCGTCCCACCATCTTTTCTTCCTCGACCGCTTTCCATATGAATACTTGTTGCATGGCGTTACAATTCTCAATTTTCATACTCTCAAGTAGGGAAAGGCCTCTAGCCGTGGAAAGCCAAAAGAGATATCTCAATTTGGGACATAAAAACACTTCTAGAGTTTTTATGTTACCAAAAGGCCCTATCGGAATTGGGCCATGCCATACTTCTTCCAAGTTCTTCAGATCCCAAAGGGACAATGACTCCAATAGAGGAAAAGCACCTTGTTCCATAAATTGTTGATCCGTTGAATCAATGATATACTGAATATCGGAACTCCCATAAACATCAAGATGCTTCAGTTCTGCAAAACTCATCCTATTTGATGGGCTAAGAAGAAATTTAGTACCACTTAATTTCGAGAACACTAGTTCTTCACTTCTCTCCAGCAGCTTGATAATTCCATCTCCAAAATCTAAGCCTCTATTAACTTTGTGAAGCTTCAATGCTTTGTTGGTTCTGAAATCCCATGAATAACCTATAAGTATCGCATATCTTGTCAAGTTGTCAAATAGAATGCCTTTTGGTAGCAACTTGGCTTTTGGTATTGTTATGGATAAAGTTGTCAAAGAAGACAAATGATTTAGATCAGATAAACAAGCATTAGCATTGCTATGATCACCTTCAACTGTTGCCCATTGAGAGTTAGAGCAACCTATCATGTCCAAACATTCTAATCTAGACAAGCTTGATAAGATAATTGCGGAATTATTTGTGTTTCTCGCACTGTTCAAATTCAACAATTTTAGATTTCACAATTGCAATTCATTTCATCAGGCAACTCTTGATTCCGTAATCAGCCAAGCTAAGAACTCGTAGTTTCGTTAGCTTTCCCACCCCAGCCATGTCCTTCAACTCAGCACCCATCTAGACGCAATGTTCGAAGATTTGCAAGGGAATTGAGTGATGAAGGTAGTTCTTCAAAGTCCATTCGACAAAATTCCAAAACTCGAGTTTTTTCATCCCTTGGAAAAATGTGTTCGGTATATTCAAAGAATACTTGTCTTTATGCAATAGAAAAAAATGAAGTTCCGGACATACCAACGCTTGAGGAAGCTGCTCATCCACCGCTTTGCAATGTAAAGAGATGAAAGTGCAATTTTTGGATTCGTTAGTCTCTGACCATTCTTCCAATCCAACAACTTGTCTGACTATAAATGGATGAGGATCCTTGGATGCAATTTCTCTTACTACATCATAAACAACATCATGCATCCTCACAAACTTGTTATAAGGATCCGTAAAGATCAAACTTGAACATCTTTGTTCATTAAAATTGCTTTTATCTTGAGGAAGATGATCCTCAAGTAACCAGCTTGAGGCTTTGAGGATTTCCACCAATGCAAGCACCCATTTCGTCGCTTCCAAAGAGTTGATGCAATCAAACAAATCTAGACTCATAAAGAGATATTAGCAAGTGATCCATTAAGATATCACCATCACACCAATGAACCACAAAGTAATAACAACGACTTAAGGTCATCCTGCTTCAAATGGGTATAACACCACCTGCATACGAAGCCAACCATCTGGGCTTGTCAAGGCGATCCTCGAAATGCTCCAAGGCATTCTCCCATACAACAATTGTCTCATCTTTCAGTGCCTTGGCAATTGTTACAGTCGCAAGTGGTAGACCCTCGCATTTTTCAACCACTTGAGTGGTTGATGATCTCGCTTTGGTTCTCCTCCATGGAATCACAAAACCCGTTGTCTGCGGGAATAAAGTCCAAGCTTCTTCCGTGGTAGTCTCCATCAGAAATATATTTTTGTACGCCCATGCCTTTGTATAATAGCTCTTCATCCTACAAGTGAACATCATTTTGCATTCTTTCACATCATATCATCTTTACAAGGAATTCCACCCGGTCCAAATCAATCTCTCTCCAAATGTCATCTAAGATTATAAGGATCTTCTCGTTCTTTAGTCTCTTCTTCATTTCAACTGCTTTGTCAATTTCAAACTGGTACAACCACATAGAGTCCTGAAATTTCTAACATTTCTGCAATTTCCATGCTGAATATCTTACTTGAAGAACACTTAATGCCGTAGTAGAGGATAAATCAAAGTAGACTTGCATGGTGAACAAGTGGTGTTGCATAGCTTGTTTACAACTTTGTTTCATTAAGTGTGGCTTTTGCCTATCGCCCTTAATTCCCACTCACCCAATGGAGTAGACATTATCGCCTCTCAAGGCATCCATAATTTTGTTGAAACCGAAGCTCTCGATTCAAAAGCTTTCATAATTAGATACTCCACTAAGGAATGAAAGTCGTAGCAAAGACACAATATTAATTATAATACATTATTGAAAAGTTGTGGATTGGATAAATATATTTGATGACAATTTTTTTATTTTGTAAAAAATTGAAATACCATTTAAGGAAAAAATATTATAAAGTTAAAATGCTATATAAATAAATAAATTATCAATTAATTAATGTATTGATATTATTTGTAAGGAGTACTTTTATATAGCACGCATATAAGAAGGTTGAATTAAATACATAGAGGGTATTAACTTTAAATCCAGAATATTATTAAGTCATTTTTTTTTTCCAAAATTTCTACACGTGGAAAAGGTTGGAGATGTAATTTAAAATAAGACAAATTAAAATTTGGAGCACAAAAATACATATATATATTTCTTTAGTTTTTTCATTCATTGAATAAAAAGTTATTTTCATTCTAAACAATTTCCCCAAAAATCAAACAACTATATATAATTAATATCTTTCAATAAATATAATTTAAATTTAAAACATTAAAAAAAGTATGAAGAATTGAAAAATTAATTATTTTTTTGCCAATTAATCAATTTGTTACAATGTAGTAAATTATCCCCATTGGTACTCGAACCCGAGATCCCTCCCCTTCCTAGATGTCTTGCCTTTTTAAACTTTGAATGCTCTACTAACTGAGCTAAGCATATGGCTACAAAATTACAAAACTACATAATCGATACAAAGAAAAAGTTTATATATTTCTTTGAAAAATATTTCGTCTATTTTGATGTTCACAAAAAAATAATATATTTTTTGAAAATAATTATATAAAAAGAAGAAATGATGTCCAAATATCTAGTTTTTGGATTTTAATGCTTTAAAATATTAAAATAAGGATAATAAATGTAATTTAATCATTATTTTAAAAGAACGGTAAGAAAATAGTATAGAGAAAATTTTAAAAATAAAAAAGGAAAAAAAACTAACCTTTTTAGTAGACAGCCCTACACCATTAGCAGGAATATAAACATTTCTCCCATCCTCCATCCCACAATCAGTGATGTCCAGCTCTTTGAGATTGTGAAAATTCTTGAACGTGGAATGTGACAAAAGACATCTCTTACTGGCATTCTCATCACCATTGCTCAGAATATTGCTTAACTTAGGTAACTTCTTCAATACTAGTTTTCTTAATTTCGCCTGGCCCCAAAATCTATTTTCTTCAACTTGGAAAATCTTTCTAAAACCAGCACCTCCAAATTAGGAGAGAATGAAACCTACATTCGAAAAACAATAACTAATTGTAAATTAAAGCTGTAATAAACATTAAAATACAAAGTCTATATATTTCAGTAACTCCCAACTACTTTAATACAAAAAAAAAAAACAATTTCCCTTTTAAATTTGTTTTTCATTGCTATATTTATAATTTTTTTTATTTAAATTCCAATAAACTTACATTGCTTCCCTTTTTTTTTTTTTTTTTAATATTAGTGTTAATATTTTTACAATTAAAATTGAATTGTAAACTTTATTCTTGTTTTCAAATAATCGCTATATTTATTTGGTGATCCACGCAGTGTTTTTAAAAACTAAATTATAAAATTATTAACTGTGGTGATTGTTTTAAAATTGAAATTAATTAGTCTCCTTATATGAAATAAAATATATTTTACTCTTTTTTATATTTTCAAAAGTAAAATGTTAAATTAATCATATAACATCTTAACCTGATTTTCCCAAATGTTATTTAATTATAAATATAACATTATCATTTGAATTAAATTTTCACTAATTCTCTTTTCCAATTCATTGCAAATATTTAAATTAGCACCTAATATTTTTCTTCTAAACTATAATAACTACCTTTTTTTTTTTTTTTGCCTTTTAAAGATATTATTTATATTAATACATTTATCCTTTTAAAATTAATTTTTCACTTTAAAATTTTATTTTTTCAACTTATTTGTACTTAAGTATTATTCATAATTGTTTATTATTTAAATTTAATTTAATAAAATTATTATTAAAGATTAATGTCCTCATTTCATACTTTTTTTAAAAAATATTTATTTTTATGGTAAATGTCTCTAAATATTTCAAGTGGCATAAGGAAAAACAAAAATAATATGGGAGAAAACTAACCTTCTCATCTAAGATCTTCCCGCATTTAATGACATGTAGCTCTTTAATGTGCTCCAAAACATGTTGCATTCTTCTTGTCCTCGTAGAAGGTAAGCCTCAATTTGTGTAGTTCCTCTAACTTTAATTTCTATTTTTGGGAGGATTCCATCATCTCTCTATTAAGTCCTTGATGATCAAACACATATTCTAGGATCTCAATTATACACATCTAACTCTTTCAAATTTTGGAAGCTGCATCAAATGAGATGGGATAAGATTGGCTAGTCATGGGATGCCACCTACACTTAATATTCAGAATTTAATAATTTTAGCTCGGGGATGCTTAAGTACTTTTCCAACATGGAAAGACCACCGAGTTTTAACCCCTCCGTGTCGGAACGAAACCTACAATAGAGATACATCATAATACATAACATCATTCGGTTATAAATTTAGCGATAAATATAAAAATATTTCAAACATAATTCATTAACTCGAATATTCACATCTTCATTCTTGTCATAGGTAGAGAACAAGGAGGTCATAAAAACTTCTACAAATCAAATTAAAAGGAATAATATTTTCCTGGTTGGTGGTCAAAAGCTTTAGTTGGCAAAGACAAACAATCATTCATTTATTTCATATATCATAACTATTTTTCATATACAACCATTTATTATTTCATATTAAATCATATAAACCTACTTTAACAAATTCATTTTTGAAATCTATTTTTATTTTTAAAAAAATAGTTTTAGGAGGATTTTTAATTTTAGTTCCACATTTTCCCTTCAAAATAATATTATTTCAATTTCTTTAGGAAGATTTGAAAACATAAGAACTTTTAAAGTCTCTTATTCAACTCGGGGTTTTTTAATCAAAAATGTGTTAGTATATCTCCTTTCCCTCCATTATTAAATTAAAATAATATTAATTTATATCAAAATATTTCTTTGATCATATTTATCTTTATATGTTTTTTTACACCTATTTATTTTGCAGTACATCGTTGTAGTACTATGTCCCTCCCTTACCATTTAAGTCAAGCCTCAAAGGCATCTTTATATTAGCTATTGTGTTATCATGTTTTTGTCCTTTATATAAAATTTTCATTTTTTTTGTTCATTTTTTTTTAATACTTGTTCATTTTTATTATAAGTTGAATCATATTTGTATATAATATATTATTTACCATGTTACCAATCATTAAATAGTTTATATGAATTTGTCCACATGTCTAACTCAATTGGTTAAAGATGTTTATGCGTAACATTCGAGAGGGGAGGGGTTCAAATTCCAATAGTGACAGTTTACTACATTTATATCTTCAAAAAGTGATTACCTTTCAAAAAAAAATTGTCTATTTTATCTCGATTTTTATACCTTTGCTTATATTTCTTTCTATTAATTCAATCATTCATATATTTATACATCGCTTATTATGTTAATATTTTTAAAGTTTTATCTCAAATTTGCATATTTTTTATTTAGTTTTATTAATACTTTCATAAATATGGATATTTTCATCAATATTTTAATAAAATAGAATCATCAAAAAAATTTCTTTATAGCCAAGGTATACTATTTAATTTAATTAGATAAATAAATAAATAAAGTTAATTATTAAAGGAATAAGATAGTGTATTTCTTGTTTAAAAAAAAAGATAATGTATTTATTAATGTTAAAAAAAGATAATGCATTTCTTATTACGCTATAACCTATAATAAAATAATAGAAAAAACAAAAACATATAAATAAATAAAATGACCATTGGTTTTATCTTCAATTTACATAAAAAAATTATCTCGATCCACTCATTTGATTATTTTTTTTTTATTTTTTGATAGAACTTATAAAATTATTAATATTTTAATGTTGTTTATTCAACCTAAACATTAAATATCCACAAATAAAATAATATAGTAAATCATCTTCTATCTATTTATCATCTCCTTTAAAACCCATGTATAAAATGGAATTTAGAATTGAATGTTGGAGGCAACCTAATGTGTCAATTATCATGCAAACTTCTATTTAAAATCTTCTACTTCAATTTTTTTTTTTTTTTTGGTGAAAAATAAAATATCACTTAATAAAGAAATACTTTATAAAATATAAATAAATATAAATAAATAATTTATCAAGAATTAATTACCTAAAGATATTATTCAGAATCTTATATATAAATTTATAAAAAAATACTAGGAGTAAACATGCTAAGGGATGATGCAATTTAATTAAAATATATATAAAAATTTAAATCATTTTATTTTAAGCTATTCTTACTATCTGGCAATGTAGAAAATGCTGATTGTGATATTTTTATTATTACTTATTGTTTTTAAATTTAAAATTTTGTTTAATTAGATTTATTTATTTTTTAAATTCATTTATTATCCATTGTATCATGTAAAATTAAAATTAAAATTAATTTATTTAGTATTTTTATTTTTACTTACAAATATAATATTTAATATTTCAAATTTTTATGGAATGTTTTTGTTAGTATTTTTCAAAAATAGTATGCGAAAATTAAAAAAGAAAAAATTGAAGAAAACTAACCTTTTCACCAAAGAGCACTTCATGTTCTTCAATAGGAATATTAACATTTCCTCCATCTTCCACTTCCTCCCCACAATCATAGATAGATAAACATTTGAGGTTCTGGAAAGTCATAAGCATGGAAGGAGAGAAAAGGCCTCTTGCGTCGTCATTCTCCTCATTGTTGCATATAATAATACCCTTCAGCTTCTTTAGGCGTATTAATCCCCAAGATTTCAACTTTGGGAGGATTCTACCATATGTCACATCCTTGAAGATCAAATACATGTTTTAGATTCCCACAATAGCTCACATTTATCTCTTTCAAATTCTTGAAGCTTTGGATCAAATGACATGGGATGATATTGAGTAGGTTGTCACAATCATACACTGTTAGGATTCGTAAATTGGAGAATGAATCGTGTGGAAGTCGGTGATGCCATATCTCCTTCAATTCTTGAAGGTTAAAGAGTTCCAACTTCTCCAAATTAGAGAATAAAACCTGTAATATCACACATTACGACATCATCAATTGAAAAGTTGTAATAAATATAAACATATTCATTTCCTGGAATGTAATTCATCAATTTCCAAACTATTGACATTAGTTATATTTTAAAAATGCCTAAACTTAACTAAAAAAGAATCATGTAAAAGTCTTAGAAAATTATCCAAAAACTAATAAGTTATTAATAGAGAATTTATTCACTTCTCTAAAATAAAATGAGCTATTTAATTTACAAAATTTTTATTTCTATTTTCCTTTTTATCTTCATTTTACATTTAAAAATTACTAAATCCAATTTCATTTGATTAATTTTTTTTCTTGTTAATTCTTTTTTTTTATCTTTTGTATTTTTTATAAAACGTATAAAATATTATTAATATTTTAAGGTTTTTTATTCAACCTATACTTTTTATTCAACATATATATAATGGAATTTAAAATTGAATATGGACATAATCTAGTTTTTCAATTAAAACCGAAAAGAGAAAGAGAAGGTCCTTGATAAGAAAGTGGGTGATATTCAATTTTGCTTTGGTCTTCCACATATTGACATTTTTTTTAAAAAAAATTAAAAGTATATCCTTAGAAAAAAAAGATATAAGAAAATTATTGACAAAAGTTTTTAAAAAATCAATATTTAAATATTTGAAAAAATATGATTAATTTTTTATTTGATAACTATAAAAATTAAAATTTATTTTATTCAATGTAAAATATAAAAGGTAAATCGTAAAAGGACTTATCATTCAAACATATATTTATCATCTTTCACTTCATATTTTTTATTTTGTGGAAAGTAAAACGACACCTAATACCAAAATATTTTATAAAATCAAAATAAATATAAATAAACAATTTAACAATAACTAATTAACCTAAATATATTATTTGTAAATAATTTATACAAAAAAATTTACATAAAAATATTGAATTAAACATACTCAGGAATCATGGAATTAATAAACATATATTCACTTTGCATTAGATTATAGTATTTTGTTCTTTCATAAATTTGTTCCCATCGAGACTCGAACCCCCTTAATCCCATCCTTATGCTAGCTTGAGCTCTGAGCCCTGAGCCACTTGAACTTGATCTTATTGATTAGTGCTTATTTTTTTAAAGATTAAAATTCCACTTAGATTCATTCTTTTCCACTCCTTATAATTTAAGTATTATTAACCATTTTCTTTTAAAAGAAAGTATTATTAACCATTTTTATTATGTAAAATTAAATTTAAATTACTTTATTATATTTATTATTATTATTCATGAGTATAATATTTAAATAATATTTTAAATTTTCCATGGAATATTTTTCATAATATTTCACTTAAAAATAATATAAGGAGAAACTAAAAGAATATTGGAGAAAACTAACCTCCCCAAGGAAGTGCGCTCCATCTTGAACATGATCTGCATCATCATATCCTTGAACATCAAATACATGTCTTAGATTCTGACACTCAATCACATGTATCTCTTTCAAATTCTTGAAGCTTTGGATCAAGTGTCGTGGGATAAGCTTGAGTAGATGTTCACATTTGTGCACACTTAGGATTCGTAAATTGGAGAAAGAATCAAGTGGAAGTTGATGGTGCCATGTCTCCTTGATTTTAGGAAGACGAGAGAATTGCAATATCTCCAAATTGGAGAATAATACCTATAAAATAGTACATCATATCATCAATTGAAAAGTTAGCAAAAATGTAAACATATTTCATTTGGTAAATGCAATTTATCAATTCCAAGAGGTTGTCATCCTTTACTTTATTTATGTTTTAAAAATCATGTAAAAATCATAGAAAATTCCTTGAATGAATTAGCAATTAAGTTGCAAATAGAAAATTTATAGACTACTTTGAACAAAATGTACTATTTCTAATAACCATGGATTATATGGATTATACTGCATAAGTTGTTTTAGCTCCTATCAATCGCTTATTATTTTTAAAAACCGTATACACTCTCTTTCATATGCTATAAAATCATGTGAAGATCCTCAAGAATTACAAAAATAATTATTATTATTATTATTATTTGTACAAAATTTATTAATCACAAATCAATTTATAATAAAGTTTTTATTTTAAAAAAATATAGAAAATAAATAATTTAAACTCGACTTTCACCACATTTCCATTTATATCCTAAAATAGAAAGTTTTTTTTTTTTAAATATATGTACTTTCATATTTTAAGAACACTTCCGCCTCGATATCCCCAACCACAACACTAACCTTGAGAATTAAGAAAATAAATTCAGATACGAATAAAATAAATAAATTTGAATATTTAGGTTTTAGAAAATTTTAATTTTAAAACTAAAAATAATAATTGTCAAGCTTATAAAATTTTGAATTAAAATTTTACAAAATTTGAATTTACACTCTAAATTAAAATTTTATTATTTAATTTAATAAAAAATTCAATTTTAAGTTTAGAAAATTACATCGAATTATTAGTTTTTCAAATGCAAATTTGATTTTATGAATTAAAAATAAATAATTAAAAAATCAATAATCTAAAAATTATAATTTAAACAAATTTAAATTTGTGATAGAAAACTAAAGAATCATGTTTTGAATATTCAAAATTAAAATTCTTTTACTAAAATTCTTGATTCAAAATTGTCGTATTAAAGTTAATAACTCAAAATTTCTAAAAATCCAAATTCAATTATTTTAAATCATAATTAAAATTCAAAAAATAAAATTAATTATTTAATTAAAATTAAATTTTAATTAAGATTTAAAAGAATTAAATTTGGTTTTTAAAAATTTTAAGTTATTAACTTTAAAACGGCAATTTTGAATAAGAATTTTACAAAAAAGGACTTTCAATTTTGAATATTAAAAAAAATGAGTCTTTAGTTTTGTGTTAAAAATTTTAGAAAAATGTTTAAATTACGAATTTTAATATTATTGATTTTTTCCTTTTCAAAAGAAAAAATATTATTTATTTTTTAACTAAGATTTATCTTTTGATTCATAAAATCAAGTTTGGCTTTCAAAAGCTAATAATTATATACAATTCACCAAACTTAAATTTTACTTTTTAAATTTAAATAAATAATTAATTTGTAAATTTGAAATGTAAATTGATTTTATAAAAATTTAATTTAAATTTAAAAAAAAACTTGAGAATTATTATTTTTAAGTTTATAATTAAAATTTATTTATTCAAATTTATTTATTATTCATAATACGGATTTATTTTCTCAATTTTCAAGGTACGTATCGTGGTTAAAGATATTCAAGGCTAAAAATGCTATTAAAATAAATGTTATACTTTTTGTTTCAGGTCAAGGTTTTATACAATATTAATTATTTTTCTTTTTTTTTAAGAATTTTCATTGAAAATTATGCTTTTATTATAACTTCCTCTAAGTTTATACTATATCATTTACAAACGGTACATGCCTACCTACATTATTGGCCAAACCATATTAATAAAGTGTCATAATATTTTACCAATAGTCCTTTCAAAAAACTACTAATATTTTAATATTCCCTTTATTTTCATCAATAATTTCTAATATTTTAATAAAAGAGAATTACAAAACTTTTTATAATTATAAAACAAAACAAGTAAATGAACAAAATAGATATTCATTTCGCCATCATTTTCCATCTAAATCTTAATCAAGTTTTCTTTTACTATCTTTTTCTCATAAAACATTATTATTATCTTAAGATTTTAAAATTCAAATAGGACGATTTTTTCTTAATACTGAGTGTACCTTCTAGTAAAATGATATACTAAAATCTCTTTTTATCTTCATGTTCTCTCTTCTTAACACACAAGTTGGAATTCTGGATGAGCATATATATGGGCTAGTTTAATCTTGTTTTTGCATTGATTTATTTATTAAAAAAAATGATGTAAAAAAGTAAAAATTTATGGAAATTAGCTACTAATTAAGCTTTAACATACCTGGTAGTTGAAAAACGGCATATTGACATCAGGATTGCCTTGGGAACACATTGCTTCAGATGTTGTTTCCAAATCTCGAGTCAAGTAGCCAAAGTTCACTAGCTTTGGTAGAGAACGAAGTTCCAAGGATCTTAATTTAGGGAATAGTAACGGCAAGTTGATCCCAACATGGCCATCTTCCATTATTTGTTGCATCTCACCGCAATTTTTAATTGTCATTTTTTCAAGTTGGGGAAGGTCTCTACCCATGGAAAGTAAGAAGAGAATTTTCAATCCATGACATTTCCTCACGACCAATGTTTTTAGGTTATCAAAGACCCACTGAATCGGGCCACCGCATACCTCCAATCCCCTTATAATCAGAATTTTCTGGGCGGTCCTCAACAATTTGCGAATTCCATCCCTAGAGAGTAAGCTTTCATCACCACCTTTGAGATATAACGTTTTTGATTTTTCATATGTTTCTGGCAATTCATCGAAACTGCCTATAAATATTGCATAACTTGTTGCCACTGTGATCAAACTGACCGCTTGGTACCAACTCAAGGCTGTATTTTTACCTCGATCGTCCTCAAACGATGCATATTATTCAATTCCGATAAACAAGCATTGCTTTCTCCATCACAAACTTCTTTGGCTGCCCATTCAGAAAAACTAGATTTCATGAACAAACATTCTAATCGAGACATACTTGATAAGATATCCCGCGGAATTACTTTAAGTTCGTGTTAGCCTCAAATTCAAAGAACCTTAGATCGGGTCAATTGCATCATTTCTAGCAAATATTGCTCTAACTCCACCATGCTAAGAACTTGTAGTTTCTTTAGCTCTCCAATTATAAAAAGCCATATCTCCCAACTTGCACCTATCTAGACATAATGTTCTCGAAGATTTGAGAGGGATTGAAGTTGAAGGTATGGTTTGGAAATGCATTCCGCATAAACTTCAGTCAGGTTCATCCTTCAAAGACCTTGTCTGGGATAGTATTCAAGGAAGCACCACTACGTCTCGCAATATAAAAATTGAAGTTTCTGACATACCACTGAGGAAGCTCTGGGCACGCCTTGCAATATAAAGAGATGAATTTGGATTCATCTTCAATCTGGCTCAGCCTCGATCGGGATCGAACATCTTCTACAACCTTAAATCGATGAGGATCCTCGGATGCAATAATTCTAGCGAACATCACGAACAAGATCATGCATCCCGACACTCTTAAGTGATCACCATCCATGAAAAGTAACCTCGAGGCCCTACCCAGAACCGCTCCATCATCTTCGCATCATTGATAAATGCTTCGAGGCTTCGAGGGTTTCTACCAATGCAACTAGTTTATTTATTGCTCTCTCCAATGAATTGATGTCATCAAAGAAATCCAAACCAATAGCATACCTTAACATTTGATCCATTGAAATATCACCATAATAGCTCATGCAACCACAAAGTAAGAACAAGGGATTTGACTTCATCAAGCCAAATGATCAGCCCAATTCTCGCATATGAGTATACATTTTCATCCATTCCTTCGATATTGATCGGGCATAACTCCTCGCCCGTCCACGCGATTCTTCCATACAAAGAACAAGATCTTTCAATGCCTTTGCAATCGTTACAATTGCAATGGGTGTAATTCTCACATTTATCAAGTACCTTCATCGCTATGGGTCTCACCGTCCCTCCATTTAATCACCGCTACCTTCTCAGTAAACGCCAAGCTTCTTCTCCTTGTAAATGTCAATTTGAAACATTCTCGCGCATTTACTTCCATGTTTTTGTGTAATACGCTTATGCCTCTAGAAACCAACACTAGCTCATATTGTCTGATCATCTTTGAAAGGAATTCCAACTTTCTCCAAATTAATTTCCCTCCAAATGTCATCTAAGATAATAAGGATCTTCTTCTTCTTCTCTGCTCCTTCTCTTCTTCTCTCTGCCTCTTTCTCCGACGCTCTTCTCCGATTCTTTTTCTTCGCAGCCGTCAGCCTATCCGCTTCGTGGGATTCATCCTTCCCCTTAAATCGAAGCCTAACATATCTCGCAGCTACGAATTTTAACAATCCCTTCTTCATCTTTTTCGAGTCTCGAGTCCAGGATACATCTATAAAGATATATGTGGTGAATTGGGATTCTCAAGTGTTTAGCTTGTTGAGTCATTGGCTTGACGAGCATGGCTTCTCACGAGACCGCCCATCCCACATACCCCAATCATCTTCGCCTTATCATCTCTCGCGATCCATAATGTCGCTCAAAGTGGAGTCTCTTGACTCGAAATATTCATATCCTTTAAACGTCAGACCGCTGAGGAACACTCGTGATGAGATTCCATCGTGGAAATTCATGGGTCGTTTGGATCCCAACAATAACCCGCGCCTTCAGATGCTTCTCCGCTGCCATAACGTGAGATGAGATTATTAGACACCACCCATTCAAACAAATTTCATGTTTTGATCATCCTCGCAATGCCTCTCGCTCTCCCGTGATCCGATCAACCCGATTCAGCCCACTCGAACAACCGGTCCGATTATCCCCTTTTCCTCGTGGCTTTACTCACGCTTATTCGCTGATCATCCTCGCCGACCTCTGGCCTGAACTTAGTTGTTATGTTTCAAAGATGGTCAAGGGAAAACATAACCGAGCCGGCATTCAATAGGGCAAACTGGCACTAAACTTTCCCAAAGAACGGTGGCAATAACGATTCCGCTACTCGTCCCTACTGGATTGGGGAAAACAATCGAAGTGCGAAAAGTCACCAACACCGATGCGCTGAACCAAAACGAACAGATGGGTTTTTTTTTTTGAATTTGGTTTGGTCGGGAAATGAATGGAAATGAGAAACAAATGTATGGAAAAATCTTATAGTTTGATGCAAGCAGACCCAAAACGAGAACGTATGGTTTTTTTTTTTTTTGATTTTGATTTTGTTGAAAAACGTAAGGGAAATGAGAAACAACAGAAGGGAAAGCTTATAATTTGATGCAAAGGATCAAAAGGCGAATCGGTGGAGTTTTTTTTTTTTTTTTTGGAATTTGGTTTTGCTTGAAACAACATGGGAAGGAGTTCAGCAAAGAATAGGAAGAAACTAAAAGTAAAGAGCTCAATAAATGGATAGGAGAAGAGATGAGCTGAGTCCGACTGGCAGGTTCAAAACTCCTTCCAGTGGGGCAGAAGTCAGATGTTTAATTTGAGATTCGAGTCAACTCAGGTCTTCTTAGAGAAGAAAAAAAGCCGATTCCGTATATTCTTACTCCATTTCTGCCTATTAGAACAAAAAAATCAACAAAAATCAACTTTTATAAGAGAAATCTGAGATTCCTCTTCAAAATGACTAAAAATCACTTTCTTCTTAGAGATGAACCGGACTTTTAATCCTATGCGGATGCCGCGATGGTTATGATGGGCTTTCTTGGATTTCTAATCCTAGACTTTCTGGGAGATCCGTGGTGCAGCGAGTAGACGATTGAGAAGATGAAGTGGTAAGGATAAGGAAGATGAAGGGAATGAATAGGTACTTTATGAATGTCTAAATTACATACTCACCCATCCGTCTTTCTCCATATTACTACTCCTTTATTCTTTCAATCAAAACCCACTGTTGGGCTGTCGGTCAGGGAGGTGACCGGAGAGTGGAGAGTGAGTGAAGAGTTTCCACTATCTTTTGTTTGATATAATATATCTAGGTTTGGTACATAGCTTTCGGCCAGGTAATGGCGGTGCGTTCCCACCACCCGACTATTATTTGAAATATATATATATATAATTATTTTGGTACATTATTATTATATAATATAGTAGCATTGTATAGGAATGATTGCGGTCTGGTTTGCGGCCGGCTTTTCATCCTCTTTCTTTCCTTTTTTTATTTTCTTAAATATTATATAATTAATAAAAAGTGAATTAGGGGAATCAATACATGAAATGAAGTGACACCCACCGAAAACCTAAAAGGCCAAATCAATCGGACATTGGGACCCATACAGTTGAACAAAGTTGTCATCCATGATTCTTTCTTTTTAAAAATTTTTAAAATAAAAAATCTGAGTTTATTCATTTATTTGGTCTGCCTGTGCATGGTATTTCATCTAGTTTTTGTTTGAGAATTTATTTTTCTTCTCAATATTACTGCTATTTCATTCTTTCAAAATCACCATAAACAGGTCAATCAAAAACCCCTGTTGGGCAGTCGGTCAGGGAGGTGAGTGGGAGAGTGGAGAGAGAGTGGAGAGTGGAAAGAGAGTGGAGAGTGGAGAGTGGAGAGGTCAATCACCATAAATAGCTTTCTGACCACCACCTATTCTCTGACTACGTAAGAACTTCAGCGCAAAGTGCAGAGAATACGCAAGAAGACCCATTTTAAATTTGTTATACTTATACCCATTGATTATTTTTAATCATTTAATATCTTTTTTTTTTCTAACATAACTTTAAAAATAAGTAAAAAATTATTGAAAAATCATAAAAAAATTTATCAATATATTTTTTATTTATATTTCAACTCTCTCTCTCCCCTTACATCCCTCCTATCTCTAATCCATTAATTTATAGTGATTGACCTATTGAATATATAGATAGTGGGTCGTTCATAAATAATTAATGGGCTCCAATACTCAAAAGATATAGATGGTCCACAAAATTATCGGAAATAGCTATAAAAATTCTTTAAACTCATTAGAAAAAAAGTTTAATTATTTTCTTGCTGTTTATATATATATATATATATATATATATATATATATATATATATATATATATATAAAAATAAATCAAACATTATAATTTAATAAGGTTTAACAAACTTTTTTGAGAAAAATAAAATATTCATTTTCAATCTTAATTATTTTTCTTTAATTTTATCTTTTATACATTCTTTTAAAAAAATTACAGTCAATGATTTTAATCTATTCGATTATGTTTTTCTATATTCAGTAAATTGATATATTTTTATTTGATAAAATTTATATTTTATAATATATTTATTTGGTTCTTGTTAATCAATTGTTTTAAATTTAATAAATGCTCTTGAGGCGGACGTTGACTCTTGTGTGCTGAAATGTCTAAGTTAGTCAGACTCATCCGCAATTAATTTTATAAAACATTAAATAATAATTTTTTAATTTGAAAAAAAAAAACGACCAGTGGACGGTGCACTTTTCAGCTCGTATGTCTCTTTCTAATCTGATTCGTTCAAGATATTGCCACGTATATCTTATTTATCTATGTATTTTTTATATATTTTTCCATATTTGCACAATTATATTATAAGAATATTTTGTTTGATAATCCTATTTTTATTTATATTTTTGAAAAAAAAACAAAAAAAAAAATATTTTGTTTTTTTCACATTTATCCCTTTTGCATATCAATTATCAATTATGTTTCTAATTCAATCCCATTGTTTTACCATTTGATTCACCTCTCAAAAATAATATTTTATTAAAATTCATTCATTAATACACATCAATGGGTGTTAGATTTACTTTAATTATTAATAAAAGCTATCTTTGTTTTCTATATTTTATGTGTTTTGTTTGTTTTTATTAACAGGAATTACAATTTTAAATAAATTTTGGATTTCAATTATTGAATTTTGGCTTCTTATTAAATTATGGAATCTAAGTCTATGCAATTTATTTTAATTATTGAATTTTGTTTTATTGACGTGAGTTATGGTTGTCAGATTTCAATCATTTTTTTATTTTTATTATTTATTTATTTAATTGACACTAATGTCAACCACGAAAATTGGATCGATGAGTTTCCTAAATCCATTTATTATATTATCGTTCAAGGAATATGCGTTTTTTCTAGTTTTTTTTTTTTTTTGGGAAAACCAAATGAGGATAGATTTATTTTTTATAATTATTCATTTGTTCCATTGATTATAAGGAGGTTTGTGGGAAAAAAATATAATGAAATATTCATCGATTTTATTTATGAATCTCTATTTTTTTTAGATTATTCATAGGGGATATTTTTGAAGCCAGGGTGATGTTTTTCCCCATTACTCTACTATCTTATTAAGTATAAAAATTGCTTTTGGAACAAAATTTAATTTTTAACCCAATTTTACAAATTATGATTGTCCAACCGTTTGATATGAAAAAAAGACTAATTTTGTCATCGTGAAAATGAAGAAAATTTACTTAGTTCTGAAGTACCATATCTTAGTGCTATCGGTGCACTTATATATTTTGCTAATTCTACTCCAACTCGAAAACATTGTAATGACATCAAATATGTATTGCGTTATCTCCGTAAAACTACTAATATGAGTTTTACTCAAATGAATCAAAGTCACAATTACTCAAATATGCGGATTCGGGCTATCTTTCAAATCCATACAAAGTCATATCACAAAATAACAAATACTCTCTAAGTGATAATTTAACAGATTTGTTCAAAAGGTCATTGCTAACCTCAATACCTTCTTTCAATTACTTACCAAAAATTTGATGTATCAATCAAAGGACATTGACATGAGGGGGAGTATAAAATAGATGTTAGTTTACAGTAATTTTTTTCCCTTATTGTAGATTTTGTCTCATTGGGTTTTACTGATAAGGTTTTAATGAGACAGTCCTAACAAGTTTCTTTAACTTTCATAATGGTCATTTAAGGGGAAGTGTTATAAGAAAATGTGTTAATGACAATAAATTTACAACATGAATGTTAGTCACCTTTATAAAGTAAATATTAGTTGTCTTAAATATTGAGATTACATACAGATTTTAGTTATCAAACACTTAAAAATAATATTCTCTTATTTATATTTAATAAATAAAAAATAATGAAAATAAAACTTCATTCTTTCATTCTTTTTCCATATTTGTTTTTATGAGTTTCTCCTCATTTTTTTTATTTACAACCTTCAGGTTAAATATCATTAGACACGATTAATTTCTTAATTTTTAAAAATAAACTATTTAAAAATAATTATTCAAATCATATTTTTCTATTTTTTATTTTCAGATAAAAAATTTAATGTTATATAATGTTTTCATTTCTAAATTTTAAAAATTAAAAATAAAATTATCCTCAACTCACCGGGCTTTTAAGTTCTTATTTGCTAAACTAAAAATATGAGTTATACTTCACACCACAAAAAAAAAAATTTCATTTAAAAAATGAAATTTAAATTAAAATTTCCTTTTATTTAATTACATATTTCAAAATTTTATTTTTATATTACAAAAGTAAAATATAATAAAAAATCATTTACATTTTGGTGTGAAAAATTATAGAAATATGATGTATCCAAGCGGTAAATTTCTATTAATTACTCATTTAAATTTAATAATAATTGTTTATTAAATTTATTAGCATTCAATATCTTAATTTTATATGACTTTAACATAATAATATAGCTAGGCTTTGGTACACATAAGGAATAAAAATATCGGTATATCGGTACTTATATTTTACAAATATATCGGAAATATCTGTAAATATCGGTGGATATTTTGACAAAAGTATCGGTAAACGAAAATTAACAAAAATACTTTGAAATTCATGAAAATACTTTATTGAACTATAAAAATGACATAAATGAGTAAATATACACTTTTTGAAAATGATATTCATTATAATTTATCTGATAAATTACATTATAATAGTAATTTAAAACCAAAATGAAGACCGATGTAGCTCCATTACATTATTTGATGAAGGGATCCGATCTTGATGAAAATAATATTCATAATAAAATCTTCAAAATATTGAGATAAATCACAAAGATAAAATAATTTGATAGTTAAATAAAGCTTGAATGAGTTTGTAAATAGATTTTATGATTTTATGAGTATTTATAAAAAATTTTAGAGTTAAAATAATCATTACCGATTTATCGATATTTTATCGATATTTTTTTAGAAATTTAAGTAGATATGTGTGTGCTCCATAATCATGATTTTTTGGTGAAAAAATCGATATTTTCCGATTTTTCGATTTTACTGATTTTTTGACTTTTGGTTATCTTTTACAAAAATCTTTTTTATGCCAACTGAAAATCGATTGTTGGATGATATTTTGATCGAAAAATCCATTTTTTACAATCCATGGGTACACCAGCTTTCTCCGTGGCAGAATTTACAAGTCCTTCCCACCACCTCTGTCTTGAACACGCTCGGGGTTTTTTGGACCTTACGGTAATAATATAGCTGACGAGTAGTTTTTATTTTGTTTATAAACTGCGAGTCAGGCTATAATTTAGAGAGAGAGAATTTCGAGACCAGAGAAAAGAGAGATTTGAGAATTACTGTCGATTTCCAATGATATATTTCATAAGGAATTGAGACCTATTTATAGTAATCAATTTGGTTACTATTTATAACTATGCATTCACTATGCTGGGGGACTGTGTAGTCAAGTTATTCGAACTGCTAAATCACATTCTTAACACTCCCCCTTGAATGATAGTTATAAATAATAATAGCCTGCTATATATATATATATATATATATATATATATATATATATATATATATATATATATATATATATATATATATTAGAGGCTTGCCTCGTTAAAAACCTTGCGATAAAACCCGGTGGGACAAAGAGCACGGGCGAAGGAGAAAAAGAGGTCGCGTACACTGGTACACACATCATGCTCCCCTCATGTCAACATCATTTACTTTTTGAATTCCAACCTTGTAAATTAATTTCTTGAACGTTGAAGTCGGTAATGCCTTTGTGAATAGATCTGCCAAATTATCACTTGATCGTATTTGCTGGACATCAATTTCACCATTCTTGAAGCTCATGTGTATAGAAAATTTTGGTGAGATGTATTTAGTTCTATCTCCTTTGATGTAACCTCCTTTGATTTGTGCAATGCATGCGACGTATCTTCAAAATAATATTGTTGGCTTGTCTTTGTGAGCCCACATGATTCTTGAATATGGTGGATCATCGATCTAATCCATATGCATTCACGACTAACCGTGGTGCAATGATTTACGAGAATGATTTGATGATGCTAGCCACCATTATGCAGCGACATATCTCCATGAGATAGCAGTTCCATTGTAGTTAAAAACATACCCGGTTTGTGATCTAGCTTTATGCGGATCTGAAAGATATCCTGCATCTGCATATCCGAGTAGTTTTTCTTTCGACTTATTTGAATAGAATAAGCCCATATCTGTAGTTCCGCTGAGATAACGCAATATATGTTGGATACCTTTCCAATGTCTTGGTTGGAGGCGGGCGTACTTAGCTATAATAAATTAACGAGAAAAAAACAATATATGAGTCGGTGGCATAATTGCAAGATACATAAATGCTGTGGCACTAAGATATGGTACTTGAGGACCCGAAATAATTCCTCACCCTTTTCACAGGAAATGGGTCCTTTTTTCACATCAAGTAATCTAACAACCATGGGGGAGACTTAATGGATGTGCTTTATCCATATTAAAATGCTTCAAAGATTTTCTTAATATATATTTGATTGATGAACCAACACTCCATTTAGGAAAATGCTCGTCACGTAACTTCGATGCAAAATTTTGTTTTTCAAGATCTTTCATTTCAATTTTCTTTAAATATATTTGTTTTTGTGAGCTCTTCAGGAGTTCCAACAAGATTTAAATCATTAACATAAATAGCAATAATTGCAAATCCGGTTTCTGATTTCTTGATGAAAACGCATGGACATATAGGGTTATTCACATACCCTTCTTTTAGTAAATATTCACTAAGGCGATTGTACCACATGCGTCCGGATTGTTTTAATCCATACAAAGATCTTTATAGCTTAATTGAGGAGCATACTCGGGTTTTTTTTTTTTTGTACCTAAATGTGACAGTTTAAATCCTTCGATTCTCGTGTGTATATCACTGTCTATGGATCCATATAAATATGTAGTGATAACATCCATGAGACGCATATCAAGTTCTTTAGATACTGCTAAACTTATCAAAAAGCGAAATGTTATTGCGTCCATAACAGGTGAATATGTTTCCTCGTAGTCAATGTCAGGTCTTTGTGAGAAACCTTGTGCTACTAATCGCGCCTTATACCTTATGATATCATTATTCTCATTGCGCTTTCGTACAAATACCCATTTGTTCCCCAAATGAGGTTTCCTGCTTGCGGTCAGTGTTGGACTACAGGTCCAAAAACATCTCGTTTTATCAATGAATGTAATTCTGCCTGCATTGCCTCTTTCCATTTAGGCTAATCATTTCTTTGTCTACATTCATTCGTATTTTGTGGCTCTGGATCATCATCATTTTGTATGATGTCTAAGGCCACTTGGAAAGCAAAAATATTACCCACATCAAAATTATTTCGATCCCATTTTTCGCCCCTATGCACATAACTTATTAAGATCTCATTATTTTTAGGTACCTGTACCTCTTATGGGGCTATTTGTTCATTTTGTATCTCTTCGAGGTTGGTTTTTAATATTTGACTATTCATGGTCTGTTTAACTCCATTGTTCTCCGGCTTCCGGGAGTTATGTCTTTCCGACCCAATGGGTCTCAGCCGGTAGCGTTTAGACTCATATGCTTTTTGTCCTTCAGTGATATCAACCCGTCTGGAACATTTGCAGCGGGGATATGTGACTTTGTCACTTTCTTTGTATCAACAAATGCATCTGGTAATTGATTTGCAAGATTTTGCAAATGAATAATCATTTGAACTTCCAGTTCACATTGATTAGTACGTTGATCAAGATGGGATAATATAGATGCATTCCAAGTGATTTCATGTCGTCCTTCTGGATCGACTTTTCTCCCCCTAATTGTGGGAATACTGTTTCATTAAAATGACAATCAGCAAATCGTGCTCTAAAAACATCTCCTGTCATGGGTTCCAGATATTTTATGATAGACGGCGAATCAAGACCTACATAAATCCCAATTCTACGTTGGGGACCCATCTTCAGTGCGTTGTGTAAGGTGCAATTAATTACATATTTGCACAACCAAAAATTCGTAAATGAAATATTTGGTTGTAGTACCAAATACAAGTTGTGAAGTACTCATGGTAAGATGTTGAGTGCAATTCTTATTAGACTATGGCGACATGCATAATAACATGTCCCCAGGTAGATGCTGGTAATTTGGTTTCATCAATAATGGTCTAGCTAATGGTGGAGACGTTTAATCAAGGATTACCTTCAAACCATTTGGAGTATGAATGACACCCCACCCCATGGCGGCGTGCCGAAGCCCTCCTGAAATCAGTAGATTACCTTTAACGACTAAATCCACAGCAGACGAGAAGCCGTATTGCTTGTAAACCTCCTATAAAAAATTTTCTTTTTATTTATAACTTAGGATTTGGTAAAGTCTTAGCGGTAGGAAAAACTTGACATAGCGGCTGCACATAGTCTAATTCAAATCCTGTATATCAATTTACACTATATCCAAAATATAGCCTTGACATACCAACACATTCCCATAAAACTACTCTATGTACATACATATGTTCCATTACAAAATTCAAAGTATGTTCTTACAAGAATATAGTATGCACGGCACTTAAGCGATGATGAGGACAAATCCTATTGTGCTCCAGTATCTTGCGTGCACATGCACAGAAAATAGTTTTTTTAAAATGGAAACTAATGAGCTAAACGAGCTCAGTGAGTGTATGCTTTTATAAAAGATTTTTCTTTTCCGGAAAACCTCAAAACTGTAAAACTTTCTTTTACAATATTTTCCAGAAGCTTTACTTTGCTTTGCTTGCTTGAAAGTTTCTAAAACTTTTCTTTGCTTGCTTGCTTTTATACTTGCTTGCTTTTAAAAGTATATAAAACTTTTAATACTTTCTTGCTTGCTTATTTGCTTTTCTTTAAAGCTTGTAAAACTCTACATTGCTTGCTTGCTTAGAAGTTTATAAAACTTCTCATAACTTTCTTTCTTGCTTTATCTTGTTTGAAAAGTTTCTTAAAACCTTTCCTGAAACCTTTACTTTAAAAGTTTCTCAAGCTTTCATAAAATCGGGAGCACAGGGCTCACGCATACTTTGAAAATAAATCCACGGGGCTTTGGCTCAACCGATCGTTTAAGAAATCTAAGCGGGACTTAGCTCCAACCGTTTGCTTTAAAACTCTCGGGCACAGGCGGCAAGGAACAATAGTTGATTTTCAAAACAGCATATCAACCAATGGGGCCTATTTTGCTTATCATGCCCTAGTGAACACGGGAACCTATGCTCCACCGTGCCGGTGGAAGGACCTTTGTCCGCGTCACCTTTTTCATTTTCCGGTGAATATGGTGGAATTGACCTCGTGTCGCCATCACCATACTTAGTTAGAGCTCATAACCTTATATACCCTATGCGTGCCCACGGTCTCCTTTAAATGCATGATGTATGTCCTAAAGTTTTGCCGACCCGAGCCAAAACTACAATGCATGTATGAAATCTAACACCACCGTGCGGCTGCGGGATACGCCTGACCGGTTTGCTTTGCCCTTAAAACTAGGAAGGCCTTATTTCACAACCTTTCATTGCTTGCTTGCTTGCTCTTTGTAAAATGGTTTACTTTGAACCATTTGCTTGCCCCTTTGCTTGAAAAATGGTTTAACTTTTCAAAACCATTTGCTTGCCTTATTTAACACTTGCTTGAAAAATGGTTTACAATTCAAAACCATTGACTTACTTCTTGCTTGGAAAATGGTTTTAACTTTCAAAACCATTTACTTACTTGCTTGCTTGTAATTATGGTTTACAATTTAAAGTATTGCTTGCTTTCAAAAATGGTTTAACTCAAAACCATTTGCTTTATCTCATTGCTTGCTTCTTGAAAATGGTTTGCATTCAAAACCATAAAATACCAGTGTAAAGCAATTTGTAATAATAATAATAATAATACACTAGTATTTGGAAAAATGAGTTGAAACGCTCCTCTTTGCTTGCTTACCTTGAGCAGTTCCACACTTATCCGCCTTTACTTTAACCTACCACTCCAAGCGAATCTGACGACAAGTGTCGCATAACTTAACATGCTTCTAGACTTAGTCACACTCTTCATACTCTTTTAAAGTTAAGGTGCTAAGGGTTCTATTCAAAACACAGATTACGGTCGAACAGGCTTCGATTCACGATTCGAAAAACAACCCGTACTACTCTATGTCCAAAGCTGGAATCAGAATTTTTCTTGCACATGGCCCCACTTTGAGTGAATTTTTGGGCCACTTAGGATCATAATTTGGCGATTCCTACTTCTTAAGTTTTGTTCTCCTTGAAGTCTATTTTACGTAGCCACTTGAATCACTCAAGATCGGATGAAATGAGGAGTTATGGCGAAATCTGAAAACTAGTCGAAAACGAGGAAAACGAACAAGTTCTACCGGTAGGACTTAACTTCTACGGTAGGACTTAGCCAAATGACCAGAAGCAAAGTTCTACGGTAGGACTTCCTATTATGCCGGTAGGACTTACCCGAAATGCCGGACACTTGTATTTCTACTATGGCCCATCTACACTTAAATTTGATTTTCATATTCTTTTTGCTAATGACCATTTCACCCTTGGTTTAATACCACAATTTCCGGGTTCCATAAACTTTCATTTCATATTTTAGTCTCCAAAATACTAATATGTGATACTTGGTACTCTTATACACTTTATTATCATTATACTTTGTAGACTCTCAAGGTGAGGTGTTACAAAATCCTCCCACCTCCTTAAGACATTTTAAATTATAAAAATGAAAACAAAAGGGAAGGAACAAACCTCATCCGGAGAATAAGTGAGGGTACTGATGGCGCATCTGGGCCTCTGGTTCCCAAGTAGCTGCCTCCCTCTCATGATTCTTCCATAAGACTTTAACTAATGGAATCACTTTTAGCCTCGACACTGTTCCTTGTGATCACAATACGTAAGCGGTGTCTTTTCATAGGTCAAATTCTCCTTTAAGCTATGATAGGTACATCTCTCAATACATGTGAAGGATCAGGGATATATTTCCTCAACATTGATGCATGGAAAGTATCATGAATCCTTGACACAACTGCGAGGGTAACTGTCACGTAAGCTCACGGCCCCACTTTGCTCACGATCTCATAAGATTCCCAGTATATAGGACTAAGCTTGCCTCGTTTCCCTAATCTCAACACACCTTTCCAGGTAAGAATCTTTCAAAGACTTTATCACCTATTTCAAGCGCAAGTCTGGCGTTGTCGCGGCTTTTACGTACATCTCTTGTTATCTTTAAGTTATCACGAACAACTTTCACTTTCTACGAGTGATGCATCTTGGTCGGGCTGCTAATTCTTCTCTCACACCAGCCTCATCCCGACTGCTGGAGTCTACATTCCCCTTATCTGATTGCCTCAAATGGAGCCATATCTATCTTGGCTTGATGGCTGTGTTGTAATGAGCTCCATTAGTCTTGAGTGGTGTCCCGACTTCCTTTGAATTCCATTACACAAGCTCGACATATCTAACGTCTGTATAGTCCTCTACGGCCCGGCCATCCGTCGAGGATGAAATCTTGTCTTTGAAATGTGGCGAGTACCCTAAGCATTGTTTGCAAACTAGGCCAAAACCTAGATGTGAACACCGGGGTCTCGATGAGAACTATCGGCCCGAACCCCATGAAGTCTCAACTATTTCATCCACATACAACTTGGCCAACTTTTCCAATGAATCCCTCAACATTAGCGGTAGAAATGGAAGTAGGACTTCGTAAAATCGATCAACTATTACCCATATAGCATCATCTTTGTCTCTGAGTCAGTGGAAGACACATCCATGAAATCCATAGTGATCTTCTCCGTTTCCATCTTTGGAATAGGGAGTAGTTGTATCTTCCTGTGAGCCTGCGTGCTTTCTGCCTTCACCTGCTGACGGGTTGAGCACCTAGAAACGAACTCGCAATCTCTTTTTCTTCATCCTCCACCAGTAATGTTCTTTCAAGGTCCTGTACATCTTGGTACTGCCGGGATGCATAGCATACGCAGATGAATGTGCTTCTTCCATAATGTCTTTCTTACGAGTTCGCCATACTTTCGGCACACACATTCGACCTTTCATATCATACCATACATCCACGATTTGAAACTACCTTTCTTTCCCTTTTCTATCTCTTCTTTAAGCTTAATCATCACGTGGATCACATGGCGCCTGCTAGAATCTGGTCGCTAGGAAGCTGATCTAACATGAAATGTGGCTAACAAGACTCGAGAATCCTCAACCTCCAATATCACCATTAAAGCTCTCGAGATCCACGATAGTGGAAGATAACCTGATCTCATGTGAGACAAAGAACTCTCTGGTTACGTACTCAAGGCATCTGCTACAACATTAGCTTTCACGGATGAATTTTCGATAGTCTGATCGTAGTCATAATCAACTCAAGCCATCTTCTTTGCTCGAGGTTTAACTCTTTTTTGGGTGAAAATATATTGAAGACTTTTATGATACGTAAAGATCTCTGGCGAGCACCATATAAATAATGTCTCCATATTTTTCGATTGCAAACCACGGCTTCTTTGCAAGCTCTAAGTCGTGTGTCGAATCTAATTGCTCTTCATTGCTTCTTTAGTTGTCTAGAGGCATATCTGATCACCCTATCGTTTGCATCAAAAACACAACCCAAGGCCTTGCACGGAAGCATACTATAAACCACAAATCCATCTCTTCCATTAGTGCAAGAATAGAACTGTTTGAAGTCAATCTATCTTTCAACTCCTCAAAACTCTTTTGACGAGGCTTCTACGATCATATAACATCTTTTCTTGTCGGCAGTGGTGGGAACAGCTATCTTGGAGAACCCCTCAACAAACTTCTGTAATGCCTGCTAAACCAAGGAGCAGGCCTCTAACACATTCTTTGGTGGTTTCCAATTTACCCACTTTGCTTCTATTTTAAGGGGATCCACACTCACCCTGGCGAAATTATGACCGAGGAATGCCACCTTGTCGAGCCAAAAGTGACACTTGCTCAACTTGGCATATATTTATCTCCCCCCTTAGAATTACAATAATACAATCCTCCGGTGCTTTCTGAATGTTCCCTCTGAACTACTGAATACACTAGAATATCATCAATAAGAAACTATGACGAACCTGTCCAAATAAATTTGGAATACTCGGTTCATCAAATCCATAAACGGCTGCCAGGAGCATTAGTCAAACCAAATGGCATCACCAAAACTCGCAATGCGTAGCGTGTCTGAATGCGGAGTCTTGGGTACATCACTCTCTGAACTCTCAAGTGCGATGATATCGAGCCTCAAGTCTATCTTGGAGTATACTCGAGATCCTTGGAGTAGATCAAATAACTCATCAATTACGAAATTGAATCTTGATTGCGGATGGTAACTGCGTTGTTTGCACAATAATCTATACATAGCAGAAACTCCCATCTTTCTTTTTCACGAAGAGAACTGGAGCTCCCCATGGGGATATGCTCGGTCTAATAAATCCCTTACTCAACAAATCTTCTAACTGAGCCTTAAGCTCCTTCAACTCTGCAGGAGCCATCCTATAAGGAGGAATGGAAATGGGCTCAGTCCCTGGAATCAAATCAATGGTGAACTCCTCTCTTTAGGAAGTAAACACGCAATATCATCCAGGGGAACACATCAGGAACTCTCTAGCACATTTGGAATCTCATCGATATAGTCCCCTCCTTCCCTGTCTCCACCATGGCTAGATAACCACGAAAATGACCTTTGCGCGGCATTTTACGTCTTTGTCATGGCGGAGATCATACGGGGAAGATAACTCTCGTAATCCACACGAACTTTACCTCCACTTTCACTGCTGTTCAACTTTGCTTCCTTTTTATAACAATCTAATGTGGCTACATGGCGAGATAGCCAATCCCGTCTGAGAACCACATCAGAGTCCCTCATATCTAAAGCTCACAGATCCCTTTGGGAACTCTCCTGTCCCCTCAATCGAGAACTCTACTATCTCGACTACTCTGTGCAGTAATGGATCTCTCAGTTGGAAGGGAAACTCTCATACGACCCTCTAATGGTTGGAGTCTCTATCTAAAATGATCTAAGAATGGCTTGAATCTGAATGAATGCGTAGCTCTGGGTCTACTAATATAAGCATCATGATCAAGGATAGAAATAATACGTTGACCACATGGGATGCATCGCATCTTCTTTGAGTCCCGACATATACTCTAACTGAGTGCGGGGGCTCTATGTCTACGTATCCACAGGGCCTTTGCCTCTACACCTCTACCACGGCCACCTACACCTGCCGATTTGTCTTTGGCCCCTCTGCTGAGAGCCTCTCCCCGTCGACTTTTGTGTGCTAACCATCTACAGTCTTTGGGGGTAGCTAGGCGGCCCGCGATGTCTCCGCACCAATCAGGCGAGGACACTCCTAATAAAATGGCCTTCTTGGCCCGCAGTCAGAAACACCTCGTCTTGAATCTCATTGCACTCCCGTGGTGTGCCGACACATATGACAAAGCCGGGAGGAATACTGCGGTGCCTTGCTAGCAGCGAGGGCCTCAGCGATCCACGACTAGAGATAGCTCCTGACACGCACCTCGGCCTGCCAACCTCGCCCCTTGTTCTTCTTTTACGCTATCTTGTCTGAGCTTTGTTGGGACGTGCATGGTGCACTCCTCTTACTCTTACTTTCCTGTCTACTCTGATACATGGCTGTAGTGCTTTGCTCAACTCTCAGAGCGACCTCAACTAAGTCCCAATCTATTACGCGGGACCAGCGATAAATACACTGCGTCCGTCTTTGTAGTCTGATAAAAACCTCTGCATTTCGGGACTTCATACATGAATGTATGGAACCAATCCTAACTAATTGAGAACTTCTTCTCATATTAAAATAACGACATGTTCTTTTGTTCTAACTTGAAGAACTCCTCAATTTTTGAATCCTTGTGACTCTGAGGAAAGAATCGGTCAGTGAATTCTTGCTGGAATTGGTCCCATGTTATCACCATCGGGATACCTCCTCTACGGCATCCTGCACTTTGATCTTTAGCCACATCTTCCATGAGAAAAGCGGGAAAACAAGACTCTTTGCTCATCACGCGCAGCCATAACTCCATAAACTTTGTTTACCGGTCTAGCCATAACGGTACCTTACAGGTTCTGCCGTCATATGGCAGGCGCCCGGTTCTGTACTCTTTATTGACCTCCGTTCTTAAGTAACCTCTCTAGGTGGCGGTGGAGGTTACGGCTAATATTGTCGGTCGCTGTGCTACTATATGTGCAATCACATTGCCACTTGCTCTCGTAGTAAACATTCACGGCACTTGAGCTCCTTAAATTGGCGCGGATGGGTCCGGCTAACTTTCTTCTTTGGAGGTTGATTCATAGATGCGGTAGTGGAACCTGTGCGATGCTGTCCCGCTTCAGTGCCGGGCGATTTCAGACACTGCTGGAACAACTCTCCTAGGACGACCTCTACGTCCTCTTCCTGACATAGTGCTGTAATTTCCAAAATAAACCATTTAATACTTTGAATCACTTGATATGTATGTACTCTAAGTTGGAACATGCTTGGTTGCCATTACTTATGCTCACGATACCATGCGACACCCCACCTTAAAGTGGCGGCGTCATGAAGCCACTCCCTGAAATCGGCCCGTTACCTTTAGCATTCGAAATCCCACTGTGAAGCGGCCGTATTGCTTGCTTAAACCTCCTATAAAAAATTTTTCTTTTTATTTATAACTTAGGATTTGGTAAAGTCTTAGCAGCGGAAAAACCCCCGGCGACATGACGAGTGCACATAGTCTAATTCAAATCCTGTATACATCAATTTACACTATATCCAAAATATGGCAACCCGACATACCCAACACATTCCCATAAAAAGCTCTATGTACATACATATATTCCATTACAAAATTCAAAGTATGTTCTTACAAAATATAATTAATACGGCCGCAGCGATGCTTAGGACAAATCCTATTGTGCTCCGGCGTCTTGCGTACATTGCACCGGAAAATAGTTTTAAAATGAAACTAATGAGCTAAGCGAGCTCGGTGAGTGTATGCTTTTATAAAAGATTTTCACTTCCGAGAAAAACCTCAAAGCGTAAAACTTTCTTTTTCTGATATTTCCGAAGCTTTTACTGCTTTGCTTGCTTGAAAGTTTCACAAAACTTTTCTTTGCTTGCTTTCTTTTATACTTGCACTTTGCTTTTAAAAAGTATATAAAACTTTTAATACTTTCTTGCTTGTTGCTTTTCTTTAAAAGCTTGTAAACTCTTATTGCTTGCTTGCTTAAGTTTATAAAACTTCTCATAACTTTCTTTCTTGCTTGCTTTATCTTGTTTGAAAAGTTTCTTAAAACCTTTCTGAAACCTTTACTTTAAAGTTTCTCAAAACTTTTCATAAAATGTCGGGCACGGGGCTCAGCGCATGCTGAAAATAAAATCCACGGGAGCTTGGCTCAGCCGTCGTTTGAGAGCCCTAAGCGGGAGCTTGGCTCAACCGTTTGCTTTAAAACTCCGGAAGCAGGCGGCCAGGAACGATAGTTGATTTTCAAAACAGCATATCAACGATAGAGCCTATTTTTGCTTATCATGCCCCTAGTGAACGAGACCTATACTCCGTGCGGTGAAGGACCTTTGTCGCGTCACCTTTTTCATTTCGGTGAATATGGTGGAATTGACCTCGTGTCGCCATAGCCATACTTAGTTAGAGCTCATAACCTTATATATACCCACTGTACGTGCCGCGGTCTCCTTTAAATGCATGATGTATGTCCTAAGTTTTACTTAGGCCAGGCAAAACTGTGCATGTATGAAATCCCTAACACCACCGTGCGTCACGGGATACCTCTGACGGTTTGCTTGCTTAAAACTAGGGAAGGCCTTGTTTTCACAACCTTTCATTGCTTGCTTGCTTGCTTGCTCTTTGTAAAATGGTTTTACACTTTGAAACCATTTGCTTGCTTGCTTGCTTGAAAAATGGTTTAACTTTTCAAAACCATTTGCTTACTTGCTTATTTGCTTACTTGCTTGAAAAATGGTTTACAATTCAAAAACCATTGACTTACTTGCTTGCTTGCTTGGAAAATGGTTTAACTTTTCCAAAAACCATTTACTTACTTGCTTGCTTGCCAATTATGGTTTTACAATTTGAAACCAATGCTTGCTTTCAAAAATGGTTTATCAAAACCATTTGCCTTTATCTCATTGCTTGCTTCTTGAAAATGGTTTGCATTCAAAACCATAAAATACGATTAATAAACAATTTTGTAATAATAATAATAATAATACACTAGTATTTGGAAAATGAGTTTAGAACACTCACCTCTTTGCTTGCTTTACCTTGAGCAGTTCCACTTATCCCGCCTTTACTTTAACCTACCACTCAAACGAATACGACGACAAATTAATCGCGCCAGCAACGTACTTCCTAGACTTAGTCACACACTCTTCATACTCTTTTAAAGGATTAAGGTGCTAAGGGTTCCTATTCCAACTGGAATTGCAATTCAGACAAAAACTCAAGTGCGTTCGAAACAACCCGGACTTCTCTATGTCAGCTGGAATCAGATTTTTCTTGCATGGCCCACTTGAGTGAATTTTTGGGCCACTTAGGATCATAATTTGGCGATTCCTTCTCTTTAAGTTTTGTTTTTAGCAGAAGTCTATTTTACGTAGCCGCGAATCACTCAATCGGATAGAAATGAGGAGATTATGGCCGGAAATCGAAAACTAGTCGGAAGCGGAAAACGGAACAGGATTCTACCAGTAGGACTTAACTTCCTCTAGAGTGGGACTTGGCCAAAAATGACCAGAAGCAAAGTTCTACCGGTAGGACTTCCTATTGTACCGGTAGGACTTACCCGAAATGCCCAGATTTTGTTATTTCTACTATGGCCCATCTCTACACTTAAATTTTGATTTTTCATATTCTTTTTGCTAATGACCATTTCACCCTTGGTTTAATACCACAATTTCCGGGTTCCATAAACTTTCATTTCATATTTTAGTCTCCAAAATACTAATATGTGATACTTGGTACTCTTATACACCCCTCTGATCATCGTATGCGCCAGACTCTCTCGGGGCAGGGTGTACAATGAACATGAGCAGAATGTTCAACTTTTATCCCAATTGACATGCAAAAATTATTGAAAGTTTGGGATGTAAATTCTGACATTATCAAGTCTAATGGTCTTAATTGGATAATCTGAAAAAATGTGCTCTTAATTTAATTATTTGTGCAGACTAGCAAAGTAACATTGCTTGTAGAAAAAAGACACACATGTGACCATCTAGTGGAGGCATCTATTAGGACCATAAAATAGCGAAAAGGTCCACATGGTGGATGAATAGAATCCACATATATCCCGTGTATTATTTCTAAAAAAAGCGAGTGAGCTTAGACATGATTTTATTATTAGATGAATTACGTGATTAACACCACCGTGAACAAGCTTCACAAGAAAGTTCATTTGGCAAAAAAAATAATACAGTTCTTTAATGGATGCCCATTTGAGTGTTCTATGATTCGCGTATCATTGAAGATCCGGGATGACCAAATCTGTCATGCGGTAAAAATCTTTGGGTCGTTGAAGGCACCCAGTTCAGGCGACATTTGATTCAATAGACTTTATGGTCGTATGATATAACTTGAGAGGAGAATCTTTGAGTTTTTACGCAGCAATCTTTTTTTCGAGAAATTATAGAGTAATATATAAACATTATTTATTACCTTCATTCATAGTTTCAATATGATATCCATTTACGTGGATATCTTTAAACTCAACAAATTTCTATTACGGATTTGCTAGAATATAATCACATCATTTATATGAAATCTGGTTCCATTTAGTAGTACTATGTTTGCTCTTAGGAGCCTTCAATTAAATTTGATACTTTTGGATATTGTACTAACTTTGGTGTTTGTTATTTATAAATTGAAGAAATATATTTTTCCCAGTATTGTATGTGTGGTTGCTTGATCAACAAGACATACATCCACCTTCATTCATCTTCCAAGAATTCAAGAACACTTATATTTAGAGAAAAGAACAAAAATATAAAATCACATTTAAAACCCTGCTTTGAAATAAATTACATCAAAATAAGATACCCAAAATAAAATACGTGTGCTTATTTAACATTGTCATTACATCATCCATTAAATAATCAGAATTCTCACTTGGACCTATAAAGAAAATCATTATCAAAAATCTGATGAGTTCATTCCATTCTTTATCTGTAAAATTCATTTCATTTTTCTTTCCATTTTCCTTTAATGATGCTTGATACAGATCTACTAGATGCTTGGCCGTACGACAGGTACGAGACCAGTGTCCTTCCATACCACATCTATAACATGTGTCTTGAGGAGCCTTGGATTTTTTCTTTGTACTTTCTCCATTTTCTTGTCTAAGCTCATTATTATTCCAACTCCCCCAATCTCCTTATATAAGTACACATAACTTCTATGCTAAGTTTGCGGGACCAAGAATAAATGTTGAACCCTCTTAGTAAAAGTTGCAACTTCAGCATTAGTGGGATCTCACAAAAACTTGTGCCAAGTAAAGGAAAAAAAATCTATTTAGAAAAGCCAATGTGTTATGCAATTTTATAATTCTACCCCAGTTATGAAATTTAGAGTTAGTTTCATTCACCTCCCTGAGGTTTTGGCTAAAAACATCTAGGCCTCATTGGTCCGAAAATTTTATGACTCAAATCATTATAGTCAAAAATCTTACACTGCCAAATTCTAATTAACATTTTAATGTTTTCTCTATTCTAGACTAAATCTATTTTTATACAGAAAATATTCACGAGGCTGTTAATTATTAGGAAATAGTAGTAGTTCTAAGGTTGCTCAAAGAGAAGCCACGTAGTTGGAAAACTTCCCGGCAATAGCAATAGCTCTTTGTGGCGCCCCCAAAACCAGGGGGTCCGTTGACTACCGTCAACCCGCGGAATACAAGTGGAGGTCGGGGTTACCGGCCACTGAAAATCGGGCGAGTCTCCCTTTGTGCGGGGCTCTGCCCCGAATCTGAAAACTGCGTATCACATCCCCAAACGGTCAATATATGCAATATATATACAAGTATGGATAAAAGCGGCCTCTTGGGCCCATGCAACAATATCCATAAAACATATACAGGCAGCTATAGATCAACTATATCAATAATTTACAAGAGTTAATATTTTTACTCTTAAACAATACACATATTAAACTTAAAGAGTTCTAATACATGTACAACCACCAAAGCCACATCCCGGCTTTCTTCACAATAAATCTCTAGGACGAGCCATCCCCTCGCACGCTCCCTGTACCTATAAAATAAAGGGGGGATCCCACGACGGGGTGAGCTAAAGCTCAGTAGGAGAATCGCCCTAAGTGGGCTACTCACCACCTAAGTGCAGTGCAATGTTCCAGTAAACACACATTCAAGCAAATGCATGATCCTACTTGAATGTCTACATGGCCAACTCAGATCCCGAGTCCTCACCGACTCTCTCACACTCGCCTAAGCCTTGTATGAAATTATTATTTTTATTAATTGGACAGCCCCTCCGATGTATATATATCAATTGGGCCCCTCCGGCGATTGATATATAAATTGTTTAATGGTACTCTCCGATGAATATCAATTGGGCCGCTCCGACGATTGATATTTTAAGTTTGTGGACTACCCTCCGATAATTAATATTTTAGACTACCCTCCGAACCATTTTCCTCTAGACTCATCTCATGCACTCACTCCTATAATCCTAGGGTGATCCAGTGCATATGGAATGCATGCTTATGCAGTTCAATCTGATCTAACCACATGCAAATATATAAACATGAATATACTATAATTAAAATCACACAATCATGTTATGTAATTTTCATTTCAAACATCAAAGTAAAGCTTACTTTGGCTAATGATCAAACACAGTAATTTAATTTAAATCCACTTTCGACCAAACACCTTATTTTCAATCAACTATAATTACACACATGTAATTCCACAGCAAATCATCACCCGATCTAGCTCACTTGAGCAAATCATAATCATCACAATGGCTTACAACACAATTATTCTATATAATTGTTTCATTGTGTTAACACCTCAAGCATTAACCTAATAATTCTTTGATCAACCAACTCTCCAAATTAATTCCTACACATACCAAGTCATTCAATTCACACAATTTCAATGCCAAAACACATGGACCTTTATGGCCATTTCACAAACCGAGGACTGTTTTGCGAGTCCCAAAACAACGATGGGCTGTCCACGGGCAGCCCACTTGTCCAATCTCGATTTCACTTTTTGGAACCGAATTTCTTACCCATTTCCGATCTTATAAACACCGAAGCATAATTTATTCCAACCTAACAGCCCACATCAGTTTCTGGGCTTCACGGATTGTCCCAAATGTCCAAAGAAATTCCCATAATTCGGTCCCATGTTTTGGGACCGATCCACAGCCCATTCCCGGCATTTTTCACTTCAATACATGATTTAAAGCATTATTGCCACCCAAACAGTCCACTGATTTTCTGGGCAGTCACGGCTAATCAAAGAATCCCAAAAAAAATTCCAACAATTCGGTCCCATGTTTTGGGACCGATCAACAGCCCATTCCCGGCATTTTCTCATCTCAAGCATGCATTTTAATGCAAAAATTCTGGAATTAAAGACTAAACAGCATAAATTTACGAGCGCGCGGATGATGAGAAAAATCAAGAATTTCTAACAATTCGGTCCCATGTTTTGGGGGCCAGATCAAGCTAGCCTCATTTCAATAAGCCAAAGCATTGGCTTGGCAAAATGGGAATAAAGCGCCAAGTAGGAAAATCCACACCTCTTGGAGTTTGTGAAAACTGCAAATCCGGGAGGTCACGCGTAGCTGCTCCGGCGTAGAGCGTTTACTTTAACTTGCTCGTCGAAATCACGTGGTCCGTCCGTGTATTTACAGAGAGAAGTCGGAGACTCTCTGCAGGAAATGAAAGGAAGCTACTGCATCAAAAAAATCTCCCCTTCACGTTTTTTGGTCTTTGCTTTAGTTGGAGAGGAAGACACTATTCCTTATTTTGTCCTTTGTGACTTAAATCAAATCTCTAAATGACATTTATGACCCTCTTTCTCAGAATTGATATTCGGCACTATCTCGGCATTCCATTTTCATCATTTCTCTACTCATACCACTTATGGTACATGAGTACATGTTATATGTGGCTTTCGTCGCATCGAAAACCTTCGATTCTGGCACACGGCTTGCAATGCCTCGAGAAAAAGAAAGCGTGTCGACTCCAAGCATCTCTCGAATTCTGAATTTCACGTGCTAACTAGATTTCACGAGGCGATTCCAGCGGTACAAATCCGTTTTCGCAATCAGGAATCTAGGAATTAATTACGGATTTTTAACCGTAATTACAATTTTGTAATCAAAATTACGATTTTGTCCTTATTCCATAAATTGGAATTTCTCGGGTCTTACAGCTCTAACCCTCTATTTCCTTTCCAATAACATGAGAAAAATAGAAGAAAACCACATTTTGATTGTACTAAATTACCTCCTCCACTTTTTCTTTCTTTGCGAAGATCCAAAACAAACAAATAAGCCAAAACTCGGATCAACGAGAGAAGGGAAAAACATAATTTGATGAATCAGAAACGTCGATGTTTCTTTTTCTTTTGGAATTTGGTTTGTTGAAAAAGAAGCGGGAAGCGGGTTCTTATCACGCTTGAAACAAATGGCAATGGGAAGCGGTCGCTGGGCTGGGTGGAGTCGGGAGCGGGTTCAAAAGTCCGATGTTTGGTGAGATTCAGTCCTTTCGGTCAACTCGTTCTTCTTAGAGAAGAAAAAAAAGCCGATTCAGTATATTCTTACTCCATTTCTACCTATTACAACAAAAAATTCAACAAAAATCAACTTTTCTAAGAGAAATCTGAGATTCCTCTTCAAAATAACTAAAAATCAAAACTTTTTAACTTTTTTACCTAGACGATGCCGCGATGGTGAGTGGAGTTTCTTGGATTTCTAATCCTAGACTTTCTTTGGGAGATCCGTGGTCAGGATGCGGTGGGTGAGTAGGCGATAGAGAAGATGAAGGAAATTGAGATAAAGGAAGATGAAGAGCAGTTGTGTAAATTTTATTAACTTCCTAAAATAAGGAATATTTATTAAATGAGGATGCTTTCAGTTAGTGTATATTTAATTAATATATTTGATATTTTTCTATTCACGATATTAAAATTTTGTTAATTATTTCATTTTAATAACAATTTTTGGATAAAATTTATAATAAATTATGGATAAAATTAATTTAAAGATGAATGTGAAGATAGTCTAAATTACTTTTAAATTAGCATTTAACTTACCACCAAACTATTACAATAATTATATTCTTTATAATATATATATATATATATATATATATATATATATATATATATATATATATATATATATATATATATATATTACTTTGTTAAATAAAATTAATTAATTTGATAATACACATATTTGTAATAAATATATTATCATCACCTATAATTTTATTAAATCTTAACTTATTTAATTACATGTATTCCCTAATAACTTATAATTTTTTAAGCTTTCTGTTTATTTTAATTTACATATCGACAAAGACCAAGCCAACACATTCAAACCAATATGTCTCAAGACCCTTCGAGTCTTTGATCGATAACGCGACTTTGAATCATGTTTGTAAAATAAAAAAATCAGGTGATAACAATAAGTAAGATTGAATGTGAAGAGTGGAGAGGAGATGACAATCACAACATTAGCTAATAAGAGAGAGAGATATTTAGGCATTTTTAGGTTTCAACAAAAGCAAATAATTTTTTTTTGTAGGATCATGAGATGTGCTAAGCGGGTTTGTGCATACACAGAAAGCGCTTTTAAGCTATACTACACTTTCAGGCCAATCACGAGAGGACCATAAGAAGCGATAAAGATCTACCATAATAAAAGCTTTGCATTTTCGAGTTCGAACTACGTAACAAGCCCGGTTGAGTTATAAGTGACCTCAACAATCTAACCTACATGTAAGATGTTAATATTTGAAGGCCTTTGGACTCGCATGGAGTATGGATTATTCATTATTATAATTATTAAAACAAATATAAAGGGGATAACGAGGCTCTCATGGCTGGGAGGTACTTAATTTAAGCCCGACCCAATTATTTTCTTGTTCTTTATATATATAAGTAAATTGAATCGTATAATTTAATAATGTTTATATGGGTCATCCTTGGATATCCTTTAAAGTTGTTGATGTTGTTATTGCATCATTGGCTTTCTAACCACACCCACATGGACCCCAAGGGTGTAAACTATGATAAAAATATCAGTTTCGATGGAATATATTAATATATTGATTTTACAGATATATCAAATATATCGAATATATATCAGTAGATATTTTACATAAATATATATAAAACAAAAATTATATAAAATTATGAAAATAGTTCAAAAAGTTTAAAATATTTTATTTTCCCCAAAAGATAATACTTATATTTTAAAAAATGTCATGAAAATAATTATTATCCATGAAATTGTAACCTTAAATTTAAATATATATTAATGGATTTATCCATCAAAAATAAATTATTGTTATTATTGTTATTTTAATATTTTATTGTTATTAACTTATAATTTAAAAATATATTAATACTTTATCTTATGGATTCTTAATAATTGTAATATATATTATTTAAAAAAAAAAATTAAACGTAATTCTTGAAAATGATATTAATGTAATAAAAAGAAAGAGATAATTTGTCTCTAATATATATTGTTTGAAAGCCCTAAATAATCAAAAGCCTATAGATGGCTTGTTGGACAAGAGCTTGTTTTACACCGCTTTGGACCAAGTTCAAATCCTCTTGAAATATATCCCGAATTTTCAAACCTTGGGTGTAAAACATTGTAGCTCATTGTATGGATTAGGCAAGTGAAGTTGGTTGGTCCATTTTGCCTCTTGGTGTACTTTGTTTATAATCTATATACTCTATTGCACTTCTCCTTAGGTGCTTCCATTTTTTTTTTCTAGCCTACTAGTAAATAAATGACAAAGGTAACATGTGAAATTGTTGCATTTTGGAGATTAATTTTCTGTACATGTGCTTTCTCCATTACAAGAAACTATTAGCATGTTATCCTAGATGTCCAAATTCCAGTAATAAAATCAATAAATGGGATAAGATTTGCAAAGGTTGAAAACAATAATGGAGGGAGAATGCTATCATTGTGGATTTCTTTGGGGATGTTGAAACTTGTTGATGTGTTGTAGTATTTTGATGTCTATACAAGGTGATCTATTATTGAAAATAAATTAAAAAATGAAAGACTTAATTGGGCCCTTATTTATAGAACATTGATGTCATTGCTCTGTCATTTTATTCTAATTCAATTATGCATAAAGATTGAAGATGAAGTTGTAAAAGCAGTCTGATGCATAAGAATCTGACGGGTATTATAAAATCTTTATTGAAACTATATTCTTACTTTAAAAAAAGCAATTTGATGGGGTTTTGGCTCCCTCTATCTCCATGTTCTTTATTATCCATTGTTTTTTTTTTCCTTGATTCAAGAAAAAAGACCAGGAGTTTGGAGCTAACCAGCTGATTGATGGCTCATGGGTCAGGTTAGTTCATCAAACCGAGAAAAATATACTAGTCTAGATTCCCATAATTTTCATTATCTGATTGTTTGTTTATTCTTATTAAAAATTCTTTGAACATATTGATCGATTCTTAGTCATGACTATTTTTTTTTTCAAGTGGAGGGTTTTTAAACCCGTGGTCTTGCCAAGAAAATATAACCTTTAGTACCTTAAATGGAATATTTACAGGGCGCCTCGAGAAGGCTTAGTTTTATACAATATTATATAGCTAAATGCATATTTTCCTTTTATGGATTTTTCATTGTTGAATTATTTGTGATATTAAAATGCCCAAAGAATGTAGTAAGAAATAAAAAATTGTTTTTTTAATGTTTGAATTTACTATTAGAAATATAGAAAGAAACTTTTATATATATATATATATATATATATATATATATATATATATATATATACTATGTATTATTTAATTTTATAAAATAGAGAAAAATGTAAATGCATTTGAAGAAAAATATATAGAGGTTGGTACAATAAATGCAGAAATGATTTAGGATTTATCCACTTCAAACTATGTGCAAAATAAATAATGTCGATAAAGGAGTAAGAAAATTAAGAGCCCGAGGACACTTTCTTGGATCATTTCCAAAATATTTCTATTGTTTTATTACGTAAGTGTTTTTCTACAATTTAATATCATCATTTACATATTTTCCCCGGTTAATAGTAATGGATGTTTGGATGTCGGGAAAATCAAAGGGACAGATGTATTGGGATCTTTTAAGAAAAAGTTGGAATTTTGTATCCAAGTTTCTAATAAATTGAAATTTTGTATTAAATCAATTGGCATTCAAGCTATAAGATTACAACATGTTACTTCTTCTTTTGTCACCGTTTGTGTGTTGGATTGACCTAATGTCATAAAATTTTTATCACTTTTTAATATTCTACTTCCTACAACATAATTTTTTTTATATAATTTTCTATTTTAAAATTCAAATGAGTTTGATTCTGAGTTATGTAAGACCCTGAATTTATAGTTTTCATGAATAGTAAATTTCGTTTTTGATCAGTTATGTATTTGATTGGAAACAGTCAAATGAATAGTAATTTTCGAAAAACAAGCCCTGAAAATTTTAAAAAAAGTTCATAATAATGTATTGAGTCTAAAGCATTTTGCCTTAAGACCGAAATTCAATTTGGAATAAGAACTTAGCGTAATTTTGATTCTGAAATTGTAATTACAGGTTAAAAATTAGTAATTAATTCTCTAAATCTCGGGCCAGTGAAACGGATTGCAGATTTGGAATGGAATAAAGCGAAATCTAGTTATGCGTAAAATTTACTTAATTTCTTTGAACAGTCGAGGGTGGCCGTTTCGAGCACAGCGTTTTGAGTCTGAAGTAAACCGATTTTCGATCTGACAGAAAGGAGCGTATAGCGTATGCTCATGTGTAAATTGGTATGAGTAAGAAATAATGAAAATGGACGGCCGAGATAGTCACCAGAAAATCAAATCGAGAAGAGGACATAATGGGTATTATGGAGATTGATTTAAGTGACTAAAGACAAAATAGCTAATAGTCATGTCTCTTACATTAGGCAAAGACCAAAAAGCATGGGAGGCCATTTTGATGCAGTAGCTTAGGTTTTTGAGAGCTTTTAGAGAGAGAGAGAGTGCTTCTCTCTAAGATCGACGATCAGAGGCCCGGATTTGGCGGTCAGCGGAGCAAGAAGGGAAAAGCGTTCTCACAGCGGGCGAGCTACTCGTGGACCCGGGTTTGCGAGTTTTGGCAACTCGAGAGGTGGATCTTCTCCCTACGCGTTTTATTCCCATTTTAAGGGTTTTCCACCATGTTTCGGTTGGTTTAGTAGTGAGGGCCGTTTGATCGATCCCAAAACTTGGGACCGAATTATTAATTTATTTGAGATTTTTGTTAGAGACGTATCCAGAATGTTAGGGAGCTGTTTGTGTGGAATTTGGCATTAATATGCATGCTTGAGATGATAAAGGCCGGGAATGGGCGCTTGATCGACCCAAAACATGGGGCCAGGGGTGTTATAATTTTTGGGAGGCCAGGTTGGGCAATCCTAGACCTTTATTACGGACTGTTATGGGTCCTTTTGTGATAATTTATTCAATAAATTATGCTTTAGTGTTTAACATGAGACCGGTAATGGGTAAGAAGTCGGTTCAAAGAAATTAAGAAGCAGGAGTTGGGCGTGTGAAATTTGCCAGAGTGGGCGACCCACTTCTTTGAATTCGGGACTGTTAAAATCAGTCCCGGGTTGTGTGAATTGGATAAAAATCATCCATGTGTTTGGCATTTGACTTGTGTGGATTGAATGGCTTGGTGTGTGTAGAAATTAATTTGGAGAGTTGGTCGATCAAAGAATTATTAGGTTAATGCTTGAGGTGTTAACACAATGACACTATTATAGAATTAAATTGTGTTGTAAGCCATTGATGATGATTATGATTTGCTCAAGTGAGGCTAGATTGGGTGATGATTGAAATTGTAGAATTACATGTGTGTAATTGCTTAGTTGATTGAAAATATTCATATTGACATGGCCAATAGCCAAATGATTTTGAAAATAGCATAATGCATTTTCATATGCACTGGGTAACCTAGAATTATGTGTGAGTGCATGACAAGGTATTTTTATAAAAACGGGCATGTTTGCGAAAGGAATTTCACAGGATGATATTCCGGAGGGGTGGGCAGGGTTGGGAGATAGGCCCTTGAGATCTCATTTCGGATGAGGACCATGACACATTTCGGAAACTCACCAACCAATTCACCTCGGAGGGTAGTCCATTATTTTACAGAACATTTCGGTAGTGTATTTTCAAGAACAAAAGTTTTGTTTTGAAAATGATTATTTTCTCATACATGGCTTAGGCAAGTGTGAGTGAGTCGGTGAGGACTCGTGACATGGGGTGATCATGTAGACATTCAAGTAGGATCATGTATTTGCCAGGTGTGTGTTTACTTTAGACATTGCGCGCCCAGGTGATGAGTAGCCCACTTGGTAGATTCTCCCTCTTGCATTTTAGCTCACCCCGTCGTGGGACCCCCTTATTTCAGGTACAAGGAGCGCTCGAGAAGACGATCCATTTTGAAGAAGCCGGTTTGTGGCTTGATGGTTTTTGGACATAACATGTATTAGAATTGTAGATTTTAATATATGTTTGTGTTTGTAAAAAAGTGCAATCAACTATTGAATTATCGAGATAATCAAGAATAGTTATGATAATTGACTATGAGTATTGGTTTATATCAAGAGGCAATTTTACTATGTCGGGATATATATTGCATATATTGGATTGTTTGGGACAGGATATGCAGTATCAGACTGGTAGAGCTCCCGCATTAAAGGAGACTCTCGCTCGATTTTCATGGCGTCTGCAACCCGACTTCCACTTGTAGCCTGGGCGAGTTGATCTGGTAGGTCACCCACATCCTGATTGGGGCCACGTGGGCTAAAGCAGATTAAACGAAATTATGTTATGGGTGAAAATGCAATTTTTCCGAAAAATGACAAAACTAAGTGGATTTGCTGCTACATAAAAATCAAATTTTTCAGATCTCTACGACGAAACCCGACTTCATCGTTGAATTCATCTCGAAATCTGGGCTATCTAAATGTAATTCGTTAAATTCCGGTGACGCACGGATTTTTCACGAATTTCAAAGCTACGGGTGTCGAATGGGACTTCAAAACCAGATTTGTGAAAACTCAAAAATATCAAATATTTAAAGAATATTCATTTAAAATAGATGGAACTGAAACCATGACGAAATAAATTGTTTCGGGGCGAGAACAGAACCGAAGAAGTGTGACACGTGGCGCGACGTGAGCCACGTGTCCACACTATAAATATCTTAAAATATCTAACATGGCCAAAAAGCTCTCATTTTGGTCTAAGACCAAAACATAAGAGAGAGAGAGAGGGAGAGAGAGAGAGAGAGAGAGAGAGAGAGAGAGAGAGAGAGAAAGGGCTGCTTCTCTTCATTCACTGATTTCGCGTCTGGCCATAGTTTGATAGTCCAAGAGTTAAAGTTACTCTATGCGACGAGAGCTACGTGTAGGTACTAGAATCACAAGATTTCGCCAAGGTTCAAAGTTTGGGTTTTCACGAAAATCGAGAAAATGTGGTGTCCCGAGAAACCACGCTATTTGAGGTAGGGTTTTTCTCCTACTCGGGTTAATTTTTGTCTTAGGGAGATGTTGTCCAGTTTTTCTCTTTGACTCCATGACTGTATTTTGGCCATAACTTGACCATCACTCATTCGAATTCAGTGATTTAAATTTATGGATAAACTAGACTGATAAGAGAACATATCACCTTGAAATAGGTCAATCCAAATTATGACCCCTTTGGACTTATAAATGCATTCAAAGTGGAGTTATGTTCAGGCAGTTTTCCTGTTCTGTTTTGAGACTCCATGACCGTGTTTTGGCCATAACTTGGCCATCACTCATCCGAATTGAGTGATTTTAATTGTTAGATGAACTAGATTGATAGGAGACCATATTTCCTTGAAATAAGTCAATCCAAATTTTGACCCCTTTGGACTCATAAATGCATTTAAAGTGGAGCTATGTTCAGACAGTTTTCCTGTTTTGTTTTGAGACTCCATGACTGTGTTTTGGCCATAACTTGGCCATCACTCATCCGAATTGAGTGATTTCAAGAGTAATGCATATTGCCATGCACGTGAAAAGTACAAAAAAGTTACCAACGCATAATATGATTTATTACATAGTGTAATGGTATTTAAAAGAAATGCATGATTTTATCTAGCTTTTTGGGAATACCAAGGATCGAAGACTGCTTTCCTCGTAGGTTTTTTCATGAGCCAACGGTGTTAACGGTAGGCGGTCTCCATTAGATATGATGCATCTCAAAAGAGTAAACAAAGTAAAGTAAATGTTTATTGAAATGATATGTTTATACAATTGCTTTACACATTGTGGTTTGACTATATCTAGAAACATTATTTTCTTATGAACTGCATCACCGAGCTCCAGCTCACCTTTTTCCAAATGTTTTATAAAATGCTTTATGGGCAGAGACTAACGTGCGCTGAGATCCTCAGCCGTTGACATCTTGCCAGATAAACGTCATTCCGAGAGTGACAAGACATAACCAGAAGAGCACACATGAGCACCAAGTGTCATTGTAATATTTTGGGAGTTGTTGTTCAAGATGAAATTGTGAAATGATAAATTTATTTAACTCGGAATTTGTACTAGAAGAAGGGTAAAGTTGTAATTCATAAAAATGGGACATGAAGGTCATAATCAAAGAAGATGAGAGGCCATTGTGTAAATAACATAAGTTGAAGTGCAATTGTTGAGAGATGGAGGACCAAATGCTAATTAAAGGAAAGTTGAGACTATAAATAGGGGATGAGACAAACAAAATTCATTTTTGGTCTAATTTTGCCGTGGAGGAGAGAATAGAGCAAGGAAGAGAAGAGGAAGAAGAGGAAGAAGGAGAAGGAGAAGGAGAATAAAGGGAAGAAATTCAGGTATGGAATCAAGTGTATTTTGATGTCTAGGGTTTTTGGTATGAATTTTCCATGGAGATTAGTTGCCTCCTGTTCTAGGTTTTGTGGAGAGATCACATTAACCCTAGAATTTTGAAGTTTTGTGGAAACCTCAGTTGGTGAAAAATTAAACATGGAATCCATCAAAATTCTATGGGTCGAGGGGAATCGGGTGGACCTTGGGGTTGAATTCTTAGGATTTTCTCACCTAGGTTTGGTTATAAGAAGTTCCAAACCACCAATACAAGTGTTATGGTGTGGTTTTGGATGAATTCCAGTTGGTTTTATATTATGGAGTGGAGAGGTTGTAGGAAAAAAAATGGTACCAAAGAGGACAAAAAGTAGCAATTTCAAGTAAAATCACTAAGTGGTAATGCAGATTTGTAACAGTGGGTGGTACCCTGCACTCACCCAACAGAACTCCAATTGGTATCAGACTGAGCTACAAGTGGTACCGTACCATGTAGAAAGTGTTTGGTACCGATACCAAACAGAGTGGTACCGGTACCACATGCATCTAAAAATGCCCGTATTTTGCAATTTCCTCATATAATTAAGCTCAAAATTACACAATCGTCAGATAGAACCTTACTAAATGTCAGAGAGGTTCAAAGAAGATTGGAACTCAATGAAAGCGTAGGCGTATCTTTGCCTTTGGAGTGTGAAGCAAAGCAAAGGCGGGAAAGTTGTGAGTCACAGGCTCAAATGTTAGTAAGGTAAAGGTGAGTGTTCTAAACCTATTTTCAAATACTAAAGGCATTATTATAAACTGCTTATTAATCGGTATTTAATGGTTTTGATTGTAAACCATTTGAAAAGCAAGCAATGAGCTAAAGCAAGCAAGTGGTTTTGATTTTAAACCATATGTGAAAGCAACAAGTAATGGTTTTGATTTATTCAACCATACTTTTAAAAAGAAAGCAATGAGTTTTAGTAAGCAAGCAATGGTTTTGAATTATCAAACCATATTTAAAGCAAGCAAATGGTTTTGATTTTAAACCATATTTCAAAGAGCAAACAAGCAAAAAGAATATTTTCGAAAATAAGCCTAACTAAAATCCCTAGTTTTAAGCAAGCATATCGGTCAAAGGTATTTCGTACGTGCACGGTGGTGTTAGGATATCATTCATGCATTTTATATTTTGCATGGTCGGCAAACTTAGTTCATGCATCATGGCATTTAAAGAAGATCGGGCACGCATCGGGAGTATATAGAGTTAACGCTAAGAAGCTAAATTATGGTGATGGAGACCATGGTCAATTTACCATATTTACCGAAGCGTGAAGTGGTGCCCAGTTCTTCCACCTAGGTGATGTGCGACTCCGTGTCCGTACCACCAAAGACCTGCCTGATTCCTGTGCCCCCGTGTTCACTGGGGTGGTACAAAGAAGGTGAAATGCCTCAAGTGGTTGATGATTTATACATGTTTTATACAGCTTTGAAAATCAACCATCAGGCATCTGTTGAGCCCAGTTCTGTTTATTTTAAAGCAAACGGTTGAACCCAAGCTCCCCTTTTTATTTTAAAACAAGCGGTTGAGCCTAGACTCCTGTGGTGATTTTAAAGAAAGGCTGGAGCCAGACTCGCTTATTTTAAATGCTTGCCGGGAGCCCAGTCCCGTTTTTATTTTAAAGCAAGCAGAGGCTCTCGTGTTTATGAAAAATTTTTATAAACTTTTAAAGCAAAAGATTTGAGAAAAGTTTTATAAACTTTTAAAGCAAAGCAAGGTAAAACAAGCAAGTAAAAGATTTGAGAAAAATTTTATAAACTTTTAAAGAAAAGCAAAGCAAAGCAAGCAAGCAAGTATGAAAAGTTTTATAAACTTTTAAAAGCAAGCAAGTGTAGAAAGTTTTAGAAACTTTAAAGTAAGCAAGTAAGACTTCTGGAAAATATCCTGTAAAAGAAAGTTTTACAGTTTTAAGATGTTTTCTGAAAAAGCAAAACATTTTATAAGCATACACTCACTCGAGCTCGCTACTATTATTTTCCCTGCTTTTAAAACTATTTTCTGTGTACAGCACTCCGACGTCGGGAGCAGATTAGATTCTCCCGACTTTTGTATCGTTGCTGGCATAATAATATTTTGTAAGGAAATACTTTGAATTTGTATAATATATGTATGTACATAGTATAGTTTTGTGAAAATGTATTAACCCGAGGCTCTTTTGAAAGAACATTGCCGGGTTGTCATATTTGGAAAGTGTAAATTGGCTTACAGGATTTAATATGTCCCATATACCGATATGCCGCTGATTTTAGCAAACCACAAGTTAGAAAAAGGAAAATTTTATACGTAGCCAAGAGTTATCACGCTTCGCTTCACAGGATTTTCTTAAATAAGTAAGTAACAATTGGGATTTCTCTGTAAGGCAAGACAATTCGCCGCTAGTAAGGGTGGGGTGTGTCATCACGTGACGACCACCTTTTGAAAATGTATAGTTTTGCGGTAAATAACTACTTATGCACCTTTATTTTTGCAATGTATATAAGTTTTAAAATATTGTTTATATATCTATAGTGTCTTTAAAATGATTTTAAAGTTTGGATTTTGATTTGATTGTGGTGGACTTGATGTCCCATGGTTGATGTTAAGTAAATTAAATGGTTTTATTATGTGTGTTGTAATTGGAAATGTCCCGAAAACAAGAGGAAACTCTACCCGATTTTACAAAATGCTTAAGATATAAAAAGGGTTTGATGTTAGAAAGAAAAGAAAAAGAAAATCGTCTCCACCATGTTTCATAAGATTTTAATGGAAAACGTAATCCAGAAAGCAAAATGAGTTCGCTTCAACGGATTCACTTTAAAAAGGTTTAAAAGAAATGAAAGGTTTTTCGAACTGTGAGGGAGTGTCGTGAGGGTCCCCCCGAGTTATGGTGGCAAGAAACCCGCCGCCCCTTCAGGCGCTGGAATAAAGTGCAAACGATTCAAATTGTGGATTTTTTTTTTTGTGTGCTTCCCATGTTAAGTTTCTATTTTCAGATCCCAAGAGCCCATTATCTCGGTTATTGTATGCCAATAGATAATCAGGCCTTAAAATTGCCTGAATGGTAAATGCGGTTTGTTTAAACCAAGGATAAAAATATCGATTTTAACGGATATATCGATACTTAGATTTTAACGGATATATCGGTACTTAAATTTTACGAATATATCGGAGATATATCGGTGAATATGTTTACATAAATATCGGTAAAACAAAAATTATTCAAAAATTAAATAAGTACTTAAATTTTTTTAAAGAAATATTGAAATAAGAATATACATATCAAAAATAATTTTGATAAGTACAAATTCTGAATAAGAGTATTTATTAGTTTTTGAAATTTGTTTAGTAATATAATATATTTATATATTTAAAATGAAATTAGTTTTTATTTACAAATGATATTTTCATATTTTGATAATAAAAAATTAAATTATTCCTATTTTTATCATATATTTTTAACCCATTTGGAAAGGAAGAGGGTAATTGGATCCTTAATTTAATGGATCCGATAGATCCGTACAATTTTCGATGATTATATTATAAATATCTTGTTTAAGCTTTAAAAGTCAATTTATATATTTAAATAACAAGGAGACATCTATATAAACTTTGCATATAATTAATTAACAACCCTTTTACCCTTATGCATGGCTAGAGATTAATTCCCCTCGGCCACAATTAACAAAATTTTCCAGATTTGCCAAACACGCCGACATTTTCGGCAAAATATCGAGAAATTTCCAAAAAAAATCAATAAAATTGTCCATGGTTTTAACATCCAGCCCAAGTCTGGAAGTGTCTTTACCTTCTTTTATTGTTTAAATTAAATTCATGGAAAAAGTTGAAGATTTAAGTTTATAACAATTACTTCCAAAATTTTCAAACAAGGTTAAAAGTGATAGTGTACACATTTCTAACGTACAATGCTTTTATTGTGTATATAATAGGAACGGAAATCAAAAATAGCAAACATGGTTTATATTTATAAAAAATTAAAAAACAGAATTTAAAAGCTATTTATATAGAGCCTTTAAAGTTCAGCTCAAGTGGTAAGAGGTTGGCAAAAGGTTACAAGAGATCCAAGTTCGAATTCTTGTAAGAACAAAACAGATACTATTACAATAGAATATACAAAGTGAGGACTCAGGTTTGAATCCTTATAAGAACATGAACTACAACATAATATACAAAGTGAATAATAGATGTTTAAAAAAAAAAATAGCTATTTATATTTTCAAATTTAAAAATTTATTGTGTTTAAAAGCTATTTATCATCTATGAATCATAATTTATCTTTTTATGAACAAAAGTATTTATGTCATACATATAGTCTATCAATAAACAAAGGAATTTGAAATTTCTTTCTTTTTTTCTTTTTAAAATCGTGATAGTATTCATAGAATAAAATAAAATGATACAATATATATATATTCCTACTTCCAAATTTTTAGCTAAAGAGCAAAAATATGGGGCCTAAAATATATTCCACTTCTCCGCCAAGGTCCCACGACGAAAGAAGTACACCATCGAAACCGTAGAACAACATAAGAGAAAAACCATCAATCATCATTATTATGTTTCAATGCCTTTCATCATGTCTTACTTACATAAGATGATCAAGTATCTATTATTTGAAAATGTAAAACGAGGAAACAAAGTTAAATATTTCATCTGGGTTTGGTAATTGGTATGGCATTGTAAAATAAGGGTAAATTATGTTTTAGGTCATTACGTGGTTAAATTAAAATGGCCTAAAAGTTGCAAATGGAAAAGGTATATTTCGAGGAAAATAATTCATGTTTGGTGCACCCACCAAACCGCTGATCTAATTTGCCCATCAAGTAAAGGTTCCATCGCTTCTCTCCTTCAATTACCTCACTCACCTCACCTACTCAATTCCGTCCCTCTCTCCTCTCTTTTTCGCTCTTTGTTTGCTATAATGGATTAAATTTTGGATAGATTTAAATAGAGATTAAATTCTTTAAAAGCAAAACCCAGAGGGATGAGTATGAGAAAAAGGAGAGAGAGAGAGCAGTAAAAGGGAAGGAAGAGAAAAGGGAGGAGAGAGGGAGAGAAAGAGCTGGAGAGAGGGATCCATCACAATGGGGGTAAATTCGTCCACCGAGCCGATGGGTGCATCAGCAGAATATTTTCCCAAAAATACACCTTTTCCATTTAAACTTTGGGCCCCATTTTTTAATTTCTTCCCTTTGGTGACCTCAACCCACTTACCCTCTTAAAATAATCAGATGATCATTATTAATTTTCCCGCCGGCCCATCACACCAACCTAAACAACATGAGGATGAGATAATAAGAGATATATATACATGTATTAACAATAAATTTTCAGACTACCGTGACCGCACTTACCATGAAGGAGTAATTGAACAATAACAAAGAAAGAAAAGTCCAACTAACAAAGAAATAAAAGTTTTTTTTACACCATACAAGAAAATAATAAAAGGATTTGATGAGAATGCTTAAAACTTACACATGATTCCCGAGAACAATTTATATGTCCTCGAATGAACATGTACGCTTCACTTCAAAAAACCACACCTTTCTAGCTCTTACATACATTGCTTTGTCTAAAATAGCTAGGAGAGCCAAACACATCAATATGTAATTGCATATTGTTTAGAAACAAGTGAATTTAAGTTAATTAATTTGAAATAAAAACATGTCGAACAACAATTTTGTGCCTCGACAACTGACAAATCACAACTTACCCGCGAAGAATGTCAGTTTGTAATCAAGCAGGTTTTTGTTCTTTTTCTCGTAGAAATTTGCATGATCATCCTTTGAGCTCTCAATAGCTAATCGACAAAAAATAGCGTAGTTTTTCACTAGACACACAATATCACGAAAAGAAACTTAATGCTTACACTCTTCAAGCGCATAAACATACATATATTTTAGAAGATGAATTAGAAAGGGGGAGGGGAATTTATTTTATGAACAAGTAAGCAAAATGAGTTAATGCATAACGAGAGAAATTAGAATTTAATTACCTTTCCAACTTTTGCAACTTCTAAACAAGCCCTTTCCAGGAAGTTCATGAGTGACTTCTTCAAATTTTTATCCTCATCTTGAGGTCAGTTGTCGCGCGCATCCTCTTCTAGAAATTGTTCTATTTCCACTTTGTCATAGTTCCCTTCCCTTTGCTTTCGCTTGTGCCCTTTTTATAGCATAAAGGCGAACCATTTCTTGATTAAGGGGAAATCAACGAAGTAAAACAGTTTGATAATACCAAATGCAAGTGCATGCTAGGTAATAAAATCAAATGTAACTACTGCAATTCATGAAGTATATCTCCTACAAGGGTCTAGCTCCACTTTTACTACTGCATCTACTATACTACTATAGAGAAGGAAAATCATATATATATATATATATATATATATATATATATATATATATATATATATATATATATATATATATTGATAAATTATAACTATGAAGAAATATCAATGATTTGGTGCAACCACACATCAAAACATTGATAATTTCTATGGTAGAAAGTTTACTCCCAAACCATCAATCTAACAAAATTTTCGTTGCAAACAAATTCCGTGATTTTACATAGTTCCATGGCAGGATTTCAAATAGAAGCCCTAGTCCAGCTTTTGATACATGAAATTATTCCTCAACAAGAAAGACCAATCTAACAAAAATTCAGTTGAAGATCGGGCAATAGTTCCACACATGTTCAAAGAGAAACTTGAAATTGAAAACTCCAAAGCATTCTAATTGCATTGTCGCTTTTATTACCGAAGAAGAATGGAGAAAAAATAAATAAAACCACAAATTTTTTTTGTTCAAAATGCCAATATTCCATAAAGTTTTCAAAGATAATTTCTAAAATTGAAAGCACAATAGATGCTAATCCAACCGCTCATTGCTACTATGAACATGGAGCAAAATAAAATAGAACCACATTTGATTACTTCTGCCATGCTATCACTCTTGTTTTTGTTCTTGTAATATCCAAGTGCTATTGATGGGCTGTACATGAGGTTTATAGAGTGTTCTAGCTTCCACAGTAACAAGGAACTTATCAGTTTTATAGCTTGTTCTAGCTTCCGTACACGTGAATTATTGAGTTTGTTAATGCATAAACAATAATTGTTATGTTGTATTGAATAAAAATGAAAGCAATCTATAAAACATGTTTTTAGAACCCATAATGAGTTAATAATTGAAAAAATTCTCATATGAACATGTTTGTTGTTCTCATTTTAAAATAATAGAGAAATTCTAAACCATCTTCATTAACATACCATTGTTATTGATTGAATTGCATGTGGAATTTCATTTCTTGAGCATCTTGACATTTTATCTCATTATTTACTTTACCCACTTTGCCAAAAAATAGAAAAGAAAACAAAAACAAACCTCGAATGGAAAGCCTCAACAATGCCCACACAAAGGGTGGCTTTGCTTCGGGGCAAGTAGATTACTTCCGTGATTTGCAAGATATAGACTTTAATGACTCCAAATTTAGAAAGTTCCATAATCTAGTGCCTTAGTCATATCTTCATGGCCCTTTCTCACCCCAAGGAACCCCGGAATGATGTTTTATCTCTCTCCAATTGTGTCAGAAACACCCAATGATATTGCCTCTTTCAGGGTTTCCGAATGAAAGGTAGATTCGAGTCAGCACTTCGCTTCCTACTTAACACCTGGCTGGTTTTAAGAAAGCCTTGTTAGCGCTACCCTCATGGTTCTTGAAAATGCCACCTCAATACCCATTTGTTCTTGTTTTCTCCACGCAGCCTCATCAATGCCGACTTCCAAGGCTTCTATCAAGCAAGGCCTCACAAGCTCTACCTGTGCAAGCCCAATTTTAATCTCCATCACTAGGAGAAAAAGGAGATGCACCAATGAACTCCAACCCATTTGACCCTAGCTTATCCAAGGAGCCTTTTGTTAATGTGACTTCATTTTCTATCAAGTAGGCTCCTGTAAGCCATGATAGGCAATCTCAATCTTAATCTATATATCATTAAGAGGAAAGAAGACACCCAAGAACTCCTTGATGACAAACATCCATATAGTATATAGTTGTAAGATAGTATTCTTATTTTCCTTTTTCTGTTTTTATTTTTTGAAACAGAAATAAGCATCTTTCATGATTTTTAAAGATAAATACAAGAAGGATGACAATCCTTTAACAATGTAAACAAATGTATTAAAGTGCTATCATTGTTGGTGGTGTCATATGGACCTCTTTGGTAATCCACCAAATTTTTTTAAAAAAAATCACTTTGTGGCTCCCTTATGTAAAAGGTAGAAAAAAAAATTATGATTAATTGAAATTAACTTTTACATTATTAACATATTAGCTGGTTCACCTACCAAAATAACTTTGTTTCTCAAAAGTATGTGAACATATATTAGATGCATATATATTACATAACCATCTTCTTGGAAGAAGATTGTTCTTGTATGTCTCTAGATGTTAGAAAATGTGTTATATTTGTTTTTTTGTTCATCATGCTTGGTCACATTGATACGATGATAAAGGGAACCTAAAATAGAAATATCGTCCTTGTCAAGCTTCTCATGTTCTCAAGCATCGAACTCGTTTATTTTAGGGTGTTAAGTTATTATATTTTTAAAGCCTTGATGGTTGTGGAATTGTGGTCCATAATGTATGGGAGGCCTTACATGTTACCTGGGGATGGATAGTAGTATAGAGAAGACACAAACTCGAGACATCAAGCTTTACTACAACGTGGAAGTTGCCAACTTTACTAAAAAGCCTAACCGCTTGAGTTTCTGGGGGCCCATAATGGCTTGACTTACACATGGAAACCAACGCTTAAGCTGCCAGGAAAATAAGCTTGGTATGTGTCTGAATCATATGAGTTCTTGTAGCTAGTATTGTGTGGGTGTCAATTATACAAAACTTGGAGATCATCCGAAGACAATTTGACAATATGGTTGGCAATGTGGTAGGCATATTTTGTGTTACTTTCTTATTTTAATTTCTGAGCCGACTTTAACATTTTGTTTCTTATTGGGAATTATTGGATCATCTCATTGTATGCTTCAACATCTTCATGCACACTAGAGGTTTGCGGGTCGACTCTAATTTTTTCAATCTTATGTTCCCTGTCAGCTATAAGATTATTCATATTCAATTTTCAAAGTTCTTGCTTATTCTAATCGCAAATATTTAATTTGGATTATGAATTGCTGAAAATAATTATCAGTCAATTTCCATTCATAATCTTTTCATGATTTTAAAATTTGAATTGCTTAATGTTTTGCTGCCCCAATAAAATGAGTTTTGAAAAAATATATAAAATTAATTGATTAAGTTTAAATCTATTTTTTATTTTCCTTCCACTTTTCCTCTATAATTTCTTTCCTTAGTACTCAGATTCAAAACTGAGCACGGAGGTTTTGTTTGGAACCCAAAATACTTAGGAAAGGAAAAAAATGTTAAGGAAAATTATTTTCATGTTTGATTCCAGTTCGTGAAAATATAAAAGAAAATCAAATATAATCAAATTTCCTAAAATTTTGGCATATTTTTTAAATTCCTTAGTCCTTATAATAGAGATAAACAAATCAAATAAGTATGAATAAACATAGAACTACTCTATTAAGTGTGAACCTATTTTATATTTTCAAATTCTCATTCCTTCCAATTTTCCTCTTTATTTTCCTCTCTGTTTTCTTTTTTTAGTACTTTCCGGGTTCCAAACGAAGCGTAAACGAATACTTACTCAAAAATAAAACAATCAAAGCAAACACCAAGGATTAACTTAACAACTTTGTAGCTTTTGTGAATGCACAAGCTCAGAGAGATGTGAAAGGGTGTAGCTACTTATAAACATCATCTTCTCTTTTATTTTTATTTTAGAAATAGAGAAAAAAAAAGTAGACATCTATTAAAGCCCATATTTAATAATAACAATAGGTAATGCCAAACGCCTATCACTTACCCAAATTCTTGTACTAATAAGTTCGATAGGTTTTTTCACATAAATTGAAGTTCTCACTTTTTTTTGCTAGGCAAAAAGCAAGCTTCATTAAAAAATCCGAAAAGGCAAACCCGGGTCTACAGGAGGAACAAGGGAAGGCCGTAGGCCTATACAAAAAAAGAAGAAGAGGATTTAGCCAAAAAAACCGCCCCACAACCAAGCTAGCTACTAGAAAGATTGAAGTTATTACATGACATTGGTGTAATAACAAATCTAAAGGCCAAAAGATTGAAAAGTAGAAAGATGAGAAAGGATCGATGTATGTGTATTTTTCATATCATGTCTGACATCAAATATAGTTTATTTTGTTGAGATATGAATTCAAAGTTTTGGAACACCCAAAAAATAATACTAAGATCAATGCATACGTATTTAATATTGTGGCAAGTCCTCCATTGAAATAAAATTAGAGAAGAAAATATCTCTATATTTTGATGCTCAAACTTGTTTTGTAAATTCATAGAACTTGTGCATGAGCATTTCTTCTTCTACCTACATATCATAACACATGAAATTTCATAAAGAGCTACTCAAATTACTAGAGCTAAACAAGAAATGACAACATATCATCGTTATATTTTTATTTATGATAAATTATATTTTCAAATCACAAATATGGTTCGTATGTTCCACCACACTTAATATTCCTTCCTTTTGATTTCAATGATTATCGAGGAGGAGACCCAAATAATGACCTCGCTGATTGCGTCATCATAAACAAGAAATAGCATGCCAAGTATAGAAATGGCTAACATTATTGTTGCTAAATAAATTAGTATTAACTGGTGTAATCATCTTTTTAGTATAGTAAGCAAACCCCAAGCAATTTACACTTAGGGGTTGTTTGTTTTGACTTAATTCACAATTTAGTCGAAATATTTAAGCTTATTTAATGTAGTGTTGAAAATATTTGGCTTTTTCTATTAGAAAAGTCATTTTTCACTAAAACAAGAAAACTCTATCAAGGCCCAACAGCTTATGTTAGCACACGCTACTGAGTGATGATAACGGAGCAAGCCAGGGACAAGGCTTACCCATCCCTCACCCTACGCTTCATTTATTTTTTTCAATTCCCAAACTTGTCTCATTTAAAAAATTAAACAAAGGGTGGCTAGACAGAAAATTTCAAACCATCCTGCTTGGCATTTGATTTTTGTTTTTATTTTATTTTATTTTTTATTTTTGTTATATTAAAATTAATATATTTCATAAAAAATAAAAATATTATGAATTTTTATAGATTATTTATTAAAAAAACATTCTAATTAATATTATTATTATTATTTATATTAAAGTATAAAATAAAATAATAAAAATTTATTTTTAAAATATAATCAGGGCAGGGCGGAGTAACAATACATGAACCCGTCCCGAACCCGTCTCGAATTTGAGAAAATAAACTCAAACCGGCTAAAAACCCGATTACAATTAAACCAAACTTGTCTCATTAAGAGCGAGACGGGGCGAGAACCCGAAATAATCCGTCCCGTTGCCATCCCTACTCGCTATCCAATGTTAAAAAACAAACAACTTAATACTTAATGCTATTAAGTACTATTCAGCATTAAACTCAAAAAAGTTCATTCAAAGATTAAGTAAAAACAAAACACTACCTTAGAATCTCTCAAAAAATCCTTTACTATCTAGCTATGCAAGGCACACCACAAGCGGACGTGCCTGGGCGGGGTGTGAAGTGTGACTTTGGATGCACATCAATGTTACAAATATTTTTTATGGATAAACAGAGCATATATATTCGCTGGTTAGTTTCACTGAGACACCCCTACGTAGTGCGATAAAACGAGTAAAGAGGGGGACCAAAAGCCTATACAAAAGGGCTTGAACAAAACAAACCAAATCTAATTAGATCTAACTAGAGAATACGTAAAATCAATGTTACAAATATGATTCAATGTATTAATAAAATTTTAAGATTCAAATATTTAAAATAAAAATTCAATAAAAGTACAAAATTATATAAATTTCAATAGAAACTTCAAGAATAAAAGTGTTCAGAAAAAAATGAAATTATACTACAAGGCGCACTCCTCCAATATAAGACGTGTCTTGAAGATAAGGCAGCTATAACTAGGGAGTGATTGTGCCTTGAACCTCAACACCCCTTAAGAGCGCCTTTTAAAACTATGGTTAGAATCCATGTCGAAGAAATTTATTTGAGTATTTTGGTTATCTTGATCAATGTTTCTTCAAAGTTATTCCAACGTATACTTATCATGAGGCATTTTTAGAAAGACAAAATTAATTAAACTCAACTACCCAAGCTATAATTCATGTGACATTGATCTATAAGCATCCATAAGAAGGTCGTTTTGCTTCTCCAAATGTCTACACAAAGAAAAAAGAAAAGGGAAATTAACTATATATTAACACTAATACTACTAATGATAATTATAATAATAATAATAATAATCGAAATAAGAACAAAATAAAAATGACGAGCTTTACTCTAATATTTTTTATGTGTATTTTGGGTCCATCTGTTCAAAGGGATTCCGTCTACTAAACCAGGATGCTCCAAGCAAATGAACAACCAAGTGTTCAAATTGAATGTGCCTCTCGCACGACAGAATATTCTTATCAAACACGACTTAAAGAAACAATTTTGCACATACAATTTATCATATGGCTTGCCAACATAAATCCAGCACTCTAACAATACACAATAAGTTGTAATTCAAAATGGATATTATGAATTCACCCATCTTTGCAAAAAAAAATTTTTCAGCATTATGTATGGCAGGCAGAACCTCTCCCAATGGACTTGGCAATCTTCAGATGTCAAGAATAAACGGATGGTAAGGTGGTTGATTTCTAGTTTCACTAGAGCTCTTGTGGTGGTGGATTCTGAAATTGGCAATGTTAGTTTCCAGTTTCAGGATGTTTTTTCTTTCCCACTTTTGGGGTCAACATATACCACATATATGCTATTATTGAGACCTAGAAATCTGTTTCAAGATGCTTCGTAGCATTGACTTATATAACTTAACAGCCATCACTAATCCCCTACACAAAATGCAAGTCTGATTCAGAATGATATTGACACAGGCTTGCAGCCAAACATAGACTTCAAACACAGAAAATCCTTGAGTTTTGTGCCATTAAAGAGACATAACTAGACAAACTGAGACATACTAAAACATATAACCTGCAATCTCTCGTAACAATGTACTACAAGTCTAATTCTTCCAGTAAAGGAGAAAGTCTACGCATTCTATGAGAATACAAAACTCGAAAGCTTTCACTGGATTTCAAGAAATCACAGAACGCAATCTCAGCTAAAAGTGAGTACTAAATTCCACATGCTCCCATACTCCAAAACATAAGAACTTTCAAATGAAGCACACATGATCCTTTACAAAAAGAGTAGACTGCAAGGAAAACATATAGAAAGAAAGAGCCGAGTTCCGAAACAAAGAAAATAAATTTACATAAATCTAGAATATTTTACTTAAAGTAAATTATATAAGTGAAAATAGGTAAGATCAAAGCCTCAACCGCCCCAATCTCCTTATATAAGAACATATAACTTCTATGCTATGTTTGCAAATGTCCAAGAATAAATGTTGAACCCTCTCGCAAATGTTGCAACTTCAGCATTAGTGGGATTCACAAAACTGTGCTGGCAAAGGAAAAAAGAATCTATTTAGAAAGCCAATGTGTTATGCAATTTTATAATTCTACCCGATTATGAAATTTAGAGTTAGTTTCATTCACCTCCTCGAGGTTTTGGCTAAAAAACATCTAGGCCTCATTTGTCTCGAAAAAATTTTATAACTCAAATCATTATTGTCAAAATCTTACACGCAAAATTCTAATTAACATTTTAATGCTTTCTATTCTAGACTAAATCTATTTTTTATACAAGAAAATATCTAGACTGCATTTATCATTGACCTGATAGCATCATTTGGGGAGAATCTAGGTTGGTACTAGATGGAAATTTGACTATATCATTTTTTATGGTTATTTGAACTGTCTATTCATTTCCCAATATTATCAGAAGAAATAGAAGAAGCACATTTTTATTATTTAACATCTGCACTTCTACTCTCTCTAATGAAATACAAGTTTATATTTTTAGGCTGATATCGTATTTATAAAGTTTTTCTATAGAAAATTTTCCATAATTTTCTCATTATTTCAACTTGTATCAAACTTAGAAATCAATTGCCTGAACTGGGACTAGGCACTGAACTAAATTCTCCAACTCCGAATCAACAGAGACTAAACTTTCTGAAGAAGGAATAATTAGAAATTTTCATGTACATGTTGATTTCCCTTCTTTTTTTCATTTTTTTCTTTTGATAAGTAAAAAGGTATATCCAGCATCTTCCCTCTGCTACCTCTTCCTTCGTCTTCTTTCTCATCAACCAAACACAAAATCAGCCATTTAACAACCAACAAAATTAAACCCTAAAACAAGAAGACTAAACAATGATACTTACCAGGCAAAACTGTGTGTCGACCAGAAATCAGGTGAACTTCTCCAGAGACAAACACAAAAAAAGGAAACAATCAGAAATCGGACTGAGGTAGTCAAGGGTTTTCGGGTTAGGGCTTTCTTACGGTATCGGAGAAGATCAGATGGCCGAATCTCAAGGGTTTTCAGGTTAGGGCTTTCTTAGGGAATCGGAGAAGATCAGCGAAAATGGCACATAGAAAAATAGAAAGAGAAATAAAAAAAAGGGAGTGTTGTCCAACTAATACAAATTAAAAAAATACATTGAGACTGAAAACAACTAATGTATAAATAGTGCCAATGACTGAGTATGTCCATATGACCCGGACTTTGGACATTGTTTGATTTTTAACTTATATTTATAATTTTTTTAAAATAAATAATTTATTTTATCCAAAATTCAAAATAATTTGAAACTGTACATAATAAGTGTAGTCATAATATCATAATGAGGAATTAAATATGTAATATTTAAATTAACCCGAGCACATGTCAGTTCGACGAGTTAACCCACTTTGACTGATTTTTTAAAAAATCGGCTATAAATTTAGCGCTCCAATAAAATGTAAAATAAATCGCCCACGCTCGTTTTGGCTCATAAGCCCATACGTGGTTTTGTTCAAAGTTGGTTCAAATAGCTTGATTGGTCCAAAATTCTTATTTAATGTTTTTCAAGTAATTAACTTAGTAATTGATATTTCCAATAATTCATCTATAATATTCAATATTTTACGGTTTTAATATGGAGTCAAATCCCTATTTTTGTTGCATAGGGGTTGTTTTAAAAATATTAATAATTATTATTATAATACATGATTAATATATTAAACTATATATTTTTAATTATTTTATTTTCACATTTTAAATGTAACTTTTTAATATGATTTATATGATATATTAATATTTAAAAAATATTGTATGGAAAATTATATAATGCATTTGAATTAAATAAATTATAGTTTTAATATTTAATATATTTCATTTATCTCATTAATCCTATTTTAAATATTTATAATTTATTTTTTTTGTATTTATCTTTTAAATTTTATTTAATCATATTTTTTTTATAAAAACAAAGTTGTAGTAGCTTATAAATTAAATTAAATTTAATAACTAAATTATCAATATAGTCTAAATATTTTTATTATTACTTAAATTAGTGTTAATAGCAAATATTATTTTAAAATAATTAATAAAAATTATATTAATTTTTTTATATTTCTTAGATATATATCTTAAAAGCAAGATGATTTTCAAAACAAATAGGGAATTTTATTTGAAGTTTTATTTATTAAGTTGTTATTTACTTGTTTGTTACTATTTAGCTAATTGGTTTGGGACTTGAGATAATACTAATCTGTCATTATTTATTATTTAAGCTTATTTAATATTATTATATTGTTTAGACTCAAATAATTATTATTATATATTTATATTATTTATTTATATAAGCAATTTATAATAACATTTGTAAAATAAATTTGTGAGGATTCGGTTTGAATCATTATAATATACAAATAAAGAATAAAACATATACTATTATAACATAATATACAAAGTGAGGATCCGTGTTTAAACTTCTTGTAAGAACATGAATTATAACATACAATATCCAAAGTGAATAATAGATGTTTAAAAGCTATTTTAAATTTTAAAATTTATTGTGTTTAAAAGCTATTTATCATCTATGAATCATAATTTAGCTTTTTATGAACAAAAGTATCTCTATCATATATATATAGTCTATAAAAAAACAGAGGAATTTGAGATCACTTTCTTTTTTCCCTTTCAAAATCGTGATACATTTTTTGAATAAAGATGAGAACAAAATCCTAAATGACGTAGGCACAGACTGGGTTTTTATTTTTACATGCCCATTGGTAGTGGGTCCCATCAGCTTCCTCTCCTCTCACCTCACCTCACCTCTCTTCCTCCTTTCGCTTGGCATGAGATTAAATTCGATAGATCTAAAAGGATAAAATATTAAGTAGAGATTAAATTTTTCAAAAGCAAAATCAAGAGGGATGAGCTTCGAAAGAGAGAGAAAGGAGTAAGGGAAGGAAGAGAAAAGGGAGGAGAAAGAGAGTGGAGAGAGGGGCTATTGGGCTTTATATCGGGTCTCTAAAACTTAACCCATCCTCACCCTTAAAGTAGTCAAATTTTTTCATATTTGATGAGTAATAAATATTTTGAATTTCGGACTTCCATTGACGTTGTAGCTGGAGTCTGGAGATGGGCGGCGAAGCGCGGGAATCAAATGTTCTAAACATAGAGTTACGCCTATCATCAAAGCTGCCTATTGAAATCGAGCTTATGAAACCCGGGAAAAGCGTATTTTTTTTTCTTCTGAAAATGAGTGAATCCAGAATTCTCATTCTGACTAGCATGCACAAAACCCTGTGATTTTTCTCTGGGACTTCGCGACGACGAAACTGATCACGCCATTGTAATCATCTCGAAATCTTTGAACTAAACAAACTAATCGACCCGAGACAAATGATTTTTTACATATTTCGAGGCTTTCCACGTTAATCACTGGGTGACACGTGGCACGAGTGCATGCCACATGGCACTGATTGGGAACACTTGGCACCTATGGGCCAAGAACATACTCTAGAATGCATGCAAATTAGTGGGAAGTAGTCGGTGCATGGCTTCAGCATGGGTGACATCGCCATGGCTTTTACCATGTGTCACAACGCATGAGAATCGTTCGAGTGGTGAGAAATCGAACTAAAGGAGTTCTTCCGCTCGGTTAGATCACTCCCAGAGAGGAAGAGAGGAAACCAGAAAAGAGAAGAGAAGGGAAAGCAAAGGGAAAACCGTAAAAGGAAGAAAGGAAGGAGAAAGGAGTGAGAGTGAAATCATTGTTGCTAGGTCGAGGACCCAAATTTGATCCCACACACTACAAGAGTATGGACTCGCTTATTTGGTTATTTCTCTTTGGGACCAAGGAGAATGGCATTGGTTGAGTTTTTTTGCGGGACCTAATGAAGGAGATTTCGTATAGGTAACAAGTTGTAGGGGAGATGCTACCCAGTTTTTCTTTCCTTCAACCCCTGACAAGAGCCACATAACTTGCCATCAGAATGGAATTGAGTGATTCAAGTTGTTGGATAAACTAGACTTAAAGGAGAAACTTTCTTATTGAAATATGTTTGTCCAAATTACGACTCCTTTGTACTCAAAAAATTCATTCAAATGGGAGCTAGGTTCATGCAGTTTCTGGTCTTGCTTGAAAACCGAGTTAAAAAAATAGTGTTTCCAAAACTATTTTTCCTTGCTTTTAGATCAGTTTTAATTCATGGATTTGGTGAATTATGGGTAAATCTCTAGACCCAGTTATGATAGAATGAGGCTTAAATTTAAAGCCATTGTGGATTGTTGATTGAAGTGTCAAATTCTGGTTAAGAGATGACACCCATGTTTTGAAATGTGTGTGTTCCAAAATGTATTCGATCAGACACTGAGTTTCAACATGGCCATGTTCGCATGTTGCAAGCCAGGTGACCGAGGTGCGGCCCACCCTCGAGACATTTGTGCCTTGACATTTACTTGTCTAAGTGATGTTAAGAATTATGGGAATGCATGCTCAGCATGATGTATTGACTGAATGTGGAATAATAATATGACTACATGTATATTGATATTGAACCGAATATATGAACCGGCCATGCATTAGGACACGGAGGGTTCTACGGCACACATAATGTCCATGCAGGGGTCTTCATACATCAAGTATGAGTCGAGGCATGGCACAATTTCATTATCAAGGTGACAAAGAAAACACTGCATTACATGGGTGTGTGTACATGATACCGAATTGGCACTGCATTTTGTGCTGAATTATGTGGGCTCAAGAATAGGACGAAGTCCAAATTGAGTCACACAGTGTTAAATGAAAATGGAAAATGAAATGTGCTCCGCATAACAAGTAGGGATAGATACCTCAGTGAAAAGCCCGGGTAACCCGGTTAGATAGCGCATCCATCCTAAGGAAAGTCTCGAAATGCCTGAGGGTGCAAGAGACCACAGAGACCTCGAAAAGTTCTCAAGGTCTAAAAAGACACAAGAAGGAAGAGGAATAAATATCACAAAGACTATTGGTTGTGTGATGGGGAGCTCCGGATCGACTCTGTTTGATTCCTCCCATTGGCACTTGCATTGCGGTTGGTCGGTGGTTTCGACCCGATACACGGGCATGTAGAGTGTCGCCCATACTTGGCACATTGTTTCTTCCATTATAGACAACATGTCTACATGAATTGTGTTGTTTGTAAGGATCAAGGACACTTGATCATTGCATGTGCACCTAGAGGAAGTAGCTCTGTAGGTTTTGTCTCTACCGAGCGTAGCTCACCCCATCAGCGGGAACCCCTTTTTTTCGTGTAATCGGTCACGTACGGATAGACGAAGCTCCTTAGAGGCCAACAGTTGAGAAGAGGGCCAGGTTGTGGCCTTGATGTGTTTTTGTATATGCATGAGAACTGTTACTCGTAATGCATATCCTTGTTTTGTATATTGGAACAACATTTGGTTCTAATGCACGTATTTGTACCATATGTGTGAGTTAGGTGCTATAACTCTCACGTTTTGTATACGGACTGTATGAAGTTATTTTGTGTATTTATGAATTCAATATGCAGGGATGAGTCTCGGTATACGAGACATGTGAGAGCGATATCGGGATACCCGATTTCCATAGGGACTCAAAGGTCGACTGTGTTGTCTACGAGACCCCTGCTTTGGGGTGTCACGCATTCTCCCTCTCTCTTAATACTCTTCTTCCAATTTGTGTGTATTCGATTCCCAAGTTGCCTGATGAAGGGAGCCTGAGAACGATACTAACTGGGGGAGGAAACTGACCGTTGTTCCTCGCACCGGCTTCCCTAAGAAATTGAGGGCTCTTCGTAAAAACAGAGGTATTTTTTGTTTTTTTTTTTGCATCGAATCTACTACAAACCATCATAATGTATTCAATTATAAATGAGTTTATTTGGGAGTTTGGTGTGTTATATATGAGGTGTTTTCTTTTTTTTTTGAAAAACATCAAACCCTCGAGTTCAATTCTAATGTGTTTTCTTTTATGAGTAATTTTGTGGAACCATTTAAAGGAAGGCTGTAGGTTGCTTAGCCCAAGGAGAATGAACTTGTCTCGTTGCTCAGATTTTTCTCCTTCTTTATGTCACTCGTTGGTGCCTAGCACTCCTAGATTGTATGTGCTTTGCTTACTTAGGCACCAAGCACAGTAAATCTATTTTATTTATAAGAAAACCTTAAAATGTCACTTCTAACAAAACTGTAGTGTACTTCAGTTTTTTTATTTCTTAGATTTTATTATGTATATCTGAGTTTTTCTACTTAAAAAAAAAAATGATTCAGAATTATCTCTTCGTAGCACTGAGAAATCCAATTTATAAGGGCAATCAGCCTCGATTACAAAATTGAAATTTCTCGGTTAAAAAATCCAGAATTACCTCAGATCTCGGATGATGAAACAGATTTCATCGTTGGAATCGCCTCACAATCTAGTTAGCACGTAAAATTTCGTAATTTTTCGAGAGACAAATGAGTCGACATCGCTGAGGCATCACGTTTCAAAAGCCAGAACGATTGATGACCAAAGTCACACATAATAAGTACCAGCGGCTATAAGCTAGCATTGAAGAGAAACGGTTTAAAATGGACAGCCGAATAGCCGAATATCAAATCTGAAACTTAAGGATCGAATGGTCATTTTTGTTGCTTGCTGTAAAACGACAAAATAAAGTAATGCATTCTTCTCCACTAAAGCAGCCAAAACGTGGGGAGTAGATTTTGATTTTCCAAGAGCCATTTTTGAGAGCTTTTTAGAGAGAGAGGCACTTTCCTGGGAATACGGCGATCCAACCGGTCTGCTGCCTTCGGCCGAGAAGGAAAAACTTTCTATGCTGAAAGGTGCTACGCTGCGGGACTTGCTTCTTGTGAGTTTTGACAACCCGAAAGGTTCCCTACTTCGAAGTTTTATTCCCATTTTTAGTACTTTTCACTGTGTTTCTGAGCTTCTGACGAGGCCATTAGGTTTGATTCTGCCCCAAACCCGATCGAATTAATATAAAATTTATTAAAAATGGAGCAGCCCGTGGCTGCTCCATGGTTGATGATTGTGTGAAATTGTGTGTTTCTGGGTGTTAATCATGTATCGATTGATTCAGGCAACAGCGGTCATGGAATGCGGTTCACAAGGTGAACCGATGATTTATTTGAGTGTTGGAACCGTAAATCCTAGGGTTTTACTGTTCCTAGGAATAGTGACACGAAAATGTATTTTCGTGAAAATATGTGTTTGATTAAGTAATTCGAATCGAATTGCTTGTGTTTGAACATTAGCCCAATTGAGCTAATTTTGGCGTTTGAAATGATAATTACATAACATGTTGTGTGATTTAATTTTTATGTGAATATGTGCATGCTTACATATTTGCACGTGATTAGACTTTATTGGAAATGGCATACATGCATTCCATATGCACTGGAACATCCTAGGACTATAGGAGTTAGTGCATGAGATGAGTCTAGAGTAAATGGTTCGGAGGGTAGTCTAAAACATAAATTACTCCGAGGGTAATCCACTAAACCAAAAATATCAATCGTCTGAGCGGCCCAATTGATATTCACATCTGAGGGTAGTCCACAAATGTTAAGAGACAACGCTCTGAGCGGCCCAATTGATATATATACATCGGAGGGTTGTCCACTAATAAAACAATAATTTTCATACAAGGCTTAGGCGAGTGTGAGAGAGTCGTTGAGGACTCCTGGATCCGTCAGTCATGCAGACATTCAAGTGATCACGATTTGCTTGAATGTGTGTTTACTTCGAACATCACAGACCGCACTTAGGGTGGTGAGTAGCCCACTTAAAGCGATTCTCCCATCGAGCTTTAGCTCACCCCCCGGGACCCCTTTTACAGTACATGGAGCTGCGAGGAGATGTCATTCTAGAGGTCGAGTTTAGAAGAAAGTTTTAATGTGGCTTTCTTGTGGTTTTACATGTATTAGGACTCTTAAGTTTAATATATGTATGGTTTAAGAGTGAAAATATTGTAACTCTTGTAACTATAGGATATATAGTTGGATTCATAGCGTCGTATGCATATCGGTGAATTGTTTATGGGCCCAAGTGGTCAGGATTGGATATATATTTGACTGCTTAGACAAAGATAAAGGAGGTATCGTTGGGTAGAGCTCTCCATACAGCGTGAGACTTTGCCCGATTTTTTCTATGGCGCTTGCACCCGACGTCCACTTGTATTCCGCGGGTTGACGGGTAGTCAACGGACCCCCGGTTTTGGGGCGTCACAATCTCAAACTTGTGAATTGTTTTACCCTAATATCATGCAATTTATTTCATAGATTGCAATCAGGACTCAAAACTTTTGAGAATATTTGGTGATCTAATAAATGATAAAAGTACTTCACTTGTGCTATGTAGCCAATTCTTGTTATATGATTCAAGAATGGTTATGAGTGCAGATTTAGTACCCCATCTTAGGACACTACACCATTCGAAGAGACAAGATCATATCAGGTACTTTACACCGATGGAAATAATTTAGGTATCATGAATCCTGTTGATGGTACTCAGGTCGTCCATTCTAAGATATGAATGGCAAGAGAGACATAATTTATTTTGCCTTGCTACTTCGGTAATTTTTAATCTTACTATAGCCTATGAAAACTCAAGGTTTGATAGAGCTTATCACTTTTCTTAGAGCTGAGACTTCAAATTGGATTTGTTCTGATTCTTATTATTTATCTCCTGCTTTTTTTGTTTTGTTTTTGCTCTATCCATTGTTAGACTATCTCGCAAAGGGGCAGGACTTAATCCAGATTCGAGGTTTGAACCCAGAACAACTAAAATTAAGGCTACCCCCGATGAGAGTTTCTATCAGATCGTGTCTGGGAGTTCGCATTTTAGTCCTTATATATTGTTATCACAGGTTAAAAACAAATACGATGGCTCAACTTGCACAAAATCATCTGATCATGGTATCTATCTCTTGAAATTTAGGTATTTACCCTCCACAAATCAAGGTGTACGAGCTAAGGGAAGTGTCTTTGAAGTTTGAAAGACATTTAGTCTCCGAGATAATCGATTGCTGTGCATTCTCAATGTGACTAGCTCAAGGCCGATAACAGCACTATCTCAATTCTTCCACTACCTATCATTCCTAATGGTCACCATCTCTCATTGTCTTTGAAAACTACTGGTCACCATTGACAACCTCCCTCCCCCATTTCTAGTTTTTCATTTGTCTATAGTATTATAATTTATATAATATTTGCCTTAACTCATAAATGTATTTTTATTCATAATCGCATTATGTAAAGGAGAATCTTTTTTCAAGAATCGCCATGTTAAAAGCATCAAGTTATGGGATTTATTCTCTCAGAATTTACAAGTATCGACTCTGCCGCACAAGAGGTTGGAGCAGAGCGTTTCAGCTTTCATTAGGGAACAAGGAACTTATTGGCTTTATAGCTTGTTCTAGCTTCCATAGATTGCAATTATTGAGTTCGCTTGGTTGCATAAACAATAATTGTTTTGCTGTATTGAATAAAATTGAAAGCAATATATAAAACATATTTCAAAACATGTTTTCAGAACCCATACGAGTTAATAATTGAAAAAAAAACCTCATATGAACATGTTTGTTGTTCTCATTTTAAAATAGAAAAATTCTAAACCATCTTCATTAATATACTCATTGTTATTGATTGAATTGCATATGGAATTTCATTTCTTGAGAATCTAGACATTTTATCTTATTATTTAATTTTACCCACTCTGCCAAAAAACAGAAAAAGAAAACAAAAACAAACCTGAATGGCAAGCCCCAACAATGCCCACAAAGGGTGGCTTTTCTTGGGGTAAGTAGATTAGCTTCTAGATTTGTAGATATAATTTTTAATGGTCAAACATCTAGAAAAGTCCCATAACTGCAGTGCTTTGGCCATATCTTCATGGCTCTTCTCACCCCAAGGAACCCTGGAATGATGTTTTATCTCTCTCCATTTGTGTCATAAACACCCAATGATATTGCCTCTTTCAGGGTTTCGATGAAGTAGATTTGGAGCTGCACCCTTAGTTTCCTACTTAACACCGGTTGGCTTTAAGAAAGCCTTGTTAGCGTCACCCTCATGGTTCTTGAAAATGCCACCAATACCCATTTGTACTTGTTTTCCATAAAGCCTCATCAATGATGACTTCAAGGCTTCTATCAAGTAAGGCCCCATCAGCTCTAATAGGCAAGCCCAATTTTAATCTCCATCACTAGGAGAAAAGGAGACGCACCAATGAACTCCGATGCCCATTTGACCTAGTTTATCCAAGGAGCCTTTGTTAATGTGACTTCATTTTCTATCAAGTAGGCCCCTAGTTTTTCATGATAGGCAATCTCAATTCCACCTACATTTCACTAAGAGGAAAGAAGACACCCAAGAACTCCTTGATGACAAGCATCCATAGTTGTAAGATAGTATTTTATTTTCCTCTTTTTGTTTGCTGGAACATAAATAAGCATCTTTAATCATTTTTAAAGGCAATACAAGAAGGATGACAACTTTTAACAATGTAAACAAATGGTTAGAAAGTGCTATCATTATGCCATGAGGTCATATGGACCCTTTTGTATCCACCACTTTAGAAAAAATCTCTTTGTGGCTCCCTTATAAAGAGGTAGAAAAAAATTATGATTAATTGAAAGGAACTTTACATTATTAATATATGAGTCGTCTTACCTACCAAAATAACTTTGTTTCTCAAAAGTATGTGAACATATATTAGATGCTTAGATATTATATAACCATCTTCTTCCATGGTTCTTTGTATGTTCGAATGTTAGAAAATGTGTTCTATTTGTTATTTTTGTTCATCATGCTTGGTCACATTGATACAATGATAAAGGGAACTCTAAATTTAGAAATATTGGTCCCTTGTCGTTTCTCATACCTCGCCACTGAACTTTGTTTATTTTAAAGTAAGTTATTAGATTTTAAAAAAGTCTTGTTAGAATTCGTGGTCCATAATGTATAGGAGGCCTTACATGTTACCTATCGGGAGGATAGTAGATAGAGAAGCACAAACTTGAGACATCAAGTTTTAATATTAATGTGAAGTCGCTAACCTTCCTAAAAGCCTAAGTTGTTTGAGTTCTCGGGGTCTATAATGCATGTCGGATCTACACATGGAAACCAACAGCTAGGTTAGGAAAAATAAGCTGTATGTCCAATCATATGAGTTCTTGTAGCCGCATTGTGTGGATGTCAATTATACAAAACCCGAGATCATTTGGAGACAATTTCACAAAGATGGTTTGCAATGGGTAGAATATTTTCAGGGTACTTTCTTATTTTAATTCCTGAGCCGACTTTAATATTTTGTTTCTTATTGGTAATTATCGGATCATCTCATTGTATGCTTCAACATCTTCATGCACACTAGAGCGTTTGTGGTTGACTTACCAATCTTTCGTTTCTCACACTATAAGATTATTCATATTCATTTTTCAAAGTTCTTTGCTTATTATAACTGCAAAATATTTAATTTGGATTATGAATTGTTGAAAATAATTACTAGTCAATTTCTTTTCATAATCTTTTCATGATTTAAAATTTGAATCGCTAATATTTTCACACCCCAATATATACCGGGTGATGACTATTCAAAGCTTGCATTCCTATGTATCGATCGTTCGTTTGTCTACATGCAAAATATGGAAGTCATCACAAATCTATGAATTCCAAGGTTTACTTTAACTTTATTTAAAGTTGTAGTCCCAGATGAAAATTATTTGTACATCCTGGCGGCAATGATAGATGGTTAAATCATAGTTCTAAAAGGCACCTATGCTCATGAAACCACTCACTATCGAAGAGAGGCATGCTGCTCAGGAGACTTGTGAATATCGAGGTGGGTGCAATGCGCGTAGACGAGAGAAATGGAAACTGGTTTGTTGTTGAGGCGAAATCCTTCGAGATTACGGTGGAAGGTGAAGGTAAGAAACAACACTATTATAGAACTGAGTAGAGGTAAAAGTATCGCGGGATTCGGCTTATAAAGAGGTTATTCAACCAAGAATGTCGAAGAGTGCCGTAACGCTTCTACCTCAGTAAGTAGGTCCTTAGTATGGAGGGAGAATGGAATATTCTTCAGGCTGGAGTGTAAGGAGAACAAAGATGGAAGATTCCTTCTCTCGTTCGCATGACGTTGAATAAAAACACAGCCGCTCTTTCCGTAAGGAAGGCCTGCCCAAACTACAGAAGCAAAGATTCGACAAAAAAAGGAAGGGATGGAGAGGAGCGGTCCCATTAAAGTTAAAGTTCGGAGGACATCCCTACTGGAGCAAGGCAAGGGTAGAAGGAAATTGCAGGGAGAACGCGCTTGGGTGGGATGTCGAGATTGTGGCCTGGGAAGGCGCTGTGGCCATCAGAATGTTTCGACTGGGAAGTGGAAGGCAAAAGCGGAGCCTATTCCTGAGGAGAAGATGGTTGAGACTTGCGGTAGAGAAGTCTGGAGGCTTAACGAAGGTTTGAGGGTTGCCACCCTAAACGAAGACCTCTATCTCGGAGTTCGAACTGCCAGGAGGCGGCTGGTCTCGAGTCAGGAGAAGAAATTTTAGAGGAGGGGTATTACAGTTGGAGCGATGGAATCCATACTCTGGATGTATTAGAAGCAAAGGGTCAGCGTAAGAAGAATGGGTTAGAGTGGTAGGGCTCCCACTTCATCTGTGGAAAATGGAGGTCCTAAAGAAAATAGGTGACGCTTGTGGAGGATTTTTATCCATAGACAAAATTACAGAGTTGAGAATGGAGATGAAGTGGGCGTAATTTTCATCAAGACCCATTGTGGTTACCTCTAAGTACAACATTTTGGAAGGCCCAAGATCGTTCGAGCTTCAGATCTGGTAGGAGGTCCCTCCATGGGTAACAGATGTATATCCTGTGTATGCTAGGGCTGCTGTGAAAAGTCTAAGAAGAAGATGGAGCGGCACGCGCGGAAAAGAGAGTGGGCATCGACCGTCCCAGCTGCAATGATGACAGGCAGAAAGGGATGGCATGGGAGTCTGACGCTGGGGGACAGGTGGGTCTTGTCGAGGCAATTAGAGTCAAGTTGGGGGCAGTGCATTTATTGAAGCGCAGAGGGGGAGATCATGCAGGGGATTGGGTTAGTGAAAAGGCTGGTACAAGCAGTTTGGGGGGTGGGCTGGCCCAGCGGGTTGCTAATGGCCCAACTGATGGGGCGGGCTTCATACATGGGCTAAAAGGGCCTCCACTTTTTGGGCTAAAGTCGGGTCCTGATAGATGGACTAAAACACAAAAGTTTATGGGCGAGATGAAAGTGAGAAAAGAAGGTCAGCAGACTGGAGCCCACACTGATAAGGCTTGTCTTGGACGGAGTGGGCCTGTTTTGAGAGGGCCAAATCAGACTGAGTATGTTAAAAGCCCAAAGACCTAAAAACAAGATCAAAGGGGTTCCGGGAGACAAAAATGGGGCTTAAAAGCTGTCTCATTAAGCCTAAAGGTTGATTTAATTTGTTCTGAAGTTGAAACGAGGTGTGAAGACGAGGGTGTGCGACCAGGCGAGAAGGGCTCATCACACTCGAATCCGCCCGTTGATCCCGCTTGATTCGTATGGCGGCCCCTTCGATGCCCATAGGGAACAGGTTGCTGATTGTGATAGATTTAAGAGCTGTGGGAAAGTGGGGCTGTGGGAGATGTCTTTTGATCGTCCATTTTTGATTTCTTCGTGCCAAGGGCCCACTGAAAATGGATCTCCAAATGGGTCAGTTTCAGACTCGGTGGAACTGTGGTTTCGTGAGGTTCTCAATGGAAGTAGTCGAGGATTACAAAGTCGCACTTTCTAGCCTGTGTATGAATGGTGTCTTCACCTATTTGTTCTTCTCCCCTTTGCTCTATTTTTGGCCGGCCCCTTCTTTCTAGGGGTCCTTCTGGCCTGGGGGATTACCTCGGGCATGAGGAGATGGGGGATATAGAACCGTTGAGAGTGGTGTTGGACGACGGTATAGAATGGGGGAGAAGACTTCCGAGGATCTTACGGATGCTGTTCTAGAGATAGTGGGTCCTGGGGATGGGAGAGAGGAGGGTCCCAAGACACGTTTGGAGGTTTCGTTATGATAATTGGGAAGACAGCTGTCTGATTAAATTCAGTGAGTTTCTGGGGATCCCAACGGTGGGTTATGATGTGGAGATATTGGAGTTGTTACGTAAAATGGTGTCCCAGCAGCCTGGTAACAAAAGAAAGGGGCATCCTATAGAGTCAAGAAGTGAGAGGGAATTAAGGAAGTTGGAATGCACTATAAACTATAGTGGGAAGGGCCAAAACAGAGGGGGAAGAGATAGGGGAATTTTTCCAAGTTAAATGAAGTTAAAGCTTTTTCGTGGAATGTTGGGGAGGAGCGAATCCTGACAAAAGGAATATCATCGTAAATTTTATTAGATCTCGTGAGGGTGGATTTGTCAGTCTGCAAGAAACCAAGATTCAAGAGATGTCTGAGGCTGATGCTCATAGTCTGGGGGTGGGTAGATTGGCTGAGTGGAAGGTTGTGGAGGCATAGGGAACTGCAAGGGGTATTCTTGTGTTTTGGGATAAAAGAAAACTGGAGGTGATGGAGGTCAACTTGGTCATTCGTTACGGCATTTTTAAAAATACTCTGTGAGGATGGTTTCCAAAGTAGGGCCTTCACCGGAGTTTTATGGGCCAAATGGGAGAGGAACAAATCGTAATTGTTACGGGAAAAGAATCGGGTCGCGAAAGGGTTGCGGGGAGAGGCCATAGTGCATAGGTGGAGATTTCAATATGGTCCTATCCCCCAATGAAAGGAACAAGGGGGGCAGGTTATCACGCTCTATGAGGCGTTTCTCAGAAGTTATGAATGAGTTAGGGCTTAGAGATCTTCCACTGCAAGGGGGACCTTTTACCTGGAGGGGAGGCCTCAATAATCGTAGCATGTCCCGGCTGGATAGATTTTCGTAACCCGCCTGATCGGGAAAGCTCGGGTCGCACAAGATTCAAAGTACTCTCCCGAGACCACATTCGACCACCGTCCGGTTTTGTTGGGGGATGAAGGGATTAATTCCGGACCGATGCCCTTCCGTTTTGAGATTATGTGGTTGAAATTTGATGGCTTTAAGGACCTTCTCAGAGGCTGGTGGCAAAGCCTACACTTCTCTGGATCCTTTAGTTTTGTTTTGGCATCCAAAGTAAAAGGCCCCGGGAAGGCATTTCGAGGGGTTTGAAACAAAGAGGTTTTCTAGAGCGAGGCAAAAGAAGGAGCCTTGGGCAGGATCTCGCTTGGGATGACTTGAAAGAAAGGCCCTATCCTCGGGAAGAAATCGAGGAGAGGAAAAGGATGTAGAGGGAGTTTAAGAAGTGGGTGGACTCAAAGAGGTCCCTGAGACGTAAATCTAGGGAAACATACGAAAGAGGGGGACAAATACAAGATTCTTTCACAGTGATGGTCAATTCCTCATAGGAGAGGAACTCCATTAGGAACACGCATTCAATGGTAGAAGATGTGTCAAGGAACCCGAGATTAAAGAAGGTTTGGTTGGAGCCTTCCAGAGTCTCCTTTCTGCCTCAAGCAACCGGTGCCCGCCTTCCCCGAAGACCGCCCACGACTGGGCTGACCAAGTTTCTAAGCTGGAAGAAATGTTTACAGAGGAGGAAATCCTTGCAACAATCTCAAATATTTTATGGTGACAAAGCCCTGTGTCTAGATGGTTTCATTAGCCTTTGGTCTTTAGTCGATTTTGTGAAAGTTGAGGTTTTGGGCTTTTTTAGGGAATTCTTCGAACATAATCAGTTTGTCAAAAGTCTGAATGCTACATTCTTGGTCTTGATTCCCAAGGGAAGGACTATCGAGGATCTAAAGGACTTGAGACCCATCAGTTTAGTGGGGAGTTTGTACAAAATTTTAACGAGTGTCGCACCGTAATCAAAAGAGCATGGGGTGATTATTTCCCGCCTCAAAATGCGTCAGAGAAGGGAGGCAAATTCTTGATGTAATGCTAATTGCTAATGAGGCTATGGATTCTATTCTAAGAAGGAAAGAGGAAGGGATTCTCTGTAAGCTGGATATTGAAAAGGCTTATGATCACATCAGATGGGATTTTTTGCTTCAGATTATGGAGAGAATGGGGTTTGGCTCTAAATGGATTAGTTGGATTAAATGGTGCATCTCCATAGCTTCTTTTTCCGTTCTGGTTAATGGCTCTTCTACGGGGTTCTTCAGGAGTTCCAGAGGCTTGAGGCAAGGGGATCCTCTTTCCCCTACCTTTTTGTCATCGGAATGGAAGCCCTGAATGGTATGCTTTAGCGTGTAGTGGATGGCGGTTTCATCTCTGGTTGCAGGTTTTCGGGAAGAGATGGAGAGGATATTGTTATATCTCATCTTTTATATGCTGATGATACTATCCTATTTTGCGAAGCCAACTCTGAGCAGCTAATGTATTTGAGATGGATCTTGATGTGGTTGGAAGCCTGTTCAGGCTTAAAGATTATTTTAATTAAAAGTGTGATCATCCCTCTGGGTAGGGTGGATAATGTGGAGGAGTTAGCTACGAGCTTGGTCATGGGTTGGGGTCCCTCCCTCAACGACTCGGGTCTCCTTCGACTTTCTTTCTGCTTAGAATGCCAAAGATTGTTTCACTAAGGTTGTAGAAGATCTGAGAGACTTTCTGTGGGAGGGGTAATCTAGAGAGAAAACCTCACCTCGTCAATTGGAAAACAATTTGCCTTGAAAAAAGTTGCGGGGGTCTTGGGGTGAGAAGCCTTTCTAAGATGAATATTGCTCTATTTTGTAAGTGGTGTTGGCGGTTTGCCAATGAGAGGGATTCTCTTTGGCGATTGGTGATCAACACCAAATTTGGGGAGGGTGATGGAGGTTGGAACACCAATGACATTAGGGGAGATTATGGCACTGGGTTATGGAAAGACATTAGTAAAGAATGGATCACCTTTTCTCAAAACTCTACATAATCTCCCTGCAACGGCCTGAGGTCATGCTCGAAGGGATCCTCAAAGTGGGATTCATTGTAATGCCTTCCCCACTTTGTTCAATTTGGTAGCTCACAAAGATGCAAGGGTAGCAGAGGTTTGGGACTCCTCAAGGGTTGATGGGGGTTGGTCCCCTGTCTTCCAAAAACCTTTTAATGATTGGGAAATGGAGGAGGTGGAAAGGTTCCTTCTTTTCCTTCAAAATAAGAAAATTAGGCCCCTTCAAGAGGATTCTAATTTTAAAGGAGACCAGCCCGATGGTTTCGCTAGCCGCACTCATGTACCGAAGTTAATGCATTCTTTCCCTACGTATTTCGAATCATTTTGAACCCACTGTTCCCCCCAAGCCGGGTTTCGCTGGGAAGTTTCAGCGCGCTTACTTCGACCAATTAAAGAGAAGAGGAATCACCCTGGTAAATAGATGTTTTTTATGTGAAGAGGAGGAAGAAACAATAGACCATTTGCTTATTCATTGTTCGAGTGCTAAGATTTTGTGGAACCTTTTTTTGGCCATTATGGATTATAACCCGGGTGTTCCTTAACTGGCTCGCCAAGCCCTCCCATTCGGGCAAAGTGTTAGCGTTGGAAAAAGCTTTAAAGAGTTTGGTTACGGTCCCTTGTTTATTCTGACGCTGTGGAATGAAAGGAATAGTAAGGTGCCTTTTGAGAATGAGACCCCTCTCGCTTTCGTGGATGAAACTCTTTGTTCACCTTACGTGTCCCGGGCTAAGTTGTATAGTGTTGATAACTTAAGTTCTCCGTAGATTTTCAACCTAGTCAGTATAGGTGAGAGTGGTGGTGTTCTCCCTTTTGTACTCCTTGTGTACTATTTGGGAGCTTTGTGCTCGTTTCCTTAATATATTCTCGCTTTTACCGATAAAAAAATTTACTGAGTTGTTAATTATTTATTAAAATGCATAATTTTTGATTTTTTTGTTGCATGTTTTTTTAAATGTTAGGAATTTTAAATTTTTATTCATTCAATTAGATTTTGAATCATACTTTATAAAATTGATATGCATCCAATGTCACATTTCATTTCACTTAGGTGGGTGCATTGTTTTTATGCCTTGTTGCCTAGGTGCACCTCAGGCCTTTTTAAAAACTAGAGTTGATTCCACCTATCAAAAATAAAAATAAAACTAGAGTTGAATCCAAGAAATTTATTGGCTTAATTTTTTAGTTTTCATTAACATGTTCAGGTGTGAACATGTTAATTTATAACATGGCTTACCTCATTAACATGGCTTGTTCTAAGGATAACAAGAGTAGCGTAGAAGTGTTATGCTACTGTAGCATGTAACTGTGAGGTGACAGAGCAGCTTGTTATGCTTATTTGCTCTCGTTGACAGATGGGAAGAGATATCGCGATATGATCACTCTGGTCTGTGGATCTGCTTTGTGCTGCCTTTTCACCAGATTTGTACAAAATTAATTTAGAACATGTTTTTATCATTATGTTATGTCTTTATATAATCTTTACGGAATTGATTTTATGTTCACTATTTATGTTGCTTTTGACTTATTTGTTCTCATGATCGTTTCCTCTCTCTCTAAAGACTCGCTCCCAACTCTAAATGTAGTATCTCCAAGGTTGGTGAGTCTTTCAATAATTATAGTGTCCTCTTGTATTCTTTAGCAATCAAAACGTTCAATGATTAAAATATTGACATATGCTTGTTCAAGAAACTGAAGAATCTTGTTTTTCAACCCAGTAATCTTCATGGGCTGGTTGCTTGTGGTGGTGAGGATGGTGCCATATATCAACGCTTGATATGAGAACTGATCATTACAGTGGGAGAGATGCCGGCTGCACCCCGCAAGGATATTGATCAAGTAGCTAATTTACTTCCAAATCAGGGTTGTCTCAGGTGAATCGCATCCTCAACAATGGGGAAGGGAAAGGTGTCTACATGTGACTCTGACTTTAACTCATTTTTGAAAAGCCGTGAATGTGGATTCATTTTTTTTTTTTGTATGAACAATATTATTTCCTTCTTGTATTGACTAGCCGGTCCTTGCAAATCGAAGATTTTTTCAATAAATATGCAAACTATATTGTTTGCTGTATCCTGACTTGTTACGATGAGGAGCACCTAATATGGTTCACAGGTTTTTCATTATTTTAACCATCTTGTAGATCATTCCAGATTTGATTGTCCCGACGTAAAGCTTCTTTAAATGATGAAAAAGTGGGAACAGTGAAAAAGTTGGTCCATGATGATGCTTATCATCATCAACATATTTCCACTTATTAAAAGAAATTAAAAAAAAAAATCCATTAGCAGCATATTTCCTATTCCTTAACAATTTTTGTCCTTCTCCTGAGTATGATAATCACTATTATTATTTCCTTTTCCCAATAATTTCATACTATAAGCAATCAATTTTGTGAGGTAACAAAGATTGGAGTTTCTTAATGATTTCTTTCCTTTCTTAAGCATTATCATCATCATTATATCCTTTACCTAATGATTTTTTTACAATAATTCTGAGTTTCTCGGGGGTAACAACATAAGAGTTTTATATGCTGCTGATGATGATGACCATCATCGTTTCCTTTCCCTAAGCATCATCTTTGTCATAATTATCATCATTATTTCCTTTTCCTAATGATTTCTTATTGTGCAAGTAAATTTCTAGGAGGTGATCAGATTGGAGTTTGATGGGATGGTGGGCTTCTCATGGTCATGGAAGTAGTTTAGAAAGGTAAGACATCATTCATCTCAACTTATAAAAAAATTGCATTCCTGTGAAAAAAAAAAAGTCCGTTATTGTTGTTAATTTACAATTGCTCATTTCGCTCAAAAAAAAAAAAAATCATTTCATAATATAGGATCATGTTGGAAATGTAAAAGTGCATTGTGATCTTAATTTAAAAACAAAATTTAATTGTGTGTCTCCATGTGTATTAAGCTCACAAACCTTTCTTGGATTTTGATCATATTATATACAGCATCTTGAACATTTTATGTGTAGCAACCCACTAGGATATAGCCCAAATTGAAGGATCCTGACCCGGATTAACCTCATGAATCCGAGAGGACCTCCCGACACTCTAATGGATATAGAAACTTTTCCTCAAAACAGTCCAATAAAATCTATGGAGCGAACCCCTTTACAATCTTTAACATATCTTTAGTAAATAATGCGGAAGCGAAGTGATAAATTATTTTTTTTTCTTTCTTTTTCAAACACTGGATTTTCAGAAAAATTGGCCAGAGTTTCCTCTGCTTCTGGACTTTCCCAAATTTACAAAAACCTCCGCGAAACATTTAAAAACACTTCTAATCTTTCAATCTCAACTTCAACTTCCGTTTTAGACTTCGTCCACAACCCAATCAAACACAATATATACACATACATTTATTCACTTCAAATCATCAAAACATTCAAAACTTTTCAATTCCATGCACATTTTTATCAAGCCTTGGGCTTGAGCCTAATCTTAAGCCGACCGCCTATGTACCTCGTCCACCGAGGATCAAAAGCCCAATGTAGTTCCTTTTCAAAATATCTACATATACCTTTATACATGACAAAATATTCAATATATACAATATGCAAAATGTATACAATGCAATCACAAAATGCCGCCTCTCAATGGCTCACTCACCGCACAGAGGGTACTTTGTCACAAGACCTGTCTCGGGTCCTGAAAATGTTTTTAAAACATACGGAAAAGAATGAGATAAACGAGCCCAGTGAGTGTACATTTTCATTAAGATAACATTTTCAGTATATACCAAAGTAATACATACTTATACAATTAAAAATCAATTTATGCCTTAAACTTTTTTTTTTTAAAGCAATACATACTTATACCATTAAAAATCCAGTTATGCCTTAAACTTCTTCTTTCTTCTTTTTTCTCTTTCTTCTTTCTTTCTTTCCGATGGAACTCGTGGAATAAACACACCTAACAACTTCCGGCACCGACAGGGACAACACATTCCGGGGCCATAAACCACTACACTCGTGAGAAATCTCACGCTTGCATGTGGTTCCGGGCCATAGCACCTTATCACGTGTAAGGATATTACTCTAGACACCTAATTCTCCTCGCTAAGAACCTTATAATCCACCCTCTAAATCCTTACATGCTTACATAAAACCCTCTACTAGATATCGCCATAATACTATATGGGGTTGTGGTAACCATCAAGAAACATTTCTTCCAAATACATTTATAAATCCATTTAAAACCTTACTTTAATATTTATATACATTTATGCATTCTTCTTTATACTTTTTTTAAACTTCCATAATGCCTTAACATATGCATACATATATAAACATTTACATTAAAATTTTCATTTTAACATTAAAATCATTCACTCCTTTCTTCAAAATACATTTATAAATTCATTTAAATCCTTTACTTTATCATTAAAACACACACACACACACACACACACACACACATATATATATATATATATATATATATATATATATATATATATATATATATATATATATATATATATATATATATATATATATATATATATATATATATATGCAAATATACATATGCATCTCTTTTACATTATTTTTAAACTTCCTATAATGCCTTAAATATATGCATACATATATAAACATTTAATATAACATATATATTTAAAAAGTAAACATTTATACATTTACTACATTCTTATGGATATACATATATAAACATTTATTTTAATCTTTTCCTTTTTCACATTAAAATCATTTACCTTTAAAACTTAATTTTCAAAATATTAGTTTTACACTCAAAGTTCACCGCTCAATCCCGTTTCCCGTCGAATTCTCGCTTCCCGTCCGATAGTCATTTTCACATTTTTCAAGAAAAACCACACCAATCCATTAACCATAACTTCCATTTAATCCACCATACACATTCATTTTCACCCAACCATCACATTCACTTAAATCCCATTTAACCATAATACTTAAAAAAAAAAATACATAATCAAGGAAATAAACAAATTAATTTTTTCTTACAAATGACCTAATGCCCTCAATTCAAACTCCTTTCTCGTTCCTCTATGAATCTACTTTACTTAGAAATTGGAATAATTCCAATTGACTCTTCCAAATTCAAGTTATGGCATTTTCATGCCAAACTAGTCATTTTAATAATTTTTCACTCGGGACTGTTTGACATACCCATTTTCCCATGTCTTGACTCCATATTTAATACTGGTTCTTTATACTCTTTTGAAACTAAGGTGCTAAGGGTTCTTCTCCACTGAATCACCCAAATCGGTTAATCGAAACTCACTTTACGTCCAAAACAACCGGGCTAATATATGTTCAAAAACTGAACTAGAAATTGGCTTGAACATGACCCTACTTTGAGTGAATTTTTGGGCCACATAGAATCAGAATTCGACAATGCCTATTTCTGTATGTTTGGTTCTCCTTGAAGTCTATTTTAACTAGAAACTTGAATCACTCAAATCGGATCAGAAATGAGCAAGTTATGGCCAAAATACAAACACTGGTCCAAATAGAATAATGTAAAGTATTTCTCAGACCGAGACGCCCCTTGAATTCTTTTCCACGTGTTTGCTTCCATTTTTCCATATTTTTCCATCTAATTCAACTCTATAGTCCATATACACTTCAAACCATTTCATTTTCATCTCGCATCTCTATTTACCTAATTCATTTCATTACATGTGTATCTTTCTAAAAACCTTTCCCGACTTTATTTCCAAACAACTCTTATATGGGTTATAACCCATACACAACCCAAACACAAAGATTTGTTAGGGTTTGTTCTAAACCCTAACTCAATTCTTGCAATTTAAACCATGAATCAATACCAAAACCCTAGACATCAAAAGACACTTGATTCCATAAAAAAAAAAACATACCTTTGTTCTTCTCCTTCTTCTCCTTCCTCTTCTTCCTCTTCTTCTCTCTTTTCCTCTTCCTTTCAAACTCTGTATAGTTTTCTTGTTTGGGAGACAAAATGAGTTATTTTTGTCTCCTCCCCTTTAATAATTTAACTTTATTTTATTTACCTTTGGTCCCCATCCTTCTATTAATTGCAGAATTTCAATTTATTAAATTTCTATTTTGGCATCCCATTTTTCATCTTATTCCATAATAGCATATAACCTATCGTTTTATGCCTTATGTCCTAAAGTAAATGACCAATTTACCCTTTGTCTCTATTATTAATTCCGGTTTCTCGTTTAGTTCCCAAATTCATTTAGCTTTTAATATACCCTACACAAGTCCGAAAACTGCTAGGGTATATTTCGGGGTGTTACAACTCTCCCCTCCTTATAAGAATTTCGTCCTCGAAATTAAAACATTCGTACTTGAATCAAAGAGATGGGGATAATGCCTCTTCATTTGCTCCTCATGCTCCCATGTAGCTTCATCTACTGTATGACTCGTCCATAATACCTTCAATTCCATTTAGGAATAGTCTTGTTGCGTTGCAACTTGCCTCCCTACTACCGAGATCCGCACTAGTTCCTCTTCAGATAAGCCACCTCCAGATTTGCACCGGTTGCTCCTGCCAATACATGCGGAAGGGTCCGTATATCATGGTTAATAGAAACATGGAAACATCATGAATGCGATCGAGGTTAGATGGCAACCCAACTATGCTACCTCCAATCCTCACTACCCCATACCTAATATATTGTGGACCTCAAATTCTTCCACGCTTTCCCAAATCTTAGTACGCTCTTCCATGGAAATCCTCAAAAATACCATATCCCCTACCTCGAACTCTAGGTCCCTACGACGATTGTTCGCATAACTTTTCTGTCGGTCTTGTGCAATTTTCAGTCTATCCCTTATAACTTTGATCCTATCACAAGTCACTTGGACATTTCCGTCCATAAAGAGCCTCATAAGGGGCCATACCAATACTGGCCTGATAACTGTTATTGTATGCAACCCATCAAGGGTAGATTGGGTGTCCCGCCTCCCTCTAACTCCATGTACATGCCCTTAAGCATATCCTCTAAAGTCTGTATAGTCCTCTCAGACAAGCATCCGTCAGGATGAAAAGCCGTACCGAATGCATTTTAAGGCCAAGGGTATTATGTAATCAATAAACCGCGAGGTAAACCTGATCTCTGTCTCAAATTACTGAAACCGTGTACCATGCGCCTCGATAATTTTTCTAACAAAAGGTCAAATAACTTATTCAATGAATCACTATTCCTATGTGGGAGGAAATGGGCTGATTTCGCCGCCCCGTCCACACCTACCATATCATATCGTACACTCCTAAGAACGTGGAAGTCCTACCACAAAATCCATAGTGATTCTCTCCCATTTCCACTCCGGAGGGACTGAGGATCAGAAGGTCCCGCAAGCTCTCATGTCTCTGCCACTACACACGTGAGACATCCGAGACCGAACTCAATATCCCTCTTCATACCCTTCCACCGCAGTGTTCCTTTAAGGTATGATACATCTGTAAGCCTTGATGCATATACAAGCGGAGGAATGGGCTTCCCATAATCTTCTCTCCTCACATCACCTACATCCGGCACACACAACCTTGTCCCATGACCACTGCATCATCTTTCTCAATGACAAAACCCCTCGCCGCTCGCACTCTCTTCACCTCTCAACTTCACTATCTGTGATTTTGAATCTTAAGCTCTCTAATCTCTGCCTATCATCATTGTGACATACATGAAATGTGGCTAACAAAGGTTCCGACCAAGCGCTCTGGGCCACATCCAAGTGACCTCGTGTCTCATGAGTCGAGGAAGATGCACGGTCCGCGCGATATAGGAACTCATGGGTCTCTACTAAGAGCATCTCGCAACACGTCGCTCTTCCAGATGATATTCAGCTTGGCATATCTCATAATCCTTGACCGCCTCAATCCATCTCCTCTGTCTCATGTTCAGTTCCTTTTGCGTAGACAGATACCGCAAGCTCTTATGATCCGTAAAATCCTACAGGCACCCATATAAGTACGCTCCATATCCGCAAGGCAAATACTACTACGCTAGCTCAAGGTCGTGTGTAGGATAATTTTGTTCGTGCTTTCACGCTCTAAAGCATATGCAATCACCTTGTCATTATGCATTAATACACAACCTAGACCCTGCCTAGAGGTATCACAATACACTGCAAAGCCATCCTGCCCTGATGGAAGTGTGGTACTGGAGTTGGAGGTCAATCTCCTTTCGCCATCGAAACTCACGACAGCCTTCGACCATAAAAACGTTCCTCTTTCCCTCGTCATTTAGTCAAAGGTGACTATCTTCGAGAATCCTCAACGAACTTACTGCAATACCCTACCAAACCCGTAAAACTCCTATCTCAAGAACACTCGCAGGAGGTTTCCAATTCAAGATAGCTCCGACCTTAACGGATCCTTTGAGACCTGCAAGCTATGTGTCACAAAGGTGACATCCGTTAGCCCGGCCTTATTAAGTTTAGTATATAATTTTCTCCCTCGGTTCAAGCTTTTGAATATGAGGTTACGAAGCTAAAAACAAGAGCCCCTCCAGGAACATTCTAACCATTTATATATATCTTAAACAAAGATTAACACAAGTAGGAAAGATCGGCCCTCTTGGGTTGTCGAGACTCCGCAGTTGAGTACACTTGGCATTCAGGCCTCGCCGCATAGAATAACTTTCCTTCTTAGCCGTCGAGAGCGGAATTAATTCAGATAGTGGGAATCTCTGAGAGAATCCTCCCTCTCTATTGGACCAGGCAATGACTCTTTCCCACGATTTCTCCTTTTCAAATGGAGAAGACCACTATTCCTTTTGTCTTATTATCATTTATTCTTTTCCAAAAATTGCCAATGTGTCCCATTTTCTTGATTTTTGACACTTGGCTATCTCGGCGTTCGTTTAATTAAATCTGCTCTCTGTAACATGTTTCACGCTGGTATGATGGGTGACTTTTGTCACGTCACATGTCGTTTCTACGGCGCGATCTGCTCGATTGCCTCAGCATTCTGGAAGTCGACTATCTCGAATTTGTGAAATTGACGTGTTAGCTAGATTTCGCGAGGGCGAATTCTAGCAAAATTGAAGTCCATTTTGTCATCCAAGATCTAGAAAAATTTTAAATTTTTACCGAAATGACCATTTTGCCATTTTTCCGAAAATTGGAATTTTCTCGGGTCTTATACAAACAGATCAGAATGTGCCTTTTGATGGATGAAGGAATTAAAAGAATCCTAGCATGAACATTCAACAACTGGACTTTGATTTTACCTCGATTGCTTTATCTCAGTTCTGTTTCTTTCATTCATGGCTCAGTTTGAATATGTTCAAATTAAATATGTTACATATTTTGTATCTTTCTTCCTTTATAGTTTATTGATCATTTATTGATTGCTTTATAGCCATTTATTGCCAATTCTAATTTATTTTATTCACGACTAACAATTTTAATTTGTTTAATCAAATGTGTTATATATTTATATCTTTCTTCCTCTATAGTTTACATATGTTTTGATCTTTCATTGACATTTTGGTTGTTCTCAGGGGGATGGGAGGACCAGCATTTGAACCAAGCGGAACAGCCGTGATAGATGTGTGTTCGATGATAGTGGCTTAATGTTGCTGGCTTTGGATGGTAGCGGATACCTTCATACTTCATACCAGCTGCGAGTGCAGCTCCCGAATGGTGTTCTTACTTGGGAAAATTTACTTGAGTTTGATCTCAAGATGTTATTGACTCTTGTTCTTGAAATTAAATAAATTCGGTCCAATTTTGACCTTTGTTCCAATGTTGACAACACCCTTTTGGATTTTTCATTACGAGAAAGAGATCGGAGGGGTGCCTGGCTCTTGTGTATGATGATTTCAAATTTCAGACAAAGGAGGACCTTGAGAGGTTGAATTTGACAAATTTGATCGGTACTAATCTTCTAAGAGCCTACATGCATGGCTTCTTCATTGATCATTGATTATATAGTTGGCCACAGCCTTCGTTTATACTTACTTTTTGTTGGAAGCGATGATGTACCATTGTAACAACCTAAAATTCCCATTTCATTATGAAGAAACAACTAGTTAGGGATCTCTTTGACTACATTACATTGTATTACGAAATTACCATATTAATAAAAACATTTTGGTATGAAAGAATTTTAGGTGCCTTAGACATCAAGTCAACGATTTGGAGCACCATGCAAAAAACTAGCCCAGGATTGTCATATATGTTCCTTGAACAAAAGAGAAAATATAATATGCTATTACATTTTTTCCCTTCAAAATTTTTGTTACTACTTTATTTGGCTATTGTTTTGACCAAGATAACAAAAACTATTCCATGAGCATGAATGTATACCGTAATGTTTTCCGTGCTTAATGCTCGAGGGTGCATTGCATGAAAGAAGACAACAAGTAACATGTATTTATTATGTGTGTGCTGATTTTATTTGAGTTAATGTTAGCATTGGATTACACATCTGGAATAATTTAGATGGCTTGTTGTTTGATATAACGCTTGTATCCATTCTGACAGGTGCAATCGTTGGTAGATCCATTTGCATATGATAATTATATAAGAAGCGGCGCAAAAGAAAAATGGAAGCGAGCATTAGCCATGGATTCTGATCAGTTAACAATTTGCTTAGTTCTTATTAATTATTCTTGAACTTTCTAAGTAATTACCCGTATTTTGTGGTCTCACAATTTTAAAGGTAAATCAACCATTGGCTTTTTAAAATCCATATGTTAATATGCAATGTTATAGTGTATTTCGGCATGATGTGTTGATGGGTCGAAAAGTGGCCCATATGATCCACCACGGAGTTATGTTCCCTGGAGATTCTGATCCGGAAAGGTCATTGGGTAATGAAATATGTCAATATTTTTATATAAAATTATTTTCAACAAAATAGTTTGTTGAAACAAATGCTATGGGTGGTTGTCACAACTTATGAAAAGGAATGGATTTTTTTTTTTTTTTTGAAGAGTTATTTTCTATGCAATTAGGTATTGTTATTTCTCATTATCATAATATCTCAAAGTGGCTAGAATCTAACACAATTGGCCTTTCTATTTTTTGGCAGTGGTAGACATGAAAGAGAAATGAGTGTAAAGGGTTGGGTTGGGTTGGGTTTATGGGTATGGGAAAAGGAGGGGGGTTGAAGAATTACAAATCAAAGAAAAATGGCATATGGATTCAACATGTCTAAATTATTTGTCCATGGTGTTCTTTACTACTCTAAAAGCCCCAAGAGCCCTAAGGGGATATATTTGAATCTTTTAGCCGGATTGTAGTTTGTTTTAAAATGCTAGTTCTTCCCTTTCTAACCATTTTCTTATCATTCTTGAAATAAATCTTATTATTCCTTATCTATCATCGAGGGGTTATATAAGCCTCTTTTTGGTAAAAAGATATATATTAGAAGACCATTGTGTGCTTTATTAAGACATCCATAAAGTTTAGTTTAAATGTTAATCAACGTGCAATCTGTGAAAAAAGCGTGGCGGTGGTTTGGCACCCTTCGAGTGAGTGCTTGCTCAGAGAGAAAATTAGTGGAAGAGAGAATCAAGATAGAAAATGGAATATCTTATGCGAAGTATAGATGCCTTAAACCCCACAAAACTGGTGGAGAAATAGCTCTCACCCAAAAACCAAAATTGCACTCAAAGGCTACCTACAATTTTAGGCAAAAAAAAAAAAAAAACAATTTACGCTAATTTGTGTAATCTTTCATCAGCTTGAATTTGGCTTTTTGTAACTGAGTGGATCTCCTCAAGTGTCATCTAGAAGGCTGGTCAGGATCTTCTTGCATTCACGGGCTGGTTCTTGGTCACGCTGATTAAAACCGATATTAGGTAAGGGTATCATTCTCCTGCTCTTGAAAAACCACCTTGTCCTCTAGGTGATAATCTAGGTATGTGACACCCCAAACTCGGGGGTTCGTTGACAATTCATCAACGCGCAGAATACATGTAGCCATTGAGTGCCTTAATGCCCTGAAGTAGGTGTCTCTCTGCAGAATAAACTATAAGTAAAAATGGCACGTCGGGCCCATGCATTCACACTCACCAAAAATATAACCAACTATATTACAATAGTTTCAAAGGTTAACTACTCTTATACAAACAAATATCAAAATTAAACATTCTAATCCATGTTTTACAAAATCTTTATAATCAAAGCCACATATGGCTTTCTTCTCATGACCTCTAGTGGCCTTAGTCTTCCTGAATCTCACTTATCTCTATAAAGGGGATCCCATGACGGGGTGAAATGCGATGGTTGAATTTTCACATTAGGTTACTCCCCACCTAAGTACTCATGCAATGGAAAACACACATTCAAGTGAATTAAGCGGTTCCCTCTTCGAATGTTTTGTGCGCGATCTGCGTCGCCGGTCGCCCGGCGGAGCTCTCTCACACATGCTTGTGCCATGTATGAAAATTGTTTCCAAACAAATCTATTTGTTTACTTTGTGGACAACCATCCGACGCATATATAGTGGACACACTCTGATAATTAATTTTGTGGACAACCCTCCTACTCATATATAATAGAGAACATACTCCGATAAATAACTTTGGCCCACCCTCCGATGTATTTGTTTTCCATAATATGTCATGCACTTACACCTAGCACTCTCCGGTGTCCTCGTGCATATGAAATGCATTATGCTATTTACATACAATACATGTTAATATATCAAACATGCATATATTAACAAAATTTACACACAACAACATGTTATTCAACATAGCAATAATGACACACCCCCACCCCCTTCCAGTGGCGGGCGTCTTGAAACCCTTTCACGAAATACGGCCGTTACCTCTAACGACTAGAAACTCTGTGAAGCGAAGCCGTATTGCTTGCTAAAACCTCCTATAAAAAATTTTATTCTAAACTTACGATTTTATAAAATTTGACGGCATAACATTGCATCATAGGACATAATCCCAAAATCTGCCCATGCATCCGATTTGCGCATGTCAAAATGGCAACCCCGACATACCAACACATTCTCACAAAACTACTCTATGTACATACATATGTTCCATTATACATATTCAAAGTATTTTCTTACATAATATTCTTACTAACAGCACTTGTACAATATGGGACAAATGTATTATCTTCTGACGTGCTGCGTACTGTACTGGAAAATAGTTTTAAAATGGAAAATAATAGGCTAAATGAGCTCGGTGAGTGTATGCTTTTATAAAGCGTTTTGCTTTTGGAAAACATCTCAAAAAATGTGAAACTCTCTCTTTATAATTATTTTCGAAGCTTTCTTTGCTTTCAAGTTTCACAAACTTTTCACTTTGCTTGCTTGCTTTTGTACTTGCTTGCTTTTAAAAGTTTAAAACTTTGCTACTTCTTGCTTGCTTTGCTTTTCTTCGCTTATAAAACTCTTATTGTTTGCCTTAGAAGTTTTATAAAACTTCTCAATTTCTTTGCTTGCTTTCTTTATCTTGTTTGAAAAGTTTCTTAAAGCCTTCGCGGCTTTTCTTTAAAAGTTTACCGAAACTTTTCGTAGAAAACGGGACGTGGGCTCGGCCAGAGTATGCTTTGAAAATAAAATCCCACGGGAGCTTGGCTCCAGCCGATCGTTTGAAATCTAAGCGGGGCTGCAGGCTCAACCGTTTGCTAAAACTCGGGCGCAGGCGGCCAGGGAATATGGTTGATTTTCAAAGCGTATGTCGTCTTTGTAAAGCATGTTCAATGGCTGGAGGCTTTGTTACACAACTACTTTGTCTGCTGAGTGAACCTGCAGCGGAAGCCTGGGGCGACACGTCTTAGGTGGAAGGACACGTGTCGCATCACCTTTAGGTGAATATGGTGGAATTGGCGCGGGTGTAATCAGCGTAATTTAGTTAAATTGTACTTGTATATCTCACAATACGTGCCGGTCTCATTTAAATGTGATGTATGTCACAGGATTTGCCCGTAGGCAAAACTAAGATGCGTATATGATATCCTAACACCACAGGTACACTTGTCTGAATACTTCGACCCGGTTCTTGCTTAGAACTAGGAATGCTGTTTTTCACAAACATTCTTTACCTTGCTTTAACTGCTACCATTTCTTTGAAAAATGGTTTACAATTTTAAAACCATTTTCTTCTTTAACTTGAAAAATGGTTTAATTATTGAAAACCATTTGCCTTGTGAAAGATGGTTTGAACTCAAAACCATGAAATACCGGTGCAAAAGCAGTTTATAATAATAATGAATACACTAGTATTTGGAAAATGAGTTTAGAACCTCACTTCTTGCTTCTTAAAAGCTTGACGCGGTTCCTGTTTCCATATACCTTTTAGCACACCGCGCTCGATGTATTAGATCACACACGTCGGTATAACCCAAGCAATTTGCACACTTTGTGCTTTCTGATTAAAATTTTGAGAAAAATATGTAGTACAAATGCCATTAACGAGCATATGGTAGATTAGGCTGAGGACTTTATATAGTCTAAAAACACCCGAAAACATTCCCGAAGTGTCCGAGTTTGTGCGAATAAAATCCTAAAATTTTAACCAAAAGCGTCAAAACGATTCAGTCGGCCGGATGTCAGAAATAGTCTAAAATTTCTAAAAATTCCTAAACTCAGTCTAAAAATTTTGGGATTGAAATTTATAACCTACAGAATATTCAATCGTTATATAGATGCTTTAGGCTGAAATAACATAAGTAGGAAAATTTCCTACTCTTGAGTTGACGAAAAGCCAAGATTTTGGTGTCCACAGCGTAACTCTCGTCGCGTGAAGTAACTTTACCTCTTGGTCAGAAAAGTGCGAGCAAGGCTAGAATGGCGTATATCGAGAAAAAAGCTGAATTTGGGTTTTTAGCATATTTACTGAATTCTAGGTGAAATCTATGTTTAGTGCTCGCGTGTGGCAGCTATCGCGTGAGCACTTTTAGGTGTTTATCCGGGTGAAATCAGACGGTCGATTTTACCGTAAATTTGAAAAGAAGATAAAAAAAAATAAAACTTCGAAAAAATCATACTTTGCCTCTCTCTGCCCTCACTAGTCCACGCCTTTGCCATCCTTTGGATTCTTATTTTTTTATGTCAGGACCCACATGTCTCTTTTTCTTCCTTTCTCGGTCTGTTTCAGCCCCGAAACAATTTATTTTGTCCCGGTTTCAATTTTCTTTATCCTAATTGAATATTCTTTATATACTTGAAATTTTTCGAGATTTTTTCAAAAATTTTTATTTCGAGGTTTCATAAACCCATCGCTGAGGAAGTCGTAAAATATTCCATTGTCTCGGAATTAAACGAGGCTTTTCTGGAAGTCCACTTTAGATTAGCGAGACGAACTTAACGGCGCGATTACGTTTCGTCATCGAGATCTAAATTTTGAACTTCCACGAATTATTAAGCAATTTATTATTATTAATTTACTATTTAAACTTCCATTAATTATGCTTTCACCCCTCCCTTTCCTTAATTGCAAATTTATCTCAAGCGTTTAAATATTGCAAATCCGACTTTAAATTCTACTATGACGTCTAGCTTTTAATTATGCCTTACATATCCTTTTTGCTAAATAATTGTACCCTTGTTTTAAGTACCAAATTAGGGTTCCAAAAATTTATAATTTCCTAATTTCATCTCCAAAATACTACAATGTGACACTTGAATCTTCTTATCTGTGCTTACGATTATCGTATCTTTACAATACGCTCTCTCGGAGACAGGGGTGTTACAAAATCATATCGCCCAGGAGCGTTTAAGTCACTCGAAATGAATAAACTAAAGCTCGAAAGGAAATGAAGCGAAAATACCTACGTCAGGAAAATAAGTAAGTGCTTGACCAGTGCCTCTGAGCCATACGGCTCTAAGTAAGCTACTCACTCTCGCGTGATTCTTACGAAGACTTTAACTAATGGAATCCTTTGCTTCTCAACACACATTCCTTGCGATCTCTGATACGCACAGTATCTCCTCATCAGTCAAATTTCCTTTAAGCTATCTTGTTTGCTCTCTCGATACATGTGAAGGTCGAGATATATTTCCTCGGCTTATCGATACATGGAATGTATCATAGATCCTTGATAAGCGTAATACTAAGTAAATTTGAAGCAACTTAAATTGTTACATACTTGTTTTAACATTTATTTTGATTTATTTAAATATTAATTTAAAGTTATTATTTATTAAATACAAGTTTTTCCCTCTATGAAAGTGGTGTTCTGGCTTGACCCTTCTCTCTCCTCTCATACGCCGCCACCCCTGCCGGTATGCGTCCGGTAGATCTCCGTGCCGTCCGGCCGTCCGGCCTTAGGAAAAGCGACCATCACCAAGCCACCCTTGCCTTACTCCGTCTCGCTTGAAGCGCGTCGCGAATCACGCCCGCGACTCCCTCTGCCTCGCCGCGCCGCCCGCACTTTGTCAGGTCATTTTCCGGCCACCTCATGGCGACCCAGTCCCCGAACCCTCGCCCCCAAACTTGAGATCCATCATGATCGGCGTTCAAACGTTTACGCCCGGTGAAACGAAGGAAGCTCGCCCGGAGTTGAAGGACATCGGGCCCGTTAAGCCACTCGGTGGTCTCACGGTAACGATCACATTTTTGGGTCCCTTGAGCTTTGGACTTCGCGTGGGTGTCCTTAGAATCCTAATTAGGCAACCCCTCCCGGAATTTTCCGGCCACGTCGGCGGCGGACCTCGAGGAGCGTGCGGGACGGAATGTTGCGTCTCGGGTTCCGATGGTTGAAGCGGTGTGATCGGTTTCATCATTCGAGCCCGGTAAGAATCTATACCTAAGCGTGGCGAATAATGGTGTATTTGTCCAGATGTCGATTTTGGTATTGTTAAATGATGTACGTTGAATATGTCCACTGTATTTCGGACTACGTTGAATTAGTTACTTGTATTGTATGATCCGAAGTAGTTAATGAGATTGATTGTGTATATTGCGAATACAAATTGTTGAGTTGATGGATTGGGACGAGTCGGGCAATAAAATTGTAGTTGTATGGCCCGGCTCGATATTTGATTTACTGTGTATATTGGAAATGTTATTTAGCAGGTTCTGGACTTGTTTTACAGGGAGTTAAGTCCAGTTTTTAGGGGAGGTTAGCAGAGATTTTAATTAGAATTTAAATGCCTTATATCGGTCCTGGCACAGTGGTGTCTAGTCAGTCTAGAGTTAAGCTAAAACCTCGATCTCGATGTTGATTATGTCTTTTCTATTCTAGATTGTCCAACGGCTACGCGGGGCAACGGCGAGAGTGTAAAAGCGGCTCACGGACAGATTCTTCGGTGAGTTGATATCATATAGTTTATGACACATCATCACATGCATTGCATAGCATTTATGGCGATAGGCTACACCCGTCATCCGCGACATGATTATTACTATTGGAATTGTATTTATGGTAACTAAATTATTTAGTTGTTTATGAAATATATATCTGCATATGAGACTGTTGTGATGATGGATGTGAGTGTGTATTGTTGGGAGTGATATTGCTGTGCATTGTATTTGAAATGATTGTAATAGGGAACTATAGCAGGACATACCACCTAATGGGTTACATCAGGACCGCATGCGCTCCGGTATTGATCAGATTATGTTATAGGTTTATGGTTATGGGCCTTGAGTTCCTGGTTGGCGATCGCATCGGGGATGCGGGAGTAGGTCCACGGTTGGCGTTACTCTCGGGGCACCGGCTATGGATTATGATATGTTAGTTGCTGGAGTTAAGGACCATGGTCGAGCATTTCTCTCGGGGCGCCAGCTATAGTTTATTGGAACGGGTTAGGACCACAGTGAGGCATTCCCTCTCGGGCGCCGGTCACATTGGAATTGAGAGTCCGTGTAAGCATAGTATTGGAGTATAAGGTCTGCTAGAGTTCTCGATTTTGTGATAATTATGTGATGATATGAAACTTAATGTGTACATACTTATGTGAGTGTATTGTTATATTGTTTCAATATGATATATTATATTGTAATTCTATATGTATGTGTATCTGTGATGGTGTAGATTATATGATGTTAACTGGCTCTAAAGGCGCAGTCTCAATTTATTTTTCGAATCTTGTCGGTCCTCCTTTATCAGATCCTTGATAAACCGCGAATTCTCTTCCTTCCACGGCGATTACATGTACTATTATGATATTATTAATTCTTGTCTATTTCATACAGGCGTCACTTACTTGGTATTTGGATATTAAATGTCTTTGAAATGTTCATTCTATTATTTGCGTGCATTGTTGGAGGATGTGGGATCGAGATTTATCTCTCCCTGACGACATTTATTATTTGATCAGTTATATATATATATATCATGTGTTCGTGTGATATTTAGGTGATTGCGTGATGATAAGTGGTATGAGTATTTCAAGTAGGCTTACTACGGGTTTCGGTGGCTTTATGCCTCCCATTCCCTAGTCTTAGTCCATTGGTGGGTCGTGACAAAGTTGGTGTCGAGAGGCTATGGGTTTCATTTCCTGGCACAGGTCACAAGTTTCCGATCTTTAGCGGAACTAGGATCGAGTTCGTCCTTGTCTGTCACCATTGCATCTAGTTTCTGCTTCATCCGTTAGGGCGTTTGTGTTATCTGATAGTCTTGTGTTTACTTTTCAGTATGAGACGGAGATCGAGGGTCAATGCAGCGGCAGCTGCTGATCTTGCGGCGGCGTAGTCTCTGAGGTGCCTGGGTTATGATGAGGCGGGGCCCCGAGATGAATTATCCCTCGGTAGTTCCACTAGTTTGGGAGGCGAAGGGGCGGGGGTAGGCCCATTACGCGGCTAGGCAGTGCGGTGCGAGGAACCACGGGCCGAGGCCACGGGTTAATATTCCACGAGGCGCGGTTTCGGGCGCGGATGCGTATCGACCCTTTATGGAGCGTTTGGCGGTATGGCCGGGTGCGGGCGGCTCTCCGGCAACTTATGGAGCATCGGCGACCAAGGCGCTGGCGGAGTTCTCAGCAGTGGACGGGGTTTGACCCGGACCATTCCTTTGTTCGATACACCGGGCTTAATGAGGTTGTATTTGATGGGGTATCACGGTGACCCGATGGATTTTACGGAATGAAGTGGAGAAGAGCATTTGATGCGAAAGCATCGATGAGCCAAATTTATTGAGATGGCGGGTTTCTCCCACCGAGGGCTTAGCATTGCGTGGTACGAAGTTACATCAAGCCGTTTCTTGAGGGTATGATGACTTGGAGCGAGTTCGAGAGAGATTTGAAGATAACATTTCTTTTGCCATGAGGCAAGAATCTGGAGGCAGTTTGACGGTGAAGAGAGATGATATGCGTAGTGGAGTACACCCGCGAGGTTCGTGTATCTTAGTAGATTTGCTTCGGAGTTAGTTCACGACGGAGGCTGACGAGTAAGTATCCGCCAGGGCTTGGACCACATTTCATATCCTTAGTGGTCGAGGAAGTGTAGCTTCTTGGAGGTCCGCAGTTTAGCGAGGCGGATGGAAGTACGATCACGCCTTCATGGTATCTTAGTGGATGGTGCTAGAAGAAGACATGAGAGGAGCAGAAACTAGTACCTTTGCTGCAGCGATATTGTAGTGAGTACGGGCGCCGGTGGTACCGGTCCAACAGACGAGCGATTTAGACCAAGGGTCACAAGAAGGGTAGACGCAGCCAGAAGGTTATAGAGACTCTGGTTGGACGGGGAGTTTAGGCCCGATGGTATAGTTCAAGGGGCGAGTTCGGCTCCGGGAGATACGGCGCTAGTTACGGCACCTGATATGTGCCTGATGTGAAGTAGATGCATCAGGGCCCTTATGGCGGCTAGTGGGCTTGTTTTGGTGTGGAGAGTTGGGCCGCCTTAGCGAAATCATGTCCTAGATTTCCCGGCCGGCCTTTCCTCGGGGGTTACTTAGCGGCTAGTGTTGCCGCCAGTTCATTGGACGAGCGCCTAGTTCTTCGGCGGGTGCGCGATATAGTGGTCGAGGGCGTGGTTATGGAAGTGAAGCTCAGGGAGCGGGTGTTGGTGGTAGGGGCCGGTCGAGATTCGAGCTCCTACCGGTCTGGGCGTGGTCGAACGAGTTTTTACACTCCTCCTCGGGGCCTTGAGCGTCAAATCTTGTTAATATCGGAGTCTTGTTAGGTCTACGTTATACTAAGGCTAGGGTTTATTAGATCCGGGTGCCACATTCCTTTGTGTCCTCCTAGTTTGCATTTGGAAGCGGTGTTGACTGACCCGGACTTGAACTCCGTTGTCGGTCACTACCCCTGCGAAGGTGATGCCTTAGGCGGATATTTACTTTCCATCGTGTCAGGTTACGTAGTAGGCGGAGACCTTATGCGGATCTTATTTTGTTTGGATGTGATGGATTTGAGTTATTTTGGGTATGGATTGGTTGGCGGGCACTACGCCACCTGGATTGGGAAGCGAGTGTTTTTCGGATTCAGGGGGTTCGAGGATTTAGGTTTTGTGGTGGCGGATACCTGAGGCCACTTAATTTAATTTCGGCTAATACGACTAGGCGGATGTTCTGTGGGGTGCCGGGGTTATCGGCTCTTGTGAGGACCTTCTGGTGGATAGAGGTAAAGTTGATGATGTCCACTGTTGCTTGTGAATTTCTGATGTTTTCCTAGAGAATTGCGGGGTTGCCACGGGGAGATAAATTTTGCATTGATGTTGTGCAGGAGCACGGCTTATCTCCTTGCCACCTTATAGGATGGCACTGCGGAGTTGGAAGGAGCGAAGGAATGAGTTCTGAGTTGTTAGACAAGGTTTTGTCGGGCTAGTACTTCTCCGCAGGGTGCTCTGTCTTGTTGTAAAGAAGAAAGATGGTTCACTTTAGCGGCTATATATAGACTACGAGACAGGTTGAACAAAGGCGGCAATCGTAATAAATATCTGCTCCCGAGATAGATGACTTGTTTGATCGGCCGGGGTGCATCATGTTTTTCTAAGATTGATCACGGTCGAGGATATCATCGATTGAGAATAAGACATGAGGATGTTCAAAGCGACGTCGGGACGAGTGCAGCCATTATGAGTTCCTAGTAATGTCTTTTGGACTCACTAATGCGCCGGCAGCCTTTATGGATTTGATGAACAGAGTGTTCAAACCCTTCCTGGATCGCTTTGTAATTGTGTTCATTGATGATATCTTAGTATATTCTCGGAGTGAGGAGGAGCATGTAGAGCATTTAAGGGTGATATTGCGGACAGCAGGGGAGCAGCAATTATATGCCAAATTCTCTAAGTATGATTTGAATTTGGATAGTGTAGCCTTCTTGGGACATGTGGTATCGAGGAAGGTATTCAAGTGGATCCCAGAAGATAGAGAGGCGGTGATGGATTAGCGAGACCAGCCACGGTGAGATTCGAAGTTTCTGGGTTAGCCGGTTATTGTGCTTAGTTTCGTCTGAGTTTTTCGAAGATCACATTTGCACCCTTGACACGGTTAACCCGAAGAATGTAGGGTTCGGGTGGGCCCAGAGGTTTGTGAGGCGGATTTTCGGAAGTGAAGGATTGTTGACGCTTTCTGCTCCCGGTGTTAGCATTTACCCAGCCACAGTACGGGGAGGTTATCTGATGTGTTGTAATGGCGCTTCAGTCGGATTGGGGTGTGTATTGATGCGACACGGTGGGTGATTGCTTATGCTTCAAAGCGGTGAGGAAAAACCTGAGCAGATTACGCTCATGACTTGGAGATGGCGGTGTGATTTTTGCATTGAAGATGCGGGCGTTACGTATGGTGGGGCGTGTGAGATCTTCACGAGGATCCATAGAGTTTAAAATATATTTTTCAGCGGAGAGCTAAATTTGAGGAACCAGAGAAGATGGGTGGAGTTGCTTAAGGACATGATTGTACAATTCGGTACCACCGGGTAAAGAAGCGTCTTGGTGGCAGATGCTTTGAGTAAGGAAATCATGATGGTCGCCCGTTAGTGCGAAAAGCGACGATTGACTGGGGAGTTATATAAATTGTATGATCGGGGTTTCTGACTAGAGGTGTTAGTGCGGGCACTTTTAGCACATTTCAGAGTCAGATCAGTTTTGATGGGCAGAATTAAGACAACTCAATGCAGAGACCCACAGTTGATGAAAATTATGGATAGTGACGAGGGTCGAGACGGGTGATTTGTGATTGGGAAGATGGCACGTTGAGATTGGGTCTTGGGTTGATAGTCCCCAGATGTTGATGGACTTAGAAGGAGATTATGGAAGAGGCTCATCATACGACACCGGTATTCATCCGGTTCCACTAAGATGTATCATGTGATCTTAAGGAGTAGCTATTGGTGGAGTGGTATGAAGGATGTAGCGGGTTTGTATGCGAGTGTTTGACTTGCCGCGGTCGAGCAGGCATCGGTAGATGCAGGTTGTTGCGACCACTCCCCATTCAGTGGAAATGGAGAATATTACCATGGACTTTGTGTTTGGTTACCTCGGGCTTAATCGAGTATGATTCCATTTGGGTGATAGTCGTCGAATGACTAAGTCGGCACACTTCTTACACAGCCAGAACATTTTTTCCCTAGCAGGTATGCTAGGGTGTATATTGAGAGGATTGTTAGTCTTCATGGGATCCCAGTTTCGATTGTGTCTGACAGAGGGCTCCAGATTCACTTCTAGGTTTTGCCGGAAGCTTCATGAGGAGCTTGGTACTCGATTGGACTTTAACCTGACTTTTCACCCCCTCGGACGGATGGGCGGTCTGAGAGGACTATCTGAGCGTTGGAAGACATGTTAGGATGTGCGTGATGGATTTTGGAGCGATGGGATTGGCATTTCTGGGTTGGTGGAGTTCGCGTCACGACAGTTATCATGCTAGTATAGGTATGGCGCCTTACGAGGCCTTGTATGGCAGGAAGTGTAGGTCGCCAGTTTGCTGGGAAGAAGTTGGTGAAAGAAAGTTAGCGGGTCTGGGTGGTCCGAATCATACGAAAGATTCACATTATTCGAGAGATCGGTTGAGGACCGCTTTCGTGACGGAAGAGCTATCTGGACCCCGAGAAACATGTGGAGTTTGGTGTAGGTGAGTATGTATTTACGAAGGTTTCCCCGTCTGGCGTGATGAGATTTAGTGAAGGGAAACTAGCACCTCGCTACGATGGGACCGTTTGAAATTGTGGATAGAGTTGGGGATGTAGCTTCTGGAAATTTGGGTTGCCACCTAATTTCGCGATGTTCATCCGGTCTTTCATATATCTATCTTTGAGAAAGTATGTGCGGATCCTTCACATGTATTACGGGCCCAGTAGAGATCGGTGAGTTTATCGTGAGGAGCGACACATGTATCATGGATACCCAGGTTCGTCGACTCGATCGAAAGTCATTCGGGTAAATTGAGGTCTATCGCGGAATCATTCGATCGAAGAATAAGCAGGAATCCGAACAAGAGATGCGCTTGATCCTTACCCGTACCTTGTTCCAGTGATAAGGTATATTTCTTATTCCTAAATTCGAGGACGAATTTTCTTAAGGGAGGGAGAATGTAATGCAGAAGTAAATTTGGCCTTGACTTAAATTATTTACGTACTTGTTTTAACATTTATTTTGATTTATTTAAATATTAATTTAAAGGATTATTATTTATTAAATACAAGTTTCCTCTCTATGAAAATTAGATTATTTCTAGTGAGCCCTTCTCTCTCTCCTCTCCGCATGCGCCGCCACCTGCCCGGTAGCCGTCCCAGGCCGTCTCCGACCCATAGATCTGCCGTCAGGCGTAGGGAAAGAGCAGCTCCCATCACCAAACCACCCTTGCCTTGCTCGATCTCGCTTGAAGCTGCCGTCCTCGCGAATCCGCATGACTCCTCTCCTGCTTGCACCGCCCTGCTTTGTCCAGGTCATTTAAGAGCCACCTCATGAGCCGACCCCGGTCTGAACCCCTCGCCCCCCCGAAAACTTAAGGATCCATCCTTGATCGGCGTTCAGAGCGTTTCGCGTGAGCGAGAAGGGAAGCTCTCGCCGGAGTTGGGGGTGTCGGGGGCCGATTAAACCCTCCCAGGTGGTCCTCGGCAACGATCATTTTTGGGTCCCTTGAGCTTTGGACTTCGCGTGGGTGTCCTTAGAATCTAATTCCGGCAACCCTCAAATTTTCCGGCCACCGTCGGCGGCGGCGGACCTCGGGAAGCGTGCCCAGGACAGAATGTTCGTCTCCGTTCGATGGTTAAACGGTGTGATCGATTCGCATTAGAGCTTGGTAAAGAATCTATACCTAAAGCGTGTAGAACTCTAATCGTGTATTTATCAGATGTCGATTTTAATTGTTAAATGATACGTTGAATATGTCTCAACGTATTTAGGACTACGTTGAATTAGTTACTTGTATTGTATGATCACGAGTAGTTAATGAGATTGATTGTGTATATTGCGAATACAAATTGTTGAGTTGATGGATTGGGAATGAGTGGAGCAATAAAATTGTAGTTGTATGGCCCGGCTCGATATTTGACCTGCATGTATATTGGAAATGTTATTTAGCAGTTGGACTTGTTTTCTGAGGAGTTAAGTCAGAGTTTTTAGGGAGGTTATGAATTTTCGGTGAAATTTAAATGTCTTGTATCGGTCTGCTTTGTGAATTGTCTAGTCGAGTCTAGAGTTAAGCCTAAACCTCAATCTCGATGTGAGTTATGTCTTTTCTATTCTAGATTGTCCACTTGACTACATGAACAGCTGAGGAGTGTAGAAGAAGCGGCTCTGAGGGCAGGTCTTCGATGAGTTGATATCCATATAGTTTATGACACATCATCTACATGCATTGCGCTAACATTTTATGGCGATAGGCTACACCTAGTATCCACGACTATGATTATTACTATTGGAATTGTATTTACTGGTAACTAAATTATTTAGTTGTTATGAGAATGCATATGAAATTGTTGTGATGATGGATGTGAGTGTGTATTGTTGGGAGTGATATTACTGTGCATTGTATTTGAAATGATTGTAATAGGGAACTATAGCAGGACATACCACCTAATGGGTTACATCAGGACCGCATGCGCTCCGGTATTGATCAGATTATGTTATAGGTTTATGGTTATGGACATGAGTTCCACACGGTTGAGCGTCACTCCGGGGGATCTGGGAGGTGGATCCTGGTTGCGTTACTCTCGGGGCGCCCGGCTGGGTATGATATGTTAGTTCTTTGGAGTCGAGGACCACGGTCGAGCATTTCTCTCGGGCGCCGGCTATGGTTTATTGGATTAAGTGTCGTAGGTTAAGGACCACTGGTCGAGCATTCCTCGGGCGCCCGATCACATTGGAATTGAGGAATCGTATGAAAACTATAGTATTGGAGTATAAGGTCTGCTAGAGTTCTGATTTTTGTGATAGTATGTGATGATATGAAACTTAATGTACGCATACTTATGAGTGTATTGTTATATTGTTTCAATATGATATATTATATTGTAATTCTATATGTATGTGTATCCTGTTGGTGGAAGATGTGGTGTAGATTATATGATGTTAACTCGCTCTCGAGACTGACAGTCTCAATTTATTTTTCAGGTACTGTCAGTCCTCCTTCTCCAGATCCTTGATAAACCGCCGAATTCTCTTCCTTCACGGCAGTTACATGTACTATTATGATATTATTAATTCTTGTCTATTTCATCTAGGCGTCACCGCAGTATTTGGATATTAAAATGTACTGAAATCAGCTCGTATTCTATTATTTGCGTGCATTGTTGGAGGATGTGGGATCGAGATTTATCTCTCCCTGACGACATTTATTATTTGATCAGTTATATATATATATATATCATGTGTTCGTGTGATATTTAGGTGATTGCGTGATGATAAGTGGTATGAGTATTTCCAAGTAAGAACCCCTACGGGTTTCGGTGGCTTTATGCCTCCCCATTCCCTAGTGCGGTCATTTGAGGTTGGGTCGTGTGATAACTCTGGGGTAACTTCAGCTTGTAGCTCTTTGGTCTACTTTGCTCATAATCTCATAAGGTCACATATATCTGAGGACTAAGCTTCCCTCGTTTCCCAAATCTCGACACACCTTTCCAGGTGAAATCTTCAAAAGACTTGGTCACTATCTCAGTGTAAGTCTCTCTGACGGTTGTCGCATAACTTTTAATCTGTCTGCTTGTCTTGATTATCGCGAGTGTTTTCACTCTCTGAAGTGATCTTGTACTAGTTCGGGACCTATTAGTCTTCTTTCTAACCTCATCCCGGCCTACTTCGGTCCTACATTTCTGCCATACGGTGCTTTAAATGGGCAAATGTCATCACGGCGATAGTTGTTATTGTAGGCAAACTCCATTAGTGCTAAGTGGGTATCACTAGCTTCATTTGGTCTATACCCTGAAGCTCTCGACATATCATACAGCATTACGAGATAGTCTCTCACGATGGCCATAAGTGAGGATGAAATCTTGTCTTTGAGAATGAGAGTACCCTAGTATTTGTTTGCCAAACTAGGCGAAACCTAGATGTGAACTGGGTTCTTGATGCGAAACTATCGAAGCTGAAACCCCTGAGAGTCTCCTTATCTAGTCCACATACAATTGGAGCTGACTTTTCAGTGAATCCTCAATATTAACTAGTAGAAAATGGTCCAGTTTAGTGATCGATCAACTATCACTTATATAGCATCATGTTTTCTGCGAAATTAGTGGAAGACACAGTACCACAAATCCATGATGATCTTTCCATTTCCACAGCTGGAGCCGGGAATGTATGTCTTGCTGCGGGCCTCGATGCTACACCTTCACTGGCGACGGGTTAGGCACCTAGAAAGCGAAACTTCGCTATCTCTTTCTTGTCCCGTTCCACGGTAATGTTCTTTCCAAAGTCTGTACATTTTGGTACTACACGGATGCATAGCATCTGTGAATGAATGTGCTTAACTTCCATATGTCTCTCTTCGAGTTCGCCATCTCTTGGCACACACATTCGTCCTTTCCTTTATCATGCCATCATCTACGATTTGAAACTCTGCTTTCTTTCCTTTTCTATCTTCCTTAAGCAATCATTTGTGGATCCGTTATTTGCCACGCTAGAATGATCCACTAAGTCGATCTAACAGTAAACGTGTGACAAGGCTCACAGATCCTCAGCTTTGCAATATCACCCTAAATGTTCTCAAATCTACCAATAGTGGCGAGATAACTGATCTCATGTGAGACAGAAAACTCTGCGGTCTCCTACCGAGGCATCTTACTACGACATTGGCTTTTCTACTGGATGGTACTCGATAGTCTGATCGTAGTCAACTAATCAACTCAAGCCATCTTCTTTGCCTCGGGTTTAACTCTCTCCGGTGAAAATATATTGAAGACTCATATGATGCGCAAGATCTGAGGAACACCATATAGTAATGTCTCCATATCTTGAGGAGCAAACACATTAGTGAGCTCTAAGTCGTAATGTGGAGTAATTCTCCTCATGCTTCTTGTTTGTCTAGAAGGCATATGCAATCACCCCTATCATTACGCATCAAAAACACAACCCGAGCCTTCTTAGAAGCATCGTATAAACCCTGAATCCATCTTTTCCATTGGGTAAAGCTAGGCGAAATTTGAAGTCAATCATATCGACTCCTCGAAACTACGTTGGCGGGCATCCGCAATCATACTTTGACATCTTTCCTTGTCGGCTTAGTTGAGGTAGAGTTTGCTATCTTGGAAGAACCCCTGTGAGCTTCTGTAATACCTCTTCAAGCGAGAGCTCCTTACCTCGACACATTCTTTGGTGGTTTCCAATTTACCAACGCCACATTTCTGGGGATCCACGCTCACCCCATCAATTTGAAATGACATGACTAGGAATGCCACCTTTGACCAGCCCGTACTTGCTCAACTTGGCATACAATTGTCACTCCCTTAGGGTGCAACCTGATCCTCGGGTGCTTGGAATGTTCCTGCGAACTACCTGAATTACACTAGGATATCATCAATAAAAACCTGATGAACCTATTCAGGTACGGTTGGAATACTCGGTTCATCAAATCCATGGCTTATTTCATAAGACATCGGTCGAACCAAATGACATCTGAGAAACTCATAATGCGCGTAGTGTGTCACGAATGAGTCTTAGGTACATCACTCTCCTGCGCCTTCAATGATGATACCTGACCTCAGAGTACATCTTGGGTATACTTTCTGAGATCCTTGGAGTTGATCAAATAACTCATCAATCTGAAGTGGATGCGATTACGGATGGTAGCTACGTTGTTACTTTTGTAATCTATGACCATAGACTCCCATCTTTTCTTTTTCACGAAGAGGCTGGAGCTCCATTGGGGATATGCTCGGTCGGATGAATCCCTTACTTAATAATTCTTCTAACTGAGCCTTAAGCTCTCTCAACTCTGCAGGAGCCATCCTATAGGGAGGAATGGAAATGGGCTCAGTCCTTGGGATCAAATCAATGGTGAACTCCACCTCTCTTTTACGGAGAGTAGGCACAACGATATCTTCAGGAAATACCATGCAGGAACTCTCGTAAGCGGAATCTTATCGATATAGTCCCCTCCTTCCTGTCTCCACCGCATAAGCTAGATAACCCACGACATCTTTTACGCGGCATTCTACGTCTTGTCATGGCGGGGATCATACGGGGAAGATAACTCTCTACGTAATCCATGAACTTTACCTCAATTTCCTGGCTTTTGTCGACTTTACTTCCTTTTTGTAACATACAGCTTGTCACATGGCGAGACGACGATCCATGCAGAGAACCATCGTCATATCTAAAGGCCCTGTGAGATCCTTTGGGGAACTCTTGTCTCAATCAGAGACTCTACTATCTTTGACTACTCGTTTGAGAATAACGGATCTCAGTGGAAAAACTCTCATCGACCCTCTAATGGGCGGTCTCTACATCAAAGCTTGATCTAAGAATGGCTTGGATGCAAATGAATGCGTAGCTCTGGGTCGCTAATGTATATGCATCATGATCAGGATAGAAATAATCTGGGTATGTCTGGATGCATCTTTTGCATCTTCTTGAATCCTGACATATACTCGCTTTGAGTGCGGGGCTGTCTGTATCCACACAGGGCCTTGCCTCTACCTACCACGGCCACCTCTACTGCCCGGTACAAGTGTTGGCCCCCTGCGCAGGACACTCTCCTCGATGACTTACGTGTGCTAATCTACGATGTGGGGTAGCTAGGCGCTGCGATGTTTCACTTTGTCGGTGAGGCACTCACGATGAAATGACCTTCTGGCCACGATTGGAAACATACTGTCTTGAATGCGATTCTGTGGGTCTCGTTTCGACATATATATGACTATACGGGAGGAATACTCACAGTTATTCTTATGGCCCGGGGGCCTCAACGATCCTGACTAGAGATAGCTCCTCGACACGCACCTCGACTCTATAACCTTTGCCCTTGTTCCTCTTTGCAACATGCGTCACGGGCTTTGTTAGGAAGTGCAGTGCCCTCCTCTTACTCTTACTTTCACCCACTTTGCTACGATACATAGGCTGTGGTACTTTACTCGACTCTCAGGCGGCCTCTACTAGAATCCCGAATCTATTACGAACCAGCGATAAATGCACTGCGATCTGTCTTTGTGGTCACCGATAAAACCTTTTGCAACGAGGGCTTCCATCAGAAACTGAATATAGGGAACCCGATCTAACTAATTCCGAGAACTTCTTCTCATGTTACGACGACATGTTCTTTGTTTCTAATTTGAAGAACTCCTCAATTTTGAATCATATGGCTACAGGAAAGAGACACATCCAGTGAACTCTTCTTTGGAATTGAATTTTATGATATGCCATCGGGATACCTCCTTTCTAAGGCCTCCCGCTGATGCAGCCCTACCTTCCATGAAGCTTGGAAGACAGGCTCTTTGCTTTCGTCAGGTGCAGCCAGTAACTCCGTAAACCTTATTATTTCGGTCACAGCCATAGCAATTTCATACGGATCACCACTTCTTAGATCCTGTAGCGGCGCCCGATTTACGTACTCTCTGTCGACCTCCCGGTGTGATAACCTCCTCACAGGTGGTGGTGGAGGTTGTATTTGTGACGGTCGCTATGGCTACTATCACGTGCGATTATACTTGCATAGCTGCTTGTAGCAATCACTGGCGCTTGAGGCACCCTTTCCCAGTGGCTAGATGGGTCGGCTGACTTCTTCTTTGGAGAGATTTGATTCAGGCGGTAGTGGAACCAACTACGTGCTCGTCTCTCGGGTACTCTGGGATGTTCGAAGTATTTGGAATAACTCTCCTGGGACGACCTCTCGTCCTCTGCACGATATAGTCTTTGTAATTCAAAAATATCAATTATTTAATACTTTGAATTACTTGATATGTATGTGCTTTAAGTTTGAACATGCATGGTTGCGATACTTATGCTCGATACCACCTTGCGTGGTATCATCTTCCTCAAGTCTGGGTTATTATCTGACACGCTCTGATACCACCTTGACACACCCCGCCGCTTCGGTGGCGGGCGTCAGGTCATTCCACCGAAATCTGACGCCGTTACACCACAGCATTTGAAAGCTCTGTGAAGCGAAGCCGTATTTATAGCCTCTATAAAAAAATTTTCTATTACAAACTTACGATTTTATAAAATTTGACATCTTGTTTGCATATAGAACATATACCCAAATCTGTATACATCGATTTACACTATATCAATGGCAACCGACCCTGACACATTACCATGGCTTCTTTCTAATATGCGTCGTATATTTAATTATCACGTATTAGTATTTTCTTCATAATAATGCTACTTATGACGCTTGTACAATATCGGGACAAATACTATTATGTCCAGTCTTTGCGTACTGTGCTGGAAAATAGTTTTAAAATGGAAAGTAATGAGCTAAACGAGCTCGATGAGTGTATCTTTTATAAACGTTTTGCTTTTTTGGAAGCGTCTCGAAAATGTAAAGCTATAACTTCTGATTATTTTCGAAGCTTTCTTCTTTTGAGGATTTAAAACTTTAACAGCACTTTGCTTTTGTACTTGCTTGCTTTTAAAGTTCACAAAACTTTTCTTTCTTGCTTCTTTCTTTTTCTTTAAAAACATAAAACTCTTATTGTTTGCTTGCTTAGAAGTTTATAAAACTTTCAAATTTCTTTGCTTGCTAACATCTTGTTTGAAAAGTTCTTGGCGCTTCCCTTGGCTGGCATAACACAAAGTTTTACTGACTTCGTAAAAGCGGAGCATGGGCTCGACGTATGCTTTGAAAATAAAATCCACGGGAGCTTGAAACCGGCCGTCGTTTTGAAATCTAGCGAATTTGGGAACGACCGTTTAACTAAAACTCCGGAAGCACGGGCGGCAGGGAACCAATAGTTGATTTTCAAAACTGTATATCATCTTTGTAAAACATCGACGGCTGGAGGCTATTTTTGGCTCCACATGCTAGTGAACCTGCAGGCACAGGCGGCGGAGTGCGGTGGAAGGGCGCGTGTCCGCATCACCTTTCGCGTGAATATGGTGGAATTGGCGCGGAGTGCGCCATCGCGTAATTTTAGTTAGAGAACCATAGCAGCATATCTTTCGCATGCGTCTTGCGGGTGCCGGCTTTAAATGCGTGATGTATGTCGCAAGTTTCTGCCGGCCAGGGCAAAACTAAGATGCATGTATGATATCCTAACACCACTGCAGGTACACGTCGCGAATCTTACGACGATTTTCTTGCTTAGAACTGAGAAACATTTTTATAAACATTCTTTGCTTGCTTGCTTGCCATTTGCTGAGAAAAATGGTTTCTGATTTAAAACGTTGCTTCTTCTTGAAAAATGGTTTAATTATTAAAACCATTTACTTACTTGCCTTGAAAGATGGTTTGAAGCTGGCAATGAAATCTGAGTCTTAAGCAGGTTTATAATAATAATAATATCTGTAGTATTTGGAAAATGAGTTTAGAACACTCACTTCTTTGTTTCTTTAAACTTGGCGATTAAACAGCTTTCCCGCCTTTGCTTTTAGCTCACCTTTCATATATCTCTTTCTACCTTTGTATCGTTCTGATAGCTAGATCGCCTGCGTCGGCTATAGCAAAGCGGTTGCACGCTTTGTGCTCTGATTAAATTTTCGAGAAAGAAAATATATGTGGTACGGAGAATCGCAGTTCGCAGGCGTATGGGTGGGTCTAGTAAGGGAACTTTTCATATAGTCTAGCCTTTAGAAAACATTTACGAAAGTGCAATAGGATGTGAATAAAATCTAATTTGCTGTATCCAAAAGCAGTCAAAAATTCAGCCGGTTTGTCGAAAATAGTCCCAAAATTTCCTAAAGTGCAAACTCGGTCACAAAAATTTTGGAATTTGAAATTTATGGCCTCTTAGAATGTTAAGTCGTTATATAGTCTTCAGACTCCGAGAAATAACACAAATAGGAAAATTTCTACTCTTCGGTTAAACCGAAAGCCAAGATTTGGTGTGTAGCATTAACTCGTCAGCGTGAGTAGCTTTGCCCTCTTTGGTCTAGAAAGTCACGAGACCAACTAGAATAGTAGATATGAGAAAAACTAAAAATTTGGGTTTTCGCGCTACGCAGTGCAGAGTGAAATCCTATGTTTTGGTACTCACTTGGCGTAGCTCTTGTCGCGTGAAGCGACACTCGTGTTTATCCCGATGAAATCCGACGGTCAGATTTTCATAAATTTGAGAAAGAAGATAAAAAGAAAAATAAAACTCAAAAAAATCGCCACTGCCTCTCTCTCTGCCCTCACCGTCCACGCACTGCCATCACTTACCCAGTTGTTTTTTTTTTTCTTTGTATTGGGACCCACATGTCCTTTGTCTTCCTTTCTTGGTAGTTTCGACCTCAAAGCAATTTATTTTTAATAGGTTTAATTTTATTTATCACCAAATGAATATTCTTTTATATCTTGAAATTTTTCGAGATTTTTAAAATCGGGTTTCGAGTTTAAATTCTGGCCGTCGCGCAGAAATTAGTGGAAATATTCATTGTCTCGAATTCGCGAAACTTTCTAGGTCACTAGATTCGCGAGAAGAACTTAACGGCGCGGTCAGTTTCGTAAATGTGATCCTGGGAATTTTCGAGACCGAGATTATTACGCGATTTATTATTATTAAATTCTTATTTAAAAAACCCCGAATTAATTATCTTTTTCCTTTCTCAGCTCTTGATTGCAATTATCGCCAAACGTTTAAATGTTAAAATCCATTTTTATGAAGTCTAACATGACCCATCTCTAACTTAATTATGCCTTACATATCCTTTTTTCTTCAAATGATGATTGTAACCTTGTTTTAAGTCACAAAGTGGGTTAAAATTTATAATTTCCTAATTTCATCTCCAATCTACAAATGTGACAACGTGCTCATACGCTACAGTATCCATGTCTTTGTACACTCTCTCGGGGCCGGAGTGTTCTGAAATAACATATCGACACCTGAACCTTACATACAATCCACGGTCGAGTTTCGGAATTTGTCAAGCGGGTCCCAGGGATTTAAGCCGCTCAGTCGAGTTTTGGCACGAATGAATGACCACTCAGGCCCGAACATCACCGCTTCATTAAAATGACTCTTGAAAACATAAATCAGTAGGAGAAAACTCCTACCTCCAGAATTATCGAAACTCGCGATAAGCGATACCAGCGTGGCTCTTGCGGTGGGAATGGCTTTCTTTTCTTGTCGTCGGGATTAGGCGGGCCGTCGTCGAGCCCCAGAAGTGAGGTTCTCACGTGCAAAGTCCTCATTTTCTCTCTCTTTTCTTTCCCTCTTTCTGCTTTGTGCACCTCTGAAGTAGGTTGGGTCATTTTAGTCGACTTGGTGTCCTCTTCTTTGCCGAGTGTCGACTCACGTTAGCTCGCTGCCTTTGCTCCATCTGGCGAATTTTCCACTTACCGCTCGCATGTTGCCACATGTCTCTCTTGGGCCCTACTTGAGCCCATGTTTGACTCATCTTACACTTGACATGTGGCACGTTTATGAGCTTGGCTAAATACCATCTTAGGGGTATTAAAATCTTCTGGTCTTATCAAAAGCGTGAAATTGGTAATGCCGAAATTAGGCACGGTAGTAGATTTGTGAGGCGATTTGACGATAAGTTCATTTCGTCATCCGAGATCTAGAAAAATTCCGGATTTTGATCGAAATTTCCTTTTTACTATTTTTCAGGAAATTTGAATTTCCTCGGGTTTTACATTCTTCCCCCCTTAAAAGAATTTCGTCCCGAAATTCCATAGATGCATCAACTCATGCATATGCAACGTGCACTATATATCATGTATGTAAACTAATCATTCGATTCTTAAGCATTAATAATCTATCGTACCTAAACAAGAAGGGATAGGTGGCTCGTATCGTGTCCTCGCACTCCCACATTGCCTCATCTACTCCACGGTGTTTCCATAACACTTTCACTAGCCTCGTGGTCTTGCGTCGCAAAACGTCGCGATTATCATGTCTTGTATTTGGTCCCTCCTCGAGAAGGTCTCATCTACAGCGTATCAAGCTGTAATTTTCTAATCACGTATATGTGCTTGATCGGTGTGCCCTCAGGACGTAGAGACGTGAGCAGCCTCGTGGGCCAGCACGACGTCTTTGAATTGGTAAAAGTAATCGATGCAGCCTCTGTGCCCACCCTCTCGAGTATCTCGAAGGGCTGATGAACATGACTATTTGTTTCCCTCGCTTCGTACGAGTTGATCACTCATCTCTTAGGCATCACCTTCAGAAGATGTGATCACCCGATACTCAGCTACAGGGGTCGGCGTCGTATGTCGGCGTAGGCTGTACGGTTGAGCTGTGTTGAAACTATTTGTCGTATCCAATTTCAACTTTTCTCGAGTGTCTTTGTCGGTCGGGACGTTGATGGAGCTTTCTCCCACATGTCAGTGATCGATGATTTACCGCATTTCATATAGCGGCAGCGCCATGGGAGTGCGTCATCTCGCGATCTTGTTGTTATAGGCGAACTCCACGAGAACGTGCTTTCCTTACAGCTAACATGATGGGCCAGCGTGCTTGCGGCACGTCCTCTAAGAAACTGTATAGTCGTCTCGAGGCCGACCATATGTAAATAGGTGGAAGCGATTATTTCGTCAGCGTTCCCATAGCCTTTGGAAACTCTTCAAGCGTCTGCCCAGTAAACCTCGGTCTCTATCGAGCCTGATAGATCACGGCACTCCATGTAGCCGGAAGATCTCTCGGATATATAATTGACAGAATCTCTCCAGTGTGAGGGTCATCCACATGAATAAAAAATGTGCCGACTTCGTGAGCCGGTCCACTATTACCCATACCACGTCATGTCCTTGCGGTGTTCGTGGCAAGTGGATCACAAAATCCATCATGACGTGCTCCCACTTCCACTCGTTACCTCCGATAATTTGGAGTAGCCTGTTGAACTACGGTCTTAACCTTAACATGTCTTGCTGCGTGAGGCGTCGTGACAGAAAGTCACCACGTGTCTCTTGTCCCGTTCGATGATGCGCGGCGAAGATCGGCGGTACATCTTCGTGTATTTGGATGCACAACAAATTGAACATTGGAACTCCACGAGAATCTCTGCCAGGTCGTCAGCGGGGAACTACTACTCATCCTCTATATCAAAAACCACCATCTGTGTGGATGGTCCAGTCCTCGTCACTTGTACCTGACTGTATCCGGTCCCTGATGGACACTATCTCTGCGTCATGTCCCTGGGACTCAATCACCCTGCTCAATATAGGCGGTGTAGCTACTAAACTCCTCAATGTACCTTGAGCCTGCTCTCTGTATTGTAGCCCAAACTATCCCATGATGTAGAGCATCTGCCATCAGGGAATGTATCTTGGCAATCTCTTACGTGACTTAGGTAGGTGCATCAACGACCACATTTGCCTTACTAGGATGGTAATGCAAAGTGAAGTCATAATCCTCTAGGAACTCTATCCATTTGCGTTGCCTCATATTGAAGTCTCATTGCATTGAAAATATCTTGACTTTTATGGTGCGGTACATCTCAAGCGGGTAAGCCATACAAATGAGTGGGTCCACGAATCTTCAGGGAGACTACATTGCCCGACTCCATTAATAGTGTGTGGGGTAATTCTTCTCTGTGATTATTCAAGCCAGGTGGGAACCATAAGCTCTCTCAGATTTGCATCAAAACACCACTAGTCGGCCCTCGAGGCTTATCACACTACCTTTGTGTACCTTTGTCCCTTTTCCGGAATTATCAAAATAGGGGCTAAAGTAAGCCTCCTCTTTAACTCCTAGAATGCCTTCTCGCACAGGTCATTCCACTCGAACTTGACCTCCTTTTGGGTCAGTTTCGTCTCGTCTTTACTTCAAAAGTAAAGAGAAATCCTCGATGAACCTCTATAGTACCCAGCCACGATGAAAACTACGTATCCTCGAAAGATTGACTTGGTCTCTCCACAACTCATCCTTGGCCTCTGACATACCGGTCTCTTTATGCTTCCTAAAGTGACACTCACGTGCCTAAGAATCTCACCTCGATGGCTTAGCTTCGCACTTGCGAACTTGGTGCGATTGATGGTCTCTTAACAAAATAGTACAATCCTCAAAATGATGCTCATGCTCCCTTTGGTGGGAGTAGATCAAATGTCATCCCTGAAAAGCTACGAAAAATTGATCTAGATGAGGTTGGAACACCTATGCATGAGATCATCATCTTTGTTGGTAGAATTCATCGATCCTAAGGGCATCTTTGTAAACTCAAAGTGCCCATAGCGCGTCTGACAGCTATCTTAGGGATATACGCACTCCACCCAACCTCGGTTGATGGTAGCGGTCACGAAGATCTATCTTGGAGTAGACCGCACTCTCTGTTGATCAAATAGATCATCAATTCTCGCAGTAGAGTGGAGTTCTTGATTGTTACCCTATTCACCGTCGATAGTTAATGCATAGCCGAAGGGTCCTGTCTTTCTTCTTTGCAAATAGAACCGGAGCGCCCCATGGTGTAGTGCTCGGTCCCCAATGAATCATGTCCAGGTCATTTCGCGTATACAGCCTTAAGTTCCTGAGCTGGCCCAATTAACATCCCCATGCGGGGGTCATAGAGATGGGTGGCGATCTTGCAAGTTCATCAGCCTGGTTACACGCTCAACCTCTGCGGGTAATCAAGTGTCATCTGGAAGAACATCCTCGTATAGCACACTACCCGAGGTAGATCAGTCGGGTCTCACCTTGCCACCGTCCTCCCGAGGGTAAGGCGGGTCGACCCGATATGGCGTCAGTGCCATGCGGAATCGTATATAGTCTAGGGAAAAACATCATGTTTGTCCCCACGAAGCGTAACTGAGTTAGTCTGGCGTGTAGGCGATAGCCCTCCTAAGCTCCGCGATCGTGACTCTTGTAAGGCTGTCGACCGATCCATCCCGGGATGACGTCGACTGACGTGTCGCGGCCGCTGGCGGTCGCGTTGCTGATAGAATCTCGAGATCAAACCTTGACATATCATCCACTATTCTACTTTAGTCCACCAGGGAGAGAACTCACATACAAGGGCTCCTCCGAGGTCTGACCTCTAAGCCTAACTACATCACTTGTGCGTCACGTGATAAATGAATCGATGCGAGTCAAATAATACTCTTGCCCGTAAGCGAGATAGCAGAAGCGATACCTGTATGATTGGGCGTCTGTGGCGACTCTGCCGATGGTGTGATGCGCGTGGAACCATGCTGAACCCACGGCGTCTGCACGAGAGCCGTCCGCTGCCTCGGCACATGGTTAGCCCCTCGACTTGCACGTGTGGGCTTCCCGTCTGACTCCAGGGCCCGATCTTTGGCTCACTTGTCCCTAGTGACTAGGACCGTTGTCCGAAACCACAGGATCTATGCAGGAGGCGTCGCCGCCGTATGTCGGGTTGTTGGTAATGAAACATACCATACATCTGCTGACCTTCTGCCACATCTTGCTTGGATGGCCCACGGCCTTGGAACCCCTATGAATTAGAAGCCCTCGGCTTCTTTCAAAAATCTTGAAGAAGGCGACTCTCAGCCATCTTGCCTCGACACCCACATCTCGAATGCCTAGGTGCATCCTGCATCTCCTCTACGTGGTCGAATTTTGTCCAGCCATAGAATCCATGTCTTGTAGGCGAAGTCTTACAATCTTGCCTCGAATGGACAACTTTAGCCCATTCTTAAATCTTCTGACCTTGGCCGTATACGTGGCCCTGTGATCATCAGCAGCGGTGCTTCGTTAAGCTTAGCCCGTGCTCCATCCTTGTCATCGTTCCACCTTCATTTCCCCAAGGCGCAGAACTTTGAATGTTTAGCGGTGGTACAGAAAATACTTGCCCGTGAAGAGCTCATGGAACTCTCCCCCGAGTCATCGTCTCTAGGTCCTTGAGACCTTAAATCTATACTTTACAGGATCACTCTGCAGCTCAATATGCATTGATGAGTGCTGTGGCATTGGAAGTGATCCCAATAGCCACGAAACCCTCTCGACTGCTAGGAACCAATGGTCGTACCATTCGGATCCTCTCCCTGAATGATGGAGGGGATGGTGTCACGTAAACCTCTGGAGGGTCACTCGGTCCTCCTTGACCTTTGATGCATTAGCTGCAATGGCATGATGGTTGCATCACTAGAAGGCCTCTGCAAGGCTTGTTTGTTGAAAATAGGTGGTGCACGGCTGGCACCTGCATTGAGCGTTCTCTGCGTCCTCTGCCTCGAGCTAATATTACCAATAATCGAATAATGAGTTGAGTTTTTATGAAGTATACTACAGTGTATCTGACCCAGGAGACACTATTCATGAATTGAATTTTTTTTTTCATATACCACGTCAAGGCATTCATAGGTAATGCAAGATAAACATTCCATATATGTCATACACAAATTTTTTTTTTTGAGCAGTATTTCCCGGGAATAGTGTCCATGAACATTGTTACATAGTGATCAAGCGATTGCCGCAATATAGTGCATTATGATGGGTCGTGTGTCACGGTGCGGGCGCAGTGTAGAGAACATTGCTCACGCTTGGCTCGGTGTCATATAGTATTTGTTGTGCGCGAGCCACGCCTGATCCGCGCCGCCCAGTTGGCGCCTTGGCCCGGTACGCTCCAGTCACAACACCATGCACATGCCGGCCTACATTGATACCCCGAAGCCTTGGTGGCGACGCAGTGGCCTGGCGGTAGAATCATGTTGCGACACCAAAAGGGTGTAACCATTGGCACCACTTTCGGGCCAACCCGAGTCAAGACCTTAAATGTGTCAGCGACGAGAATGCCAGTGCCACCCGCGACGCCAAAACTTCACGTTGCTGACCTCGGCTTTGTCCGTCGCGACGGACTTCGGCGGCTAGCCCTCTTGTATTTGACCCCGAAATGGTGTATGACATCGAACATACCCCGCAGTAGAAAGCCCATTATGCGCAACATAGGCCACATCCACGTACCCTCAAGGCCAAACCAGGTCGCGACATGAAAATGATGTCGCGACCCAGGACCAACCTGGTCCAACCTCAGCCGTGTCGCGACACAAAATTTGGTGTCGCGACCTAGCGGCCAAGACTCCATGTCGTGTTGCATTTGCCCGTCTTGGCCTCCCTGACCATGCGTGCTACACCACCCTTGTCGTGACACCAGGCGCTATGTCGAGACCGGGAGTTTGGAATTGGGCGTGGTCGCCAGTTTGGTCCCACCGTGTATTTTTCTTTATGTTCTACCCACTGTAAACCATAGAAAAAATTCCTTATTATCATTTTTTTACAAAGGTTTCTGGAACCTGGAAAACTCACCAAATCAAAGAGTTTAATTACAACCCTTTTTCTTGTGCAAAAACTGGAATAATCTTCCAGAATTCCACAAAACACATCATGTTTATATCCAAAAACTGGAACGACTGTCCAGAAAAAAAAATTTCACTTATTTCTGGACTATTCTGCCCACAACTCCTCAAACCTCTAAGGTTATATTTTCTCAACATAGTGTTGACATTTTCTATATCTTTATTTACCAAGCATACAATCGCACAACCAGCATCTATTGCGTAATCGACAATCATCCAGATACCTGATGAATGCGTAATCCCAACCCGTGCCATCGAGTCTAGGTCATCATTATGCCGAACTTCACGACACTAAGTTATAACTGCAATTATCAGGCGATACATTTCTGGTATTTATAAAGCGCAGGCTCGATCTGTTGTGGCGCCCAGGCAGGAGGTCTGGTGACAATCGATCGACATGTGGAATACATATAGCCATTGAGTGCCTTAATGCATGAAATGAGTGTCTCTACTTAGAGACTCAAAAATAAGTACAAATGTACGTCGGGCGATGCAGTCAATCTTCATGAAATATAATGATTATATTCTGATAGTTTCAAGAGTTAACTTCTGTTTCTTATACAAACATATATCAAAAAAATTAAACATTAATATGTTTACAAATTATATAATCAGTGCGTATCGGCTTTTCTTACCAGTGGCTTTCTGGTGAAGCGTAGTCTTCTGTTCTCCGCGTATTGCACGAAGGGATCCTGACGAGGTGAGCAATGCCCGAGTGGTTGAATTTTCTACGTTGGGTTACTCGGCGCAAGTGCTTTCGTCGATGGCAAACCTGACATTAGTGAATTAAGCGATTCTGCTTCCGAATGTCTGCATCGCGCGATCTCGTCGCCGGTCGCCATTGATTTCTACCGCCGTCTTTGTGCCATGTATGAAAATTGTTTAACAATCACATTTGTTTCTTTGTGGGACATTCTCAAGCGCGCTATATAGTGGACACGCTCAGATAATTAATTTTGTGGATAACCTCATGTATAATAGTGGACTCAGATAAATAACTTTGGCCCACCCTCGGAGTGTATTTTTTCCACAGTATGTCATGCACTTACTGGCAACTCTCAGGGTGTCACAGTTCATATGGAAATGCATTATGCCATTTCCATAAGTATGTTAATATATCAAGCATGCATATATTAACAAAATTTTCTGACAACATGTTCAACATATGATAACATATCAACACCTGAAACAACATACAGTCCACGACGGTTCGGGGTACATCAGCATTATAGGGATTTCACCTTAGTCGAGTTTTGGCGCTACAATGAGCGGCCTTTCGGACCCCGAACATCCATAACCATTAAAATGACTCTTAGTGAAGAATAAATCTGATGGGGGAAGCGCCTGCATCTTGGAGTTATGCAAAGCTCATGGCTTGTCAGTGCCGTGCCAGGCTATTTGCGGTGGGGACAGCTTACCTGTGTCTCAGGGTTCGGACCGATCGTCGGGAAAACTAGAGAGAAGTGAGAGCTTCTCACTCTAAAAATCCTCCTTTTCTCTCTCTCTTCTTTCCCTCTTTTCTCTCTCTTCTTCTTTCCCTCCCAAATCGGTTGGGTCATTCTTAGGTCAACTTGGTGTCCTCTCACTTGCCAAGTGTGACTCCCATTAGGTCACTTAGATTCGTCTTATCACTTTATGTCCTAATGGTTCACCTTCGCATGTTTCCACATGTCTCTCATGGGTCCCACTTGAGCCCATGTTTGACTCATCTTACACTTGATACGTGGCACATTGTGACGCTCATCTAAATGCTAAGTGTAAAATCTTACTCTGCGGTCTTGGCAAGCGGCAGAAATTATTTGTGCAGGTATTGATGAAATTGACGTGGTATTTAGATTTAGGTAGAGCGATTTAATTGAAGTCAGTTTAGATAAATCGAGATACAGAAAAATTCGGTTACAGCCAAAATTTATGTTTCACCATTTTTCAGGAAATTTGAATTTCCTCGGGTTTTATAGGGTAAGTCTTGCAGAATTCTTGGAAGGGCTCCCAGGTTGCATTCTCAGGTGGAGCATCAGACCATTGAACAAGGATTTGGTGTTCTAGCTTGTAATGGCGTAGAATCGTGCGTGTGCTTTCAGCGACAACTGGAAGGACACGGGTTTGTCGGGATAGTTTTCATTGGGCAATGGTAAAGCTGTCGAACAATCACGACCCTGAAAAGGCTTGAGATTCGATAGATGAAAAACGGGATGAATGCGGGAAGTTGATGGGAGATCAATCTTATATGCAACAACACCAACTCTTTCCAAAACTGTGAAGGGCCCATAGAAACGTTTAGCTAGTTTATGAGACACACGATGAACCCTGAAACATTTGCACATAGGTTCAAATCAAGCGAAAACTTTGTCCCCAGGGCGTTTGGCATTTGCTTTCCTCTTTGCATTCGATGTTGGGCTCGTTGGAGGTGGCTTTAGGTGCACAAGAGGTGATCTCGTTGATAATAAATCTTCGAGAGCTTGGATTGAAGTTGAGCTCTGAATATTTGGAGGGATGGTAGGTGGTAACAGAACATATAAAGCCTGAAAAGGCGTCATTTTAATGCTACTGTGATAACTAGTGTTGTAACTATATTCTACCCAGCATAAAAGGTTGAACTTAGTTGCTGGTTTCTCTTGTGTGAAAGCTCGTAAATATTGCTCGACCCTCATTAACCATCAGTTGCGGAAATGCGTTTGAGGGTGATAGAGGTGACTATGTCGAAGTGTTGTCTTCTTGAGAGTTCAAACAACTTTCCATAAATTGTAGAAAAATAAGATCACGATTAAATGATGATGGAAGGGGAAGCCATGGAGTTTGTTATCATTTCGGTAAATAGGGCGGTGCGGGCGGAGCGTAAAATCCGTGGGTGGGGCGAAATGGGGCTGGTGAAACGTCGATGATAGTGAGGATAACGATTATACTTAGTGAGAAGGTGGAAGCCCAGTGATAAAGTCCATGGTTACTTCATTCCAAACTAATGATGGAGTTGGTAAAGGCTGCAATGGCCCCGCAGGTGGCTAGGTCAAGTACTTCGTTTGTTGGCATATAACACAAGAGGCAACAAAGGTTTCAACATCAAGTCTCATTCGAGGCCAAAAGAAAAGAGAAGCAAGGCGAACCAGGGTCTTTTTCACACCCGCATGACTAACAACTAGGGTGGCATGGAACTCATGTAGTAAGAGCTTTTTTTGAGGAACAGATGTTGGGCTGATATAATGTCTGTTTCGAAAAAACAGGACATCATTCATGACGGAATTATTTCGGGGAAGAGTACCTCAAGTCCGCTAATCATGAAGTGTGATTAAGTCAGGGAGGGAGACATTTTCTACTCTGAGTGTGTCCAAGAATTCCGAAATTGGGCGGGTAGCCAACAATAAACATGTATGAGAATGTGCAGCCGTATCATGTGTCCTCGTATACCCGAGACAACGCATCTACTACTAGATTAGTTTTTCTAGGTTTGTATTCAATTCTGAAATCGCACCAGACAACTTGAAAACATATTTTGTTGATCTGGAGTTGGATAACTTCTTATAATAATTCTTTAATGTTGTGCTGATAAGTACGAATGATAAGAAACGACCCAATAAATATTGCCTCCACTTGATAAGCTGTAATTGTATAACTCCTTAATGTAGGTAGAAGAGGATTGCATTCTTGGACACAGCTTGCGACTAAAATAAGACAAGGGATGTCCATTTTGCATCAACATGACGCCAATGCCCACATTGGATGCATCAGTCTCAATATAGAAATCCTAGTCAAAATTGGGCAAGCAAAGTACCGGGGCATTAACCATGTCTTGTTTAAGTTGTTGAAAAGAAGATTCGGCTCTTGGAGTCCAAATAAAAGCATCCTTACAAAGTAAGTCGGTTAATGGAGCAGCAATAGATGCATAACCTTTAATGAATCTCCGATAATGGCCAATGAGACCAAGGAAACCACGAAGCTGCTTTGGGGACTTCGGGGTCTGCCATTGTACCATAACATTAAGCCTAGCATGATCAGCCTGAACACTAAAATGAGTGACAATATGGCCAGGATACTCAATGGTTGCTCGTCAAAAGTGGCACTTAGGGAGTTTGACATAGTAACTCTTGTAGTAGACATAATAAAATTTGCTCCATGTGGTGTATATGGTCATTGATGGATGCACTATAAACTAATATGTGATCAAAGAAGACAATGACGAATTTGCGCAAGTATGGGGGGAACAATTGATTCATAGCTGCTGGGAATGTTGAAGGAGTGTTGGACAACCCAAAAGGCATCACAAGAAATTTAAAATGGCCCTCATGTGTGCAGGTTGTTTTGTATATATCACAATGGTGCATCCGTATTTGATAGTAACCAGCCCTGAGATCTAATTTGGAGAAAATTGTGGCACCTCCTAATTCATCAAGGAGCTCATCAATAGTCAGGATAGGAAACTTGTCCTTGACTGTGGTTGCGTTCAAATCTTGATAATCAACACAGAAACGATAAGTCCCGTCTTTCTTGTATACCAAAAGCACCAGGGATGAAAAGGGGCTCTGACTGGGGCGAATAATTCCTTGGTCAAACATCTCACCAAATTCAATTTTCATCTTGGTCTTTTGAAACTGCTGAGTACCGGTAGGACCCCTGACATTGATAGGTTTGGTGTTTGGTTTTGCAAATGAATTGTGTGTTGACCAAACAGTGAGGAGGCAAGCCTGGTGGAAAATAGTGGCTAGAATTGATTTGGCGATTGGCGTGCTGGCGATGGGAGAGATCAACAGGAAATTCAAGGAGGAAGCAGTTGTAACACCACAAGTCATAATTTTTGGCTGCAGTAGCTCGAATAAGCTATGAATATCCTCATGATAGAGTAATATGAAACTGATTAAAGATGATGGGTTTCAGGGACAAGGATGTCTCACCACACAAGATCACTATGGACCCATCCCAGATTAAATTCCATAGTCATAGCTGCATAGTCATGTGAGACACAATAGCCCAAAAGTTGCAGCCATTGAATACCCATAACAACATCAGACCTTCAATAGGTAGAACAGAGATCCTTCTAAATAATTCACCTATAAGGAAAGAAGCTTGGGGACAGAGATGCTTGCAAACAGATAATCTCCATTTCAATATAAACACAAAAATGGGTATTGATTGAAGAGAGCGACCTAATAATTCAGCCAAAAACCGTTTTGATAAAAATTTATGAGTACTCCCAATATAGATTAAGACATGAAAATGGTGCTTACCAAATTGACCCATGAGGCGCAATGAGCATGGGTTGCTTTGTCCAGCTAAGGCTTGCAAACTGGAAATGTCTCCCGTGACTGGTTCTTTTGTGGGAGACTCAGGTGACAAAGATGGTTCCACAGACATAAGATCATTGTCTTGGTCGTCATCTTCCGTACCCAACAACAATAGGAATTTGCTCTTGAATTTGTGGGCAGAGCTCCACTTTTGATCACAATTGTCACACAAGCCTTTTTCCCTTTTTTTCACGAAGCTCCATAGGAGAGAAGCGTCGAATTGGCAAAGAGGGCGTAGGGAGCAACGACGATAGAGTAGTGGGTTTTGTAGTAGGGGCTAGGAGGAGAGGGAACCAATGCTGGAAGGGAGGTAACTTCCTTGGATTGCTGCTGGAGCACTCTAGGCATGGATAAGGTGGACCACGAAGGCTCGGTGTGAGAAAAGGGTCGAGAATCCTCCAATCAAGCTGCGATAGCTCGAGCTACTGCAAATGATTCCATGAGAGATGAAGGCCGTGACATCAACATTTCCAGACGAATCACCGGCTTCAATCCCGTAATGAAGAAGGAAATAAGTAAGGGTTCGGTGATTTCCATTATCTTGTTCATGAGATCTTTAAATTCAGTTTGAAATTCAGCCACTGTGTTGCTTTGAGAGAGTTTCGATAGTTTTCCTTGATGGTGTCTTCATACAGAGAAGCCCCCAAAATGCAAGAGGTTTCTGTGAAAAATCTTTCCATGAGGATGCTCTTCAAGATGGAAGGCGATGATGCGCAGACGGAGTGGCTCAGGGGTGTTGTGAAATCGAAGAATTCTTCTATACGAAAAACCCATCCATGAGGTCGGATCCATCAAATTTGGGTGGTTCGAGTTTCATGGGACAAAGAGCAGTGGTCTGAGCCGGTGGCAAAATAGTGAATCGAACGATGGAGGTTGACCGGGTGCGAGAGACCACTCGTGCGTACTCATTTGGAATAGAAATCCTCAAATCGAGAATCAAACGGTGGCCATATATTGTTGTATTGTTTGATGCGACCATGAGTGGCTATCAAGTTGTTCTTGAATAAGCTTTAATGGCGGTGGTCAGTGTCCTCCATGGGTAAGGAACAATGAAAGCACCAGTGATACAACCTGTAGGCAGGGGTTTGGCACCCTTCGAGTAGTGCTTACTCCAGAGAGAAGAAAATTAGAGGAAGAGAGAATCAAGAGAAAATGGAATATCTTATCTGTTATGGTGCCTTCAGGTATACAAAACTGGTGGAAGTGATGTTTTAAAAACCGGACTGGTGGGCGGAGGCAGGAAGGATTCTGGGATTGCGGTTGGCCAATTAGGGCCGTTAATTGACGAGTGGTTAATAGGTGACGTAATAAATATATTATTTATATTTTAAAATATATAATTAATAATATTTAAGATATTATTTATTAACATATAAATAAAATATTTTAAAAATATGTATAATGTTGATATATGAAAACGTATTAAAAATGGAACAAAACATTTATATAAATATCTTAATTAATAGTAATATATAATTTTGTTAATATAAAATAATCGTGATAGCTGATGCAGGTAGTAGAGTGGTTGCGTAGCTTCATAACCGTATTAGTCCAGCTGACCTGCGTTATTTAATTGAATTTTTTGGTCTGAAGTAACTAGCCTCTGGCTTTGTCATGCGTAGCAATATGGTTCGATGTAAAGAAGTAACGATTCATTCCTTTTAAAAAAAAAAAGTTGTGCCCCGTGACAGGGTCGGTTGGCGGAAACCGGCCGGTCATCCGGTTCAGCCGATCCGGCGCCGCCGGTTCGGGGCGGTTGAAAGGCGGTTGTCTGGCCGAGTTTGATTGAGCCGGACCAGGTTTGTGGTGGTCATTCGGCCGGTCGAATGGCCGGTGGAATCGATTTCCCAAAACATTGGGGAGAAATAAACTCTGCCCAAAAACCAAAACTGCCCATCAAGGCTACTTACAATTTCAGGCAAAAAAAAAAAAACAGTTTACACACTAATTTGTGTAATCTTCCGTCCAAACGGGTGGCGCATGGCAAGAGTGGATCTCCTCAAATTTTCATCTAGGGTTGATTAAGATCTTCTTGCATTTCTGAATGATTGTGGTGTTAAGATGTCGATGCTCTCTGATACTGGTGCTGGATGTTACGTTGTTGACTCTGAATAATTGAATTAGATTAAATAACATCCTCTCATGTAATACCTGTATTATCCATTATATGTTTAATGATTACTAGCTCTCTTCTTTATCTGTCTGCAGATTAAGAAACTACCTAAAGTTAACCATGTTCCAGCAGCTCGCATTCTTGAAGACGAAGAAGCTGAAAATGAAACTAAAGGTGCTGATGCTGATGGTGATGATATTAAGAAAAAATCAAAGAAAAAGAAATCTCTAAGTAGTGATGTTTTCAAGGATGAGCGATTTGCTACAATGTTTGAAAATAAAGAGTGGCCAAAATTTGATCATTTTGTCTCCACTTACTAATTGTTTATACTGGATGTCTTTACATTCTATGTCTTCTAAGAAGCAACCCTCATTGGTGGACGAACATTTTGAGCCTGTTATGGAGGATATAGATGAGAATTCAAGTGGTTCAGATGCTTAATAGGAACCCAAGTCTTCTGAAGGAGGCAAGCTCTAAGTAAACAATAAGTTAAAAAAGATCTCAGGGTCCAAGGTAAGATGTTTGCTACCTCTATTTACTATGTGGATTTAATGGTGTAAGGACTTTAAGGGTGAAAAATTGACAGTACAACTAGCTAAGCTTTTATTTCTTCTATCTTTGTAGTTTAGCAGCAAGGTAAATTAACATGAAATGATAACAAATTAATATTTTGTCCTTTAATCAAACGCTTGTTTTCTCATTTTGGCATTCTTTTAGATTTTGAAGGGTTGTGGTTGTTGGATCTGTAGGGTCATCATGTGAAACAAAATTTTTATTTATTTATTTATATTTGTCTCGCCTAATATTTTAACTTTCGATATCATGACTTGTAGATTGTATGAAGTGAAGGATGAGCGACGTGCAGAAAGCATTCTAGAACCGTGTACATCACTTTAAGAGGATGCTTTCCGTGGGAGGCAGTGGCAGCCCTTCATCCTGATTCTCAAATCCGGAAATGATGTAAGTTGGGACATGGAGGTTCGTGAAATTTCCTTCTCACTAGAAGCTCGATAATATGAAGAAGGCGAGTTATCGTAGCATCAAAGAAAGGAATTCAATCACTTGGTGAAGCCTAATGAATTAAGGATTATTGGTGGTAGTGAATAATTGACTTCAAATTTTAATTGTTTACTCAAAGGTCTTTTTGCCTGCTCATCATAGCTTTGCATATTTATTGAAATTGGTTCTTTACTGATATGTGTATTATTAACATCGAGTCTTTTAACTAAATTTTGATTTAGTTACTACTCAAAAAGTCTTTTTTTTTCTCTTGCTCATAGCTTTGCATATTTATTGGTGGTTCTTCTACTGATATTTATTATTAACATCTGACTATGACGTGGAGTGGATTTTCACAAATTAAGTTTTATTAAGTATTCGGTTAAATAAAAGGCTACAGTGATATTAAGTAAAAAAGCGAAGCGTTTAATGTTCGATATTAACTGGAGCACGAAATGAAACGACATCCATAAGAAGATTAGGCAGGGAAGCAGTAGCTTCGTCAGCATTAAGGAGAGCCAATGCCCCTCCTAGGCTGTGACGAGTGATGGTCAAGCATACTTTTTCTCTTTTCTCTATAAAACTTCACAAGGTTTTTCAGTTCTTCCATGACTTGTTTAGAGCATAATCATAATAGTGGATTAGTATGTAACAAGATATTTTATCATTAACATAGCAAGGTATTTTATTAATTTACTGTGTTCATCATGAAATCTAGATCATCCATAAAACCCATTGAATTCATCATACAATCCAGATCACGTTCCACATTCACTATAAAATCAAGTTCCTTTAGGTTCCAAGAGAAATAAATAATTCTTTTGGTGTCCACCTATATCTTCCAAACATTATGATCTCATCCTTTTGATATTAATAATTAGAACAATTAATAACTGCAAAACCGGTGAGAAACACATCTTATATTTAATAATAAAAAAATAATGCAAAAATTTGTTATGATCTTATCATCATTGATTTTGAAAATAACAAAAATATGTGATTAAATGAATTTTCAAAATTGTGCAATTAGATGACCTTACATTTCTTCACAAGATTATTGATTTTTAATCATGCCTAGACATAAACAATTGATTTTGAAAATGACAAAATTGCATGATTAGATAAAAATCTTATGCTCTCTACGGATCTTTTCATGAATTAACTTTTTATGAATAAATCATCGTAATTTTATTTGCGGAAATAATTTATAAGGTTTAACTCATTCATTTTATTATTTAATTTTTAACTTAACTTTTTAATCATAATATTTTGGTACTATTTCTTTCTTAAACTATATATTCTTATTTTAAATATTTTATTTTTATAAAATAATGACAATAATAATATATTGTTTGATTAATCTAAGTCAAATTCAACTGAATTTTATTTTTATCACACACACACACACACACACACACACATATATATATATTCTTATTTTAAATATTTTATTTTATAAAATAATGACAATAATCATATATTGTTTGAGTTTAAATCTAAGTCAAATTCAACTGAATTTTATTTTTATCACATACACACACACACACACACACACACACACACATATATATATATATATATATATATATATATATATATATATATATATATATATATATATATATATATATATATATATATATATATATATATATATATATATGTTATATTACATGTTATTTTGCTATGATATATATAAAGGATTTTTTATAAATAGAAAACATGGTATATATTTCAAAAAATAATTATATGTAGATGAATTAAATGCATGATATATTTGTGATATATTTTTTTGCAGAATGATTATAACATGGGAAAATTTCCGAAACAGTCAATTAAACCAGCAGCAACAGAAACAATATATGGTGATAAATCTGCTTTTTATAGCTGTGGTTTTCTGGGATTACAAGACACATTATGGGATGTGGAAGGCAGACACTATTTCAATGATTGCTATATTGAAGGGGTTGTGGATTTCATCTGTGGTGATAGCGATCTTATTATCGAATAAAATCTATAAAAAAACAAAAAGGCTTTTTAAAAAACCACCGAACGAATTCGTCGGGTGTCGATCGGTGACTCAATCTTGATTTAATTCGGTTCAATCGTTGCTTGTGGCGCTGGCAGGTGTCGTTGGCAATCGTTAACGTGGAGATATTACGTGGATGTCGGGTAGCGGCCATGCACTTCGTGTCGGTAGTCTCGCTGTACGGGAGCTCTACGAGTCTGGCTGTCGACAAGTTTATAATGACCCTGCGAGGTCCCGCATGCGAGTAAAATAATGGCCGCCCAGGCTGCATCATCTTACTTAAAATATGTATATCTGATGTAGTTCGAGAGTTAATAAATTACTCTTTACCAAATATATATCAAAATGTACAATTTTAATACATGTTATACAAAATAAAAATGTCAAAGCCACAATCCGACTTTCTTCTAAATGCGGCCTCTAGTGAGCGATAGTCTCGTGCACTCCTCGTACTGAAATAGTAAATCCTAGATAGAGATTGAGCAAAGCGATAGTGATAATTTTAAATGGAGTTCTTTCGCTGGTGCGCGTCTGTGACAAATAATCACATTCAAGCGGTACATGAACCTACTCGAATGTCTACATGACTAATCCATGTCTGAGTCCTCCACAGACTCCCTCACATATACTTTAAGCGAATGCGAGTAAAATATGTCAGGTTTTAACAAGCTTTTGTTCGAAAACTCCTCTTGGGTATTCGGTAAATACATTGAGCTTCTGCCAAAAATTTGAGTGTGGATATTTCTCGAAAGCAGTCATGGGTCAGCCTCAGAGATGAAGCTTTGTTGGACAACTCTCGGCGTTCTTGAAAAATCTTCCGTCAAATTCTTTGCAAAATTTCGATTTTGCTTTCAATTTCCGTCAAGCACTCACTCCTAATATTCTAGAAGTTCTTTGATAATATGGAATCGTGATCTTGTCACAAAACATTCATGTTAATATATTTGCATGCATATATATTAACATAATTAAATCATAAATCATGTTATGCAAATTATAATTATGCTGCAAATTAGCTCATGGGCTAATTAACCAAAAATCTAAGCAATTCATTTTGAATCATAACACATAAAATTAACACCAAAAATCACACAACTATTCATGTGAATAGTGAAACCCTCGAGGTTAGCGAGTGTTCACTTTGGCCAACTTGAAATTTAAGAGGATTTTCTCCACTCGGTTCAAGGTTTTCAGGGCAGATTTCTTTGCTAAATCAAGCCTCGGAATATCTAATCCATAAACACGGCTCTTGAAGAATATCGCAGTAGGAAAAGATCACTGCCTCTTGGAGTTGAGCATGGCTCTTGGGTGTCGGGCTCAAGAAGGCTAGGGATCTTACTGTGATGACACGGCTAAAATGTTATGGTTGAGTGATACGAGCTTGTTAGCCATGGTCGGTCTGAGGCTACGAGCAGTGGAGAAAAAATCCCAGAATTTGGTGGCGAGTGAAACAGATTCCAACAGGGGTTTCCCATGTTCACATGAATAGTTGTGTGACTGAGTGTGGTATGTGTTGAAATGATTGAATGGTGTTGTGTTGTTAGTAGCCCCCGTGTGACTTATTTTATTGATGGTAATTTTCATAACATGATTTATGTTTAATTATCTTATATATATGCATGCGAATACTATTGCATGAATGTTTGAGATTGACATCATACTATTCATATACTGCCCGAACATCACTGCGATGTATAGTGGCGACGAAATGAAAGAAAACATAAATATTTGTGAAAGGGGTGGCGAGACCCTGGGGAGGATTGTCAACGATTCATCTCGAGAACTGTAACATTTCGGAAAATATCAGCAATTCACCTGGAGGAAGCCAGTCCCAGTGTGTTCTGAGAGAGGCCGACAAAAAGAGCAAAAAGCTTTGTTTAACGAAGATATTTTACTCGCGTCGGCAAATATGAGGAGGTGAGTGGACTTTCGGGACATGGGGTAATCATGTGAACATTGATGGGACCATATGAGCTATGTGTTGTTTTTATGGCATGTGCATACAAATGAGAAATCTGTAGAAGTGTACTCTTGACTGCTGCGCGCTGTCGAGGATCATATTCGGTACATGTGCAGCGCATTAGGACATGACATTTTGTATGGCATGTGTTAAAGTGGCGCTGTATTTTGATATATGTTTGGTAGTGATTTGGCTCTTGAAGACTATTGGCAGACCGATGCGAGGGCGGTGGCTGTTATTTTACTGCGTGGGCTTTGTGTGACCGTGTAAACACCTGTTGGGACATATGTTTTGAGTAGAGCTCCCTGTAAGAGTTATTCGATGATAGGGTTACCGGCTATCCTGAAATCTTCCGGAACAACTGAGGCAATCAGCGGTGCCACGTTTGGAGATCCACGACTTGGCTATCGGAGGCTTTGGTATACGAATACCTGGGGCAGGGACTTGGGCTGGAGGCCATGGTCATGAGGTGTAGGGACATCACAGCTTTGGCGATTCGACCCTTAAACTGTGAACCCGTGCTTTGTTCTTGTAAACCGCCCGTTTTAAAACATTGATAAAAGTGATGAATCATTGGTTGCATTTTGGAGCTTGACGCTAACTGGATCAGTCTTATATGGTTGTGTTTGGTTCTTGGGAAATAAGAAGGAAAAAAAATGATAAGGAAAATGATTTTATATATATATATATATATATATATATATATATGTATATAAACGAGTCGAGCGGGCGGTCGGTTAGTCGGCGGTGACCTTTCGTTTTCTTGTTATTTCCCTTCTTTCTTCACGTTATCCAGTATCTTCCCTCTACTACCCCTTCATTCGTCTTCTTTCTCATTAACCGTAAAACCCGGGAAAAATTCAGTTTTGGAAAGATATGATGGTATTTCGATTGAAAATAAGAAATTCTACGAATCTGGATGGCCAAGCGGATTGCGCGGGTTAAGTCGTACCATGAATCGAAGTGGCTGGAAAAGTTTTGTAGACCGGGAAAATTTCAATTTTCGGAAAAGTAACAGTCATTTCGATAAAATTTAAAATTTTCTAGATCTCGGATGATGAAAGCGGTTTCATAGTTTGGAATGGGTGCGTGAAATCTAGATGCCACGTCGAATTTCGTCGAGTCAAGGCCGGTCGAGATTTGTGCGTTTTAAAATCATAAATTATCGGGTGCGAAGTAAAAAACGGGTTTCAGAGACGTGTGATGTGACAAAAGTCACCTACACATGTACTATTGACACATATTCCAAGATTAGAGATGATGGAAATGGGCCAATTTGGTGTCTGCAAAGTGTCGAGGAAAATAGTAGAAAAAGGACATAAGTGGAAATTTGGAATTTGTTAATGATAATAAGACAAATGTGAATGATTGTCTTCTCCAAAAATTAAAAAAAAGAACCAAATGGGTAGGTGAAATTTGGAGCGGGAGGAGATACGTGGATGAATTTTGTGATTTTTAGAGAGAGAGCACCTTCTCTCTGAGATTAGGAAAATCGAGCGTCGGTTTTCGGCGGAGGCGAAGAAAGTTAACACATCTTTGACGAGGACTACGCTGGGCACCAATTTGGTGGAGTTAGACAACTCCGAAGGTAAGAAATCTTTTTCCTACTTGTGTTAATCTTTGTTGAAATGCGTGTAAATGGTTAGGAATGTTACGTGTTTAGTACATGGCTGGTCTCAAAGCTTTTGAGCAGAGTGAAAGAATTCCTATTTTGAGTGATGACGATAACTTGGGGTTTCTAGCATTCCGCGTGAATAAATGATACGAAATAATTTTGTGTGAGAAATGTGTTTGGTTGAGTGATTCAAAATGAATTGTTCGTGTTTGTTAATTAGCCACGTATGAGGCTAATTTTGGTGTAAATGATGGTGAATTTGCATAACATGTTTTATGTTATTTAATTATGTTAATATATATGCATGTGAATATATTAAGCGTAGGCATTGGAATTGCAGTAAATGCATTTAAGCTATCTTGTTGAGACATATAAGTAATAGGAGTGAGTGCGTGAGGTGGTTCTTGAGAGAATTGTTTCGGAGGGTTGATGATAATAATTATCGGGTGTCCATACAGCATCGGAGGTTGTCCGCGCAATATCGATAGTCGAAGTCGAAGCGGTCGATACCATCGAAGGGTTATCCACAAAATAAGTGTCGGGTATCCACTATTTATATGGAGGGTTTGTGCGGTTAAAAATAATCATTTTGTTTGGAAATGGTTTTAATTCATGTATCAAAATGCATGTTTGAGGAGTCATTGAGGACTAAAGAGGTAAATAGTTGTAAATGAAAAATGAAAGATTAAAGGGTAATCTTAGGTTGTCATCGGAGAAAAATGATGATATAGCTCATACTTAGAACTTGCATGTGTGAAGTCGTGTTATTTCGGGATATGGGATAGGGTGAGTCATATTCTCATCCATGACATGTAGACATTGAGTAGGTTCATGTAATTGCTTGAATGTGATTGTTTGCCATGCTGAATGTGACTTGGGTGGGAGTAACTATGTAGGAAGTGTCTGCGGGGGCTGCTCATGCTGTCGAGGATCACCATTTCGGGAACCGGGAGGCGATGGAAGTAGACTCATTAGGCTAGTGTGAAGAAAAGCCCAGAGTTATTGGCTTTGGTGGTATGTTGTATACATGTATTAGAATGTTGTAATTTTAATATATGTTGTATAAGGTAATTTATTAACTCTTGAACCATGTAATATAGTTGGTTGGGATATTTATTTTGTGAGTATTGATGCAGGGGCCCAAGAGGCCATTATTTTACTCGCATTTGGACCCTGCGTGGTCATTGTAATTGTTGGGACAGGTTGTACTTTGGGTAGAGCTCCCCGTACAAAGAAGACTCTGCCAGATTTTCGTGAGAGGTGTCGGGTTACCCGACATTTACAAGTATTCCACGGGTTGACGGGTTGTCAACGGACACCCCGGTTTTGGGGCGTCACAGCTTGGTATCAGAGCTTAGGTATACGAATACCTAGGGTTTGAGGGATTTGGGCTTAAGTCATGGTCATAAGGTGTAGGAACATCACCACTTGGTGGCTCGATGTTAGAGTTAGGTATGTGATTACCTAGGAAATCACGGGACAAGATTAGAACACTGCATGCACTGTGTTTTATGTGTGATTGGGTGTATAACATGTTGATTGTTATGAATGTATGGTGTGAATGAAATTTTATGCTTGGTGAATAGCATATGAAAGATGTTGAACACTAGGGCCGAGGAATATAACCTTAGGTGTTCAAAAATTTTGGGTAAATAGTCCAGAATTAAATGAAAACAAAAAATGATGTGGAGACATTTTTTTTTAGGTTTTACAGTGTGTAAAACTGAGAAAAAAATGGATAAAATAAATTTTAATAAATTTATTTGGGTTATTGGAAAAGAAAAAAAAAAATATATATATATATATATATATATATATATATATATATATATATATATATATATATATATATATATATATATATATATATATATATATATATATATATATATATATATATATATATATATGGAAGTTTTTTCGATGGCGGGATGAGAAAAATTAAAAAAAAAAAAAAATATATGTGAAGTGAAAAAAAAAAAGCGGGCGGCGGAAATGGGCTACTACCTGAGCTAGGTCCGCGTCTGATGGAAATTGTATCGTGACATAGCAGACTTGGAGTGCAGTTGGCTGGGGAGCGTGTCACGATACAATCGGATTGTATCGTGACAGGCGGTGGCTTGATTGGATGAGGTGTGTCACGATACAACGATTGTATCGTGACAGGAGCGTGGGATGGCCACTAGGTGGTTGTGTCACGATACAGTCCTTGTATCGTGACAAGCGAGCGGCTGGTTGTGGGTATTAATCGCGATCTGATTGATTGTATCGTGGCGAGCGAGAGGTATGGTCATTTGGGCACGTGTCGGCGTCTGACACGGCCGAGCTGCGATGCGACAGAGGCGGGGGCCTAGGTTGCGATACAAATATTTGTCGTCACTGGAGGCTGCGATCTGGCGAGGGCGGGCGACCGCAGGAGCCACGATCTGACCGCCTAGGCTGCGACACGGCCGAACGGCGCTCTGCTTGGCCGGTCTTTGGGCCACGACACGGCGCCACTACACGCCCGCGATATAGCGCGACATCTTGTGCGATCGGCGTGCGGCTTAGGTTTGGGTGTGTCTGGCCGGTGCGCAAGCCCGGTTGGACTCGATCTTGTTTGTTTAGGTCGGCTGTTTGGACCTTGTTCATGAACCTTTGTTCACAAGTTTTTTTTTTTTTAAAGAATAAAATAAAATAAAATGAAATAAAGTCTTTTTAAAATGAAATTTTTGTTGTTGATTATGATTTAATAAAATGAAATTACGTCTTGCATTACCTATAAATGTAAGGACATTGTGTAAGAAATGTTCTCTGTATATGAATAGTGTCTCGGGGCTGTGTTTATGCCTTAGAGATGCTGCATTGGATTTTAATTTGTCATTTAACATGTGTAGATGGCTAGTCGTGGGAGAGGATGTGGGGTGTCCACGGTGCGGTTGAACACCACCGGTGTTGATCGGCGAGCTGCTGGTAGTAGGATTAATGATCACCGTATCGCACATGCATGTGCGATAGTGAGCCGGGGCGGGTCAGAAACTGACCTCAAGCGTTTAGACACCTCATGCTCCGTTAAGCGAAAGAGGGAGGAGTGGATGACATGCGAGGCATCCGGGATGCGGAGTCTTTGGTACTAAGAAAAGAGGAGGTCATCTTCTTCGACCCGGGGGAAAGAGCGAGAAGACCACGTTTTTGCGGATATCGGGGCGGGCGAGAGGTCATCGAGGACGAGGCCGGGGATGGGACATTTGGTCGACGGGGCGGATGATGTGTTATTTACGCGGCGGCACGGACACTTTCGAAGGATTGCCCTGCAAGGCGAGATCCCGGCTGCCGGACACCTCGATCCCGATCGTCGATTGAGGCAATTTAGGGTTGCCGGTCGGAATGGGAAGATGGTATCGCTACCATTGCCAACCTTTAGACATATGTGAGGAGGGATTGCTGAGGCATGGGTGAATGATGTGGGGATCGAGGGTTTGGGACAACGCAATCCCGATTGACGGTAGGACGGGGAGAGGACACGAGTTGTTCCTCCCGCCCCTCCCCAGTATGGATCGAGGAACGATATCGGTTCGAGTGCGCGCGGGAACTGGTGCCCGCCCAGACGGGTCCTGCCCTAGGTCGGGGCGGAGCATAGGTTGGGGGTCGACCGCAGGGGTTTGGTAGGGATTCCCGGGTGGTTGGGCGGAGGGCCGTGTTACCATTCTTGCCGGCTGGGCATATGAAGCGAGATTAATCTAGGAGGCGAGATCTCATGGTGCAATGGTACAGCGTTGGTGGCCCGGACATGCGAGTGCGTTTATACGCATTTGTTTCTAAATGCATCATGTTCATTAATGCATGGCATTGATAGGTTTGGGCTTAGAGGATTAAGGCCTTTAGAAGCAGTGTAAATGTTCTTCCCTAGGATGTGGGGTGAGAGTTGACTTGATAGGTCGGGATTATAAGTTAGAGATCTCCGAGATTCTGCTCATGGTGGACCCCCAGGATTGGGGTGTCACAGTATGGCATCATTGCGTTCATGTGCACGGTAACATCGCGTCGAGTCGGGTGTGGGTGCACGGTATGAGATCGTTAATGAAATTTCTTTGGTAGTGTGAGTTTGGAGTTTGTCTTTGGGACTACGTCCGATGAAGACTCGTAGTTCGAATAAGGAAATGAATAGTAATTAAAGTGTGTTGAAGCGAAGCAAGAAGGGGTCGTTAATCCTAAGGTGAGAAGTGCAGGTTAGGAATTAAAGGAGACCGTGGTAGTATCAGAAAAGGTCTTTGTGTGGGGTGTAGAGGCTAGGGAAGATATCCAGGGCTACGTATTGGGTGTAAGGGCAGGGAGATCCCCGAATTTACGTGCGGGTGTAAGGGCCAGTGGAGATATCAAAATTTACGTATTGGGTGTAAGGGCCAGTGGAGATATCCGAAATTTATGTGTGAAAGTAAGAGGCTGCACAGTGTAGGCCGAAAAGTTATGTTGCTCGAGAGATGAAAACACACGGTCGAGTTATCACTGAGCTTAGAGTTGAGTGATAGAGTCGGGGTGACTGAGATGAGAACACACGGTCAAGTTATCACGTAGACTTAGAGTTGAGTGATATGAGTCAAGAGTGACTCGAGATTTGGATACCCCTTTGGAAATTGCATTGGGTGTGGTGAAGCGAAGGCGAAATTTAAGTATATGGATGTCATTCCATGACATGGATGGGATTGACGGTCCATTGGATTGTATCAATGATTGTGACAGGAAGGTCGTTTACACACCAGCGGGGGTTGTGTAGGGTTACATGTTGTGTGGATTATATCTGGCGTTAGAGGGACATCTTGCCAGCATGCGTCTAGATCGCGGGGTAGCTAGGAAGGCACTTGCCCATGGTGAGAGTCGCCTGCAACAACGGTTCATCGGTGAGTATACATATGGTACCATATGAGGCATTATATGGGAGGCCGTAGATCAGTTATGTTGGGCCAGGAGTGGAGAGCTCGTCAGCTGGTCTTTGTTTTGATTAGAGACACCTCAGAAGGTGAGCTTAATGCGGCCAGCGTCTTCTCGACTCGGAGTCGGCTGGAAGAGTTATGTTGATGTGCGACGTCGGCCCTTAGAGTTCGAGGTTGGGGATCACGTCTTCTTGAAGGTGATGCCTGAGAGAGTGGTCGGGTTCGTGACGAGGGAAAGGCATCGCAGGTTCATTGGACCTTCGAGAGATGCTCGAGGGTAGGCATGGCGTGCGGTTGACTGCAGCCCGGCATGTTAGGTGTGCGCAGAGGTATTTCCGTCTCCGTGCCTCGGGTATGCTCGAGATCCTGGCTGTGTAGTGGTTGGGGAGAGATTGAGGTTGACATTGATGGGACCTTCGGGAGGGACGGCGTGCATTATGGATAGCCGTGATCGGGTTTCTTACGACCTTAAGACCGTGAGAGTGAAATGAGGGTGTTATGGCAGCGAGGGAGTGGAGAGTCGTGGAAGTGCGAGGGAACGATCGGGTAGCTGTCTCTTCTTGTTTAGGGATGAAGGTACATTGATTTAGTCGTTTATTCTTAAATGACTAGTTTACATGCATGGGTAGTCTGCGTTCCATATGCATGTGAATGGTTGTCGATTAATACAGAATTTGGAATGAAATTCCCTTTTGAAGAATGTAAGACCGAGAAAATTCGATTTTAGAAAAAGGGGGCAACGGTCATTTTGGTAAAAATTCGAAATTTTTCTAGATCTCGGATGATAAAAGCAGTTTCACTGTTGGAATAGATGCGCGAGGAAATCTAGCTTCTACGTCGAATTTTGTGAATTCGAGACGGTCGAAATTTGCACGTTTTCGAGGCAGGGTATCGGGTCTTGAAGTAAAAAGCGGGTTTGAAGGCGTGTTATCAGGCAAAGTCACCTACTACATGTACTCTTGTGACACATATTGCAAGATTAGAGAGATAATGGAAATGGACGGCCGAGATTGTACCAAGTGTCAAAATAGTGGAAAAAGGGGACATAAGTGGAAATTTGGAATTTGTTAATGATAATAAGACAAATGTGAATGGTTGTCTTCTCCAAAAATTAAAAGAACCAAATGGGCGTGAAATTTTGAGCGGGAGGGAGATGCGTTAGCTGAATTTTTGTAATTTTTTTTAGAGAGAGCACCTTCTCTCTGGGATTACGGAAAATCAAGCCAATTCGGTTTTCAGCAGACCGAAGAAAAGTTGCTCTATCTGAGAGAAGGACTACTCGTGGGCTTGATTTGGTGGAGTTCCGACAACTCCAAGAGGTAGGGATATTTTCCTACTTGTGTTAATCTTTGTTTAAGAGCCATGTAAATGGTTAGGAATGTTCTGAGGCTTGTTTTAGTCTTAAACACGGTCTCAAAAGCTTTGAACCGAGTGAGAAAATTCCTATTTTGAGTGGTCATGAACAGTAACTTGAGGGTTTCTTGTTCCACACGAAGATAGTAATCTGAAATAATTTTGTGTGAAAATGTGTTTGGTTGAGTGATTCAAAATGAATTGCTCGTGTTTGTTAATTATTAGCCCATGTAGGCTAATTTTGGTGTAATTGATGGTGAATTTGTATATAACATGTTTTATGTGATTTAATTATGTTAATATATATGCATGTGAATATATTAGCATGAGCGTGTGGAATTGACATCATGTTCCATATGCCTTTGAGGGCACCACACAGAAACCCCGATAGGTGAGTGCATGAGGTGGTTTCTTAGAGAGAATTGTTTGGAGGTTGACCTGATAATAATAATTATCGGAGTGTGTCCATTACAACATCGGAGGGTTGTCCATATAATATCAATCATTGGTCGGTCCAGGTGATATACATCGGTTATCACAAATAGATTATCGAATGCGTCCTTATTTATATCGGAGGGTTGTCCACGGTTAAAACCAAATACCTTTGTTTGGAAATGGTTTTCATTCAAGGAAAAATGCATGTTTGAGGGATTCATTGAGGACTCGAGGTAAATGGTTGTAAATGAAAAATGAAAAGATTAAGAGTAATCTTGGGTTGTCATCGGAAAAATGACAGTAGCTCATACTTGGCAACTTGCATGTGTGAGGGAGTCGGTGAGGACTTGGGATATGGGATAGGGTGAGTCACATTCTCATCCATGACATGTAGACATTCGAGTAGGTTCATGTAATTGCTTGAATGTGATTGTTTGCCATGCATGTGCACTTAGATGGGGAGTAACCCATGTAGGAAATTATCTCTACTGGGCTTTGCTGAGTTGTGGCTTTGGTGGTTATGTTGTATACATGTATTAGATGTTGTAATTTTAATATATGTTGTATAAGAGTGATTTATTAACTCTTGAACCATGTAATATAGTTAGTTGTGATATTTATTTTGTGAGTATTGATGCGAGTGAATCACGAATTTATTTTACTCGCATTTGGACCACTGTGTGGTCATTGTAATTTAATACGATACATGTTGTACTGGGTAGAGCTCCCCATACAAAGAAGACTACGCTTGATTTTCGTGAGGTGTGGGTTACGGAGCATTTCTGGTAGCGGGTTGACGAGGTTGTCGGCGGACACCGTTTTGGGGCGTCATAAGTTCGTCAGATGCGAGACGATCGGAATTTTTCGATTTTTGGGTGATAAGTTGTCGATGACTCAAAAGGAAGAGATTTTAATCTGAAAAGTCGAAATGACTTGGATTAAGTTCATTTTAAAATAAAATGAGCGAAAGAAATAGGGTTATTTTTAGAGCGAGAAGCAGAACTGAATAAAATAATATGAACAATGTATTCAAAATAATAATAATATTAATAAGAATAATAAATATAAAAAATAATAATAAAATAAATAAAGTCAAAAAGAGGGACGAATGGACGGGGGAGAGAGGGGGAGCGTAAGAGAGATTTTTATTTTTTATTTTTTCTTATCTTTGCTTCTTTCTTAGATGTGGAAGTAGGCGTGGTTTTATCGGGGCTGAAGGCAAAGTTGATCACGCGGTGAGGGCTCTGATAGTGCAAATCTGGGGATTTCATCAAACTCCACGAGGTAGAAATTTTTTTCTCTGCTTGTGTTATTTCTAGCCTAAAGGTTATTTAATGGCTTGGGATTGGCTTAGAGGCCGTGAAAGGCCGTAAATTTAAGTCTCAAAATTTTGGGACTAAGTGTAGAAATTTTTAGGAATTTTTGGGACTATTTTCGGATAGTTCGGGCTGAATTTCGGGACTGTTTTTGGACAGTTCGGGCTGAATACAGGCCAATCCTCGAGACGGTCGAGCAGGATTTTCGGGCAGTCGAGCTGTGTTGAATTTGGTTTGATCCGGGGTTGATATCTTTGGGTTTTGTGGTGTGTTTTTGTATCAATGAATTCGGTGATGGGCGTAGATGGGCCAAAGGTCTTGATTTTTATGGGTTGAGATTTAGGCCATTTGCTTGATGTATTGAAAAAATGAATAACATGTTGTTTGTTTGTGAAGTTTGTTAATATATACATGCTTAAATATATTAACATGAATTGTTGTGAAATGACATATTGCATTCATATGCACTGGGGCACCTAGAACCGTAGGTGTGAGTACATGACATGTTTTTCGGAGGGTTGACTCATAATTGATTATCGGAGTATGTCCATAAACGAATAAAAATCTAAGGGCTGTCAAAGACAATTATATTGGAAAGTTGTCCGAAGAATTGCTTTGGAAAGTTGTCCAACAGTTAACGTCGGAGGATGTCCAATGGATTGTTTCGGAGGATTGGCCGACAATTCGCCTGGAGGATTAATCAGCGTATTTGATCGGAGGAGGTTGTCAAAAAGAATTTTCATCGAATCGAATAATGTGTTTTCAAGAACAAAACCTTTTATTTTGAAAGCATTGTTTTCTCACACTTGACATACCATGCGTGAAGGAGGGCTCGAGATGTGTGGGAAAGGGTAGTCACATTCTCATCCATAACATGTAGACATTTGGTAGGGACATACATGTTTTGGCGAGATGTGTGGTCCTGGCTCGAATGATGATTAGTGCGGGTATGGTATAGATAAAATGTGTTTTTTCTTTGTGCAATGACACACTTTCGAGACCTGATAGGAGTTATGTCGGGTGTCGGAATGACATTTTGTGTGAGCAGTGTTTTAGCACCTCAACGATGTTTTTGCTCAAATGCTAGGTACCAAAATGGGTGTCATTTTAATAATTCAATGTTTCTTATTAAAAATTATAATCAAACTTGCCAAATATGGGATGAATATGGCTGGGTTGAGAGGAACCGGTAGCCACCAGCCGTGATACTGCGACCTCTCCACCATTCTCTCAAAGATTTGCCAAATACTTACCCCAAAACCTTGGATATCATTTAGCCACCTCAATTGGAACCAAATTTTTTGTCTTTGAGGTGTCATTTTAGCGGTTATGGGGATAGTGGCGCGATACTTGGCTAAAATTGGAGTTCTTTCTTATGTCTGACAACCAAATAAATGATACAAAAAAGCTTTTATACATATCTGACGTATTCACAAAAACTTTTGTAGAATCACTTTTCAATTCTCATGCACTGTTTGGCGGTCTTTTAAAAGCTAATTTTTAGACCTATAAACACTTTTAAGTATTTCTATGACAAAAAAGGCGTTTGGTAATATTTTCAAAAGCGCACTAAAGTTAAAAAGAAACACTTGGAGTCTTCTTTTATTTTTGAGAAGCTTATGGGAGGTGTTTTTTAAAAAAAAACACTTTAAATTTGTTGGATATTCTAAAATGCCTATAGCATCCTTAAATATCTATTTATTTTATTTAAAAATACGCATAATATCATATACTTTTAAAAATTCAAACAATTTAAATATTTTTGTAAATATTTAAAATTATATATCTAATTTTTTTTATAAAAATAATTATTTTAATTTTTATTATTTATTTTGCATATGTTTATTAATTAATTCAAATCTTTTTATAAATCTTTTATATTGTATATGTTTTAATCACTAATTCACTTATTTCTATAAATATTTAAAGAAATTTTTATAATCATAAAAAATAGTTGATTTAGAGTTTTATTAATATAAATTTACATATGTATTTATTTATTTATTATGATATCCTATTTTTATAATTAATTTTTTTTTTTTTGTAATTTTAATGATACAAAATCGTTTTTATACATATGAGACATGTTACAAAAAAGATTATTATAAAAACGTTTATGATAAAAACGTTGTTAGAAAAAACGTTTTTATTAGAAGTCTGTGTTACAAGAAGCAGTATCAAACTGATATGAACATAGCCTAAAACTATGAAAGAACCTTTATTGATAGTTGATTTCAGATTTCATTGTCAAATTTCTTTTTAAATTACCTTTATCCAAATTTTAAGATTTCATTTCAAATTTAAATGTTTAAATCATTTATTTGTAAATCAATCTACTTTAATTTATAGCTTTTGAAAATTGTTTTATTTTAAAATGAGAAAAAAAAGAAAAATGTGTTTAATTTTAGTTTTCTTCTAAGCTACAAAGCATTAAATTTAAGAATAAAAAAGTTTTTTAAAGAACACATAAAGGTTTTTTAACTATTCTCGCCATAACTTGAGCATGCATAGCTTCTCTTTCTATTTTTCTATATTTTCTCAGTATCTTCGTTCTCACAGTCTTCCACGAACCTAAAGCCACAGCTTTCGAAAACCACAACTCATGATTCTAATCCCCTTCATTTGTTTCTTTTTCTGTGTTCGTGTTGGGAAGAGATTCACTTGATTATTGGTTGACACAGTGGGTGCTCGGTGAGGATCATTTATGGTTTGTACTTCTTATTTTAGGGTTTAATTTCGTTGGTTGTTCATGGCTGATTCTCTGCTTGGTTGATGAAAAGATGAAGAAAGGGGTGGTAGAGAGGAGGAGAATTTTGAGGGTTGGGTCGATTAAAGTAGCCGATGGGAGTGGCCGTGAGAGGGCTGTCCTTGGGGTTTCCATAAGCGAGCGGGCGGCTTCGCGGGAGACGGAAGAAGGATGAATCAAAATCGGGGGATCTGACAATGCTAGGCACGACGGTCTGCGACTCAGCGATTTTCGCTTCCCTTATTAACTACACTCCTACTGTATGAATTTTTTTTGTTGTCTTAAAAATTATTTCTTTATCTATTTTTTGAATTCTTATTCTTTTCTGTATTTTTTTGTTTGTTTTTTTTTTTTTTAAAGATTTCAAACGAACTGGTGGAGCATTATTTAGGCAAAAGTGGTTTTGGTGTCACGATGTTACCATTTGTAAGCAATTTTCCTTCTTGTTCTTATTTTCTATTGCACCTTTGTTTTATGTGTTCGTTTATTTGCCCCATTTGGTGTCTAAGAAAACCGAGGATTTTTGTTATTTTATTGTTTCTATTTTTATTTATTTTTAATTCTATTAGGTATTTTTAATTCTATTGTTTCCAAAATTGCTTTTGAAGGACTAAGCCATTGCCTGTATTAGGTTGTATTTGTTTGTGTTGTGATCAAAGAGTGATGAGGATTCACCACTTTTGTATTTTTCTTGTTTCTCATAAACATGGCAATGGATTATGTGTCCATTGTCATGACAATTGAGAAAAACTGATCATAACGATTCTTATCCACCCCATTTAAGGCTTTCTTTATAACTTATTTTAACTCACCATCTTATAATCCATAAGTCTACTCTATATTTATAAGTTTTTTGAACTCTTATATTTGGAAATTTCGCATAACAATTCAACATTATAGTATCATGTAATGCTCCATTATTTTGAATTTAGTTCAGTAGATTCACATTCATGGGCTGCTTTTCCAGGAAACAGAAAATGAGATTTGTCTTATTTCACTGGATACAAGTTTTAGTGATATCTCATTTACCACAAAAGTTTTAATGATTATCGAGAGAGTTCAAATAATGTACAGTGTGTTTTGCTCCATAATCATGTTTACTTGATAATGTACATGTAGCTTAAACAATGTAGACAAAGAAAATCGTCATGAGATTCGGAAGTAAGACTATGCTTTCACCTACTTTTCCACGTAATTTGATTTACTTTGGGAAAAATTCGAGACATATGCATGCAAAATTGATTTGCTAAGTTGGGATTTGCTATTTCTTTTCTTCTATTTTTCCTAATGTCCCTCTATTTTGGTCCATATGCATCCCGTTTTCGTCCACTGGAAACTTTCATATAAGTTAATGAATTAAGTTGTAGGCTGCTCAAATTTCTATTACCACTAAAATAATTTGATTTTCACAGATTCTTGTTTGAGAATGTACTTCATTGTGAAATATTTTGGTTTGTGGCTTTGTTGGTTGTGTTATTACTTTCTTTCGCCAAAGACTTAGACTACTATATTCTTTAAATAAAAAACAGAAGTGCAATTTAAAATTAACACTCTTTGGTTGTAAGTAAAAAGAAAGGAAATGATGAGGTTATAACCTAATTTGGAGGATGATGATTTTTTAAAATAAGTGAGCACTATGATGTGTTGTCATGTCAGTTGGATGAAGTGCCCTTTGTTTTTGCGAAATTAGACTAATCATTTGCCACTCAGTTTGTTCTTGAGGAGTAGCAAGTGTGCTGTAGTATGTTTAAATTCTAGTTTTTTTTTTACGGGATGTGTAAATTCTAGTTATGCTTGTGTGATGTAATTTAAGGCTTTTCTATTGTATGGAACTATGTTCATGGATGCCTAGAAGAACTTATGTTTTCTAAAAGAGGACTAGGGAACTAGTGGTATGTGTGGGGAAATTGTGGATGTAAAGTCAATTTTTTTATGTAGGGTTCTTATCAATGGAGGCGAACTAAATGAGATGGTGAGGTGCTGACATTTTAAGAGAATGGGTGGAGTAGAGTGAGAGGTAAGAGGGAATTGGAGAAAATGGTAGTGAAAATAAAGAAGAAAGATTAAGAGATTTGGAAAATCTTTTCTTCTTTTGTTGGATTATAAACCTTTCTATTGTTCAGAAAGAATGTTTCTATATTGTTCCAATGTTGAGATGCATTAAGTCCATTCGAGTCTCTTTGCCTTGATAGGTAGATTTATTAAGTCTAGGTGTCACATTTAAGGGGGTGTAGGAAATTACTTACTAAAAGTATGATGAAGGAAACATCTTCCTCCTGATAGGGCAAAACCACAAATCCTCTTCGTAGTACTAAGTACGACCTTCACTAAAAAATAAGGACAAACTTCTGAAGCATATGCCATAGGCAAACATTTATGTATCACAGTTTATCCGGGTAACCTACCTTTCCTTTGAGTTATGCCTGTTGTCCGGTTTGATGTAGCGATATGCAAAGGAGCTATGTAGAGAAATATATGGATATGTTTCAATACCTTGGAGATTACATGTGGGATGCACTACATGTTATGTTAGTCGAGACTGGTCTAGAGCATGTGCATCTTGTAATTGGTACTATCTTAATGAAGCTCATATGACATATATTAGGCACATTCCAAACCATGTGGATTTTAATTAGAACTGATGAAGATGAATTTTTAAGATATACATCAAGAAATAATAATTTGTATGCATTGTAATTAGAGACAATTAGGTTTGGTTGCTTGTTATTGATGGATGATAATTGAAAATTGTTTTAGGATCTAAAAATTTATGACTATTATCATGTTTATTAGGAAGCTAATAGAGCTGCAGATTATGTAACTGAGAAAGATATTGGCATTATAGATTCAATAAATACGAAGTCAAATTTTCCTAAGGATGTTTCAAATTTTAGTTTGAAGATTGTATGACTCTTCCTTGATCGTTTTTGGCTTTTTGCAAAGTTTTGTTCCTTAGTCTCCTTCCATTTGGAGAATTGACTAGGGAAGAAGGTCATTGATAAGAAGGTGGGTGATCTTACGCCCAGGGACCCCATAGATCACCAACCAGGTCTGGGGTGGGCCCTCTCTTGGATATCCCCCTGCTCCCACAGGGGTTCCTTTCGCCTCGCGAGGATCGGGCCGTCACGAGCTTAAGGTCCTTAGGGAACCATCCTTGCTACCAACTGAGCTACTACCGGAAGCGGTGACGGTGGGGTCCTCACAATAAAAGGCGCCTTTTTATTGTGAGGTCCTTCGAACTACCGCGAGTGGAGCCCATGTGCCCCAGGTCCTTAGATGGTTCTCCTCCTCCTTGGATATCCCCCTTGCTCCACGGGTTCTTTCACCTCATGAGGGTTCGGGCAGTCACGAAACTTAGGTGACACACCCCACCTACCGTGAAGCCGGCGTGCGCCCTCTGAGAAATCCTGGCAGTTACCTCCCAACGACTAGAAATCCACTGTGAAGCGGCCGTATTGCCTTAAACCTCTATCAAAATTTTCTTTTAATTTATAACTTAGGATTTGGTAGAATCTTAGCGGCGGAAAAACATCGTGACATGGCCAATTTTTATAGTCTAAATTCAAATCCTGTATACATTCAATTTACTATATCAAATATCCAAACATGGCAACCTGACATACCAACGCATTCTCCTGACTAGCTATGTATACATATGTCCCATTATACATATTGAAAGTATGTTCTTACAAAATATAATTCTTAATTACTATTTGACATAGCGATGTCGGGACCAATCCTATTGTGCTCAGGCGTCTTGCGTACACATGCTGGAAAATAGTTTTAAAATGAAACTAATGAGCTAAAACGAGCTCAGTGAGTGTATCTTTTATAAAGGTTTGCTTTTCCGGAAACATCTCAAAAATGTAAAACTCTCTTTTACAATTATTTTCCAGAAGCTTTTCTTTGCTTTGCTTGCTTTAAAAGTTTCTAAAACTTTTCTTTGCTTGCTTACTTTTGTACTTGCTTGCTTTATTTTGCTTTTCTTTAAAAGCTTGTAAAACTCTTATTTCATGCTTGCTTAGAAGTTTATAAAACTTCTAATAAATTTTCTTGCTTGCTTGCTTTATCATGCTTGAAAAGTTTAAAACCTTTATGAACATTTCTTTAAAAAGTTTCTCCAAACTTTTTCATAAAAATGGGAGCTTGAGCTCAACCACATGCTTTGAAAATAAAGCCACGGGAGCTTGGCTCCAGCGGAGTAGTTTGAAGTCTAAGCGGGAGCTTGGCTGTGGGTTGCTTTAAAACTACTCAGGAAGCGTGGCGGTAGGGAGCGATGGTTGATTTTCAAAGCAGTATCATGCTTATAATAAAACATCGACCAATGGAGGCCTATTTTGCTTATCATGCCCTAGTGAACACGGAACACAGTAACTGGCCAGTCTTAGGTGGAAGGACGCTGTCCAGCGTCACCTTTTTCATTCAGGTGAATATGGTGGAATTGACCTGGATGTGCATCATCACCATGCTTAGTTAGAGCTCCTTAACCTTATATACTGTATGCGTGCCCGGTCTCCTTTAAATGCATGATGTATGTCTAAGTTTAGGCCAGGGCAACCTGGTATGTGAAATCTAACACCGGGTACGTGCGGGATACCTCTACGACCGGTTCTTGCTTAAGCGGGAAGGCCTTGTTTTCACAACCTTTAATTGCTTACTTGCTTGCTTTAACTGCTGTAAATGGTTTGCGGCTTTGAAACCGTTTGCTTTGCTTGAAAAATGGTTTAATTATTCAAAACCATTTGCTTAGTTGCTTGCTTGCTTCAAATGGATTAACTTTTTCAAAAAACCATTTACTTGCTTAATTATGGTTTCTGATTTTAAAACAATGCTTGCTTTTTCAAATGGTTTAACTCAAAACCATTTGCTTGCTTTTATCACCATTTCTTGCTTCTTACTTGAAATGGTTTGCATTCAAAACCGCAAAATACCGATTAATAAACAATTTGTAATAATAATAATAATAATACACTAGTATTTGGAAAATGGTTTAGAACAACGACGGTAGATACTTGGCGGTGTAAAATGAATGCCCTAGAGTGCGCAAGTGCACGCGTAGCCCCAAGTAATATAGTGTGCCAATGTACGGATATCGATCCAGGGAAGGTAAGCGAATGCAGGAGGTTCTGCTTTTCAGACAATATCTGAATAAAGGGTTTTAGGGTAAAGATTAAATAAGGAAGCTATGACTAAACTGTGATTTTAGTGAATTAATGGTGTTTGGCGCACAGGGTTAAATAAGCCCCTATCACGTTCAATGGATTACTTTACCCCAAAGATGTTGTTATTCAATCTGTTCGTAATATGTCAATTGGTGAGGTGATCTTGCCTGCGAGATATCCTCTCTAGGAGTATATCAGCCTATCTCGTGAATAAATTGATATATCTCTATCTTGACTCGGTATTAGAGATGCTTAAACGTTCTAACCCCAAATACCACCTTCGGGTTAGGAATATCTCTATTAACCCGAATGGCTAAAAGTACTCTACCCGGATCACTGAATACCCTCATCTCTCGAATCTCGGATCTCCAGTGCGATTATGCTAACATTGGCCAGACATTAACATATAATTAAAATGCAGGTATAGAGTAGATATAACAAATTATTAACAACTGAATAACATGAAAGGTTAAACTTTAATCCATTGTTCGTGACAGGGTTTGATGTAACCCTAGAAAGAAATCTAGAACATAATGAGAGAAAAGATGAAAGTGTTTAATAAAGAAAACATTGTTCTAAGATAGGAAATATCACGAAAAGTGAAAAGCGTTACAATCCCGAGCACTTCCTCGAAATTAGTGTCCTCTTGCTCTCGAAGCACAGTACTCCAGTTCGTGCGCTTCCTATCTCTCATTACGAACCACGATTTGCTTTTAATGATGAGGCAGATTTTGGCGATGTCGCGGCGTGGTGGCGTCGCGGCATTAATGCTGTCGCGGCGGTGTCAGCGATGTGGCGATCACTTCCTTGTTTGCTCCTCCTTGTTCCAAAGCGCTTCCAAAGTTACTCTTTATGCTCAACGAACTTTGTAATCACACAAACACGAAATCGGGAATAGCCCCAAAAAACTATACCATTATTATAAAATAAATGTGAAAATGACGAGACGCGCAAGTGTAAGATGAGTGTTTTAGGCACTCATCGCACCCCCAAACTTAGTTTCTTGCTTGATATCAAGCAGAAGCGGGCTCTAAACGAGGGCCTTTTGAGCATAATATAACAAACACTATACGATGTGCACATCTTTGAAAAATAAGGGATCAATTTGGATTAACTCACATACCTTGTTTTTTTCTCGTGTTCGATGAAGTCATCTGAGATATTTGACTTTCGGTAGAGATTCGATTGAATGGAAGTGAAATGACTAGTGCATCAAATCCCATGGTGTTCAATAGCCTTTCCCAAAATCCCTATGTGCTTATAATTGAATGACCTCCGGGATATGTCTAGGTCAGATGCCCCCCCAGGCAGCTCAACCTACCTATTAGGAAGCGGCCCAGACCAAGGATAGAACCATACCCATTTATTTATGTCCTCAAACTTAGAAATTTCCTCGTGCCTAAAACAAAATGGAGGGAAGACCTAGTGCCAGGGTTTTAGTCGAGTGTTCTGTAGCGAGGATCGTGGTGACTCCCACCGGTTAGTTAGGGCACCGGGCATTCAATTCCCCTTGAGCTTCACCGAACACTCAACCAGACTCAGCGGCCTAAGTTCAACGTGAATGATCCATCTTACGTGTCCCATGTAGCGGGCGGTGAAGTCAATAGCTCGGCCGAGTTGGCTCGGGCATTAGGCTTTGATAGGCCCCTCGGTATGCCGGGATTCGGGTTAGGATGATCAGCTTATTCTGTCATATACTATTTTTGTCATTTTTTTCTTTTTCTATTGTTTTTGTATTTTCTCTTTTTTGATTTGAACTCCAATGGCACTCCTCTTTTGATTAGGTGTCCCATCACTTGATGGTTCGATCTCCCTAGGTTGATCGAACTTTAGTAGTTAGTTCGGCACTTGTATGCTCTGAAAGTCTGCCCAGTGTGTGAGTGCGATAGAGTTTTTGTTTGGTTTCTTGACTACGGGATTGATTCACTAACCCTTTTCAACTATTCAATCCTAATTGCAGAGCACATCAAGCAAATGTATGCATTTGAACAATTTTATAGAACTCAATCCAAAATTGATCTGATTTTCAACATGGCCTGAATGTATCACAATTACTAAATGCAAAAAATGTCCACAAATATGATCAAGCGACTAACACATGACTCATGAACATGAGAAAGTGCGATGTAAAATAAAACTAAAACAAAACACACACTAATATGCGAAACCTGATAAAAATCGACACTCTTTAGACGAGCATAATAAACAAAACTGCAAAACATAATACCCGATCATAATCTTGATCATCACACCCCCCAAACAAAATATCCAGTGTCCCCACTGGCAGAATAAAAAACGTAGAGGGTAAGAGAACTCCCCTGAATATCACTGCGATGGTGGTGGTGGTGGATGGTGAAAGCGAAGGCGAGCGAAATGGCTCACGTAGGCTAGTGTTAGTAGAATGATGGCCTAATTGGCCCCGAGCGGTCAGCATATCGACCGCCTTGATGCCTCCATGTCACGTGGCCAACGAGGTTCAGTTATCTGGGTCATCCGGAAGGCGTCAAGCCGCTCGATGAGTGCGAGCAGGGTCTCGAGATATGGTGAAGGACTAGGAGGGTGAGCGCATGTGTGGTTGGTGGAGTGGTGGGGCGGGCTGGGATAGGGATGGAGGTGGGTGGGGCCCGATGGACTCGAAAGCACCTAAATGAGACCTTCGAAAACCCTAATGGAACTAGCTAACCCAAAATGAGGGACTACTATTACTGAAAACTAGAATCTAGTCACCTTGAAAGCAACAAGCCCGAACCTAGACTCTTTGTACCCGAGGCTAGAATCGGGTACCTGGGTGGTAGGATACCACTAGGACCAGCGCGGAAGGGTGACTACGGTGGTCGACGGCGGTCGGGTGGTCTCAGACCGATGTGATGAGAGCTCCAACAGGTCCGGTGAAAGCTGGGATGCGGGGGCTCCTAGGGTTGGAGTAGAGTGGAAATGCGGTGAGTGTGGAAAGTGAGACCATTCTTGAAATTTAAGCGAGGAGTCCGCGTCGCGGCGTGCGGGACCACGTCGCTGGCGTGGCGAAGAATAACGCAAATAGCGTCGCGGCGTGCGGGACCGCGTCGCGATGACGAGGAGGGCTTCATAAGTGGCGTCAGCGGCGTGAGAATACCGCGTCAGCGGCGTGGCGAGGAGGAGTGTTAAAGCGCGTCGCGACGTGAAAATCCACGTCGCGATGGCGGTAGATGAAATTTTGGCGTCGCGGCGATGGAATCACCGCGTCAGCGACGTGACGAAAACTAAAAAAATGACGTCGCGACGTGAAATCTCACGTCGCGACGTGGCAGAGAGCAAAATGACGTCGCGGCGTGAAATCTCACGTCGCGACGTGGAAGAGAAGGTCTCCCCAGATAATTTATATGCCAAAACCTCGATTTTGAGGAACTCTCCACTTGTAAACTTCCCTTTCGGACTTTGAACCCTCTGCGAGCCTGGGACTTACACCTCAGTCCTACGAAATTAAACGTAGCGAAACAACGATCATGGATCTGTTAAGAATTGGCAATTGAAAACAACAATGGTAGTAAAAACTCCAAAAACAAAGTTTTAAACTTGGGTTGCCTCCCCAAGCGTATGTTTACGTCGTTAGCTCGGCGACCACAGATCTGCGTGTGATGCTTAGAAAGAAGCGGGGTCTTACGCATCTCACTATAATGCTCCTACTCCATTCTCAGGTGGGTGAAATATTCTTGATCATCCCCTTTCCATCTCGATGTCGTTAAATGCGGAGTCATAGGCCTATATGAAGTTTTTCGCATCATCTGCAAACTCTACGTAGTAATGAAGTTGCGAGATATCTTCATTTGGATAGATCATGCGGGTTGCTTGGTGGGTTGGAAAACATGGAAAGTGATCTCGTCTCCTTGGACTCTTAGTTTGAGTTCCCCTTCTTTTTATTGATCGGGCTTTTCTGTGGCTAGGAAAGGTCTACCAGGCGTATGATGAGGCTGAGTCGTCCTCATCCATGTCTAGAATGACAAAGTCGGTACGGAAGGACTAACTTACCAACTTTTACTAGCACATTTTTCGACTATGCCTCGAGGGTGTTGGTAGGACTGTCCATGAAGTTGGCCCAGTTGTAGTCGATTTAGGTTCTCCGACTTTAGCCTTTTAAACATCGGCAATCGGCATCAAGTTTGTAAGCAAATAAGTCTGAGCTTTTCCGGATGCACGGTTCCTATAGAGAGCGAGGTATAGCAAATTACGGATCTTGAAGTTCGGGAGGCTTTGCGGGATAGCCTTGCATTCCTCGATTAAGGCAATGGTCCCATACTCTTCCAATTTCTTCTTACTTGCCAGATCTTTTTCATGAATTTCACATAGCAGCATGTTCTCTAATGCTTCCAAAAATGGTATAATATCACGGTTTCTTGAAGATGTCAAGAAACTGCGGCTAACTTCTCAGTTACCTTCTTGACCTGCGAAGTGCAGGATTGGTATGAGTTCTTACGTTTGTACGTTTCTCGGTTTCTTCCACCTTTTATTATCCTTAGCGCCTCATCTCGTAGTTTGCTCCATTTTTCATCGGTCGTCGGGATACTTTGGTCTGCTCTTTAATTTTCAATTCTCTTACCTTCAAGCTGCTGACCTCAGAGATTTCAACTCTTTTCCACTCCTTAGAGTGATGGCCTTGCAGTACTCTTTTCCTTCTCCTCTAGGGTTTACCTCAGAATTGCTTGGCAATGATCCCGGCTGCTTTTCTGCCAACAGATTGGCCATTTGCCCCATTTGAATCTCTAAATTTCTCGTATGTAGCTTGATTGTTCAATTGGGTTGCTGTTCTTTATGTTCGTAGTCTCGTTCATGAGGCAGCGGAATGAGAAGTTAACATACATTGCTGAGCTTGCTCTAAATCCAGCTTCTTTTCAGGGGGTGGTTCATTAGCTCGGTTCGATTCGTCTTTGTTAAGTTGTTCGCCACCCGTACCGCCGGTTGTTTGGGTATTCGGTCCCGGTTAGTCGCCACCCTTGACCTTGATTTTGATTAGGGTGGTGTTACCCCATACGGTCCTTCTTCTTGTGATTGATACGATTAAATTTCGACACGTCTTGGGGCTTGCTCAGCAGGGTTTCTGTTGACGTCACACTCTATCTTTTGTCCTCACGAATTCACACAACTCCCATGGAGTGATGCAGCCTTAGCATGTCTTTGTTCCCTGCTTGCCTATTTAGGCATTATTCGGTGAGCCACATGATTTACCAGTTATTGAGGATGCATTGTGCATTGCCACCCATAGTGTTCTTGGTGTAGCCTTCTCTCTAGGCCATGATTGGTATTGGTTAAACATCTTCCAATATCTCATACGCTGATGTGGGTTTCTTCATCAATGATCCTCGGTGAGGCATCTATCATTGTTAGTTGTATTTTCTCGGACCATTGTAGAAGGTGTGGACTTGCATCAAATACACGGTTGGTCGGTGGTGAGGACCTTCCTGATAATTCATGGAACACGTCCCATGCCTGCGCCGGGTTCTCCCCTCTAATTGATAAGCGGTGTTGATCTCTTGCCTGAGTTGTGCAATCTTGAGTGGAAGAACTTGGTCGAAAACTTTTCTGTACTAACTCGTTCCATGTAGTAATGGAGTGCGGTGGTGGCCCCAGTTAGCGATGTTTTGGCTTCATCACAGTGAGTGGGAATACTTAGTAGTCTTATAGGGCTATTGGTGACTCGGGTTGTACTTAATGTTGTCGTTAAACTTCGAGGAAGTTAGTCAAATGCATGTTCGGGTTCTCATGGGGTAGTCCGTAGATGATATGTTCACAGGCATTTGTCTTTGTGGTGACTTGATTCAAAATTGTTTGCTTGAATTGGCGTGATACGATCGGCTGTGCGAGCAACATTAGAGAGTGGGCGAACCATCTAATAGCATGTCACCGGATCGTCATTGTGCAAGATAGCTGGCGGCTTGATTTCTAATTCGACTTCTCTGTGATTGATTTGTTGCGCGAAATCTTGTTCTGGTGTTTTCATGACTATTGGAGTTACTGCATTACATTCTCTGTTCTCGTGCCGTCATGTGAAATCTTTACGGCTCCGGATCTACTAAGTGTTGATTCGTCCGGTTTCTTTGTCGCATGTACTCACTTAAAGCACATGCTGATAACACACTGACTAACAAAGCCAATTCACAGTGCATAAAATAGCAAAATAAAAAGAAAAATTCAGAATATTATCTATATGCTTACTTCTACCATATCAAATTAAACCTTTCCGTGAATGGCATCAAAAACAGCCGGGCCGATAGCGGTGTATAAATGAATGCCTAAGTGTGCGCAAGTGCAAATTGTATTACAGTAATATAGTGTACTTAGTAATACGGATGCTCGATCCACGGGGAAGGTAAGCTGAATACGGAGTTGCTTGGTGATATACGAATAAGGGTTTTAGGGTAAAAATTAAATAAGGAAACTGCAACTAAACTATTGATTTTAGTGAATTAATGGTGTTGGCGCCTAGGGTTAAATCGCCCCTATCCGTTCATTGGATTCTTACTAAAGATGTTTGTTGTCGATCTATTCGTAATATACCGGTGGTGAGGTGATCCGCATGAGATATCTCTCGAGGTATATCCGCTATCTGTGAATAGAATCGAGTATATCTCTATCGACTCGGTATTCGAGATGTAGCGTTCTAACGAGTACCACATGATTCAGGAATATCTCTAATCGCGAATGAATTCAGAGCTGCTCTGCCCGAATCCTGAATACCCTCATCTCTGAATCTCGGATCTCGATTACGTTATGCTAACATTGGCGGACAGTAACATAAATTAAATGCAGGTTATGAGTAGATATAACAAATTATTAACAAATGAATAAGCATGAAGGTTAAACTTTAATCCATTGTTATTAGTGACGAGGGTTTGATGTAACCGCAGAAAGAAATCTAGAACATAATGAAAGTAAAAGTGTTTAATAAAGAAAACATTGTTCTAAGATCAGGAAATATCGAAAAGTGAAAGCGTTTACGATAGAGCACTTCGAAGTCGATTGTCCTCAGCTCTGACACGTACCTCCCAGTTCCGATGCGCTTCCCCCCATATCCATTTAAGTGAACCACAATTTGCTTTTTTTAATGATGAGGGCGATTTTCGGTGGCGTCGGCGTGGTGGCGTCGCGGCGTGGTGCGTCGCGGCGTGGTGGCGTCGGCGGCGTGGTGGCGGCTCGGCGACGTGTTGGCGATCGCGGCGTGGTAGCGTGTGGCGTGGTGGCGATCGCGATGTGGCGGTCGCTGCCTTGTTGCTCCACTCCTTGTTCCAAAGCTGCTTCCAAAGTTACTCTTGTCTCCAGACACTGTAATCATGACAGAAATCGGGAATAGCCACGAAAAAACTATTATTATTATAAAATAAATGTGAAAATAATGAACTGACGAGTGTAAGATGAGTGTTTTAGGCACTCATCAAACACTCACCTCTTTGCTTGCTTAACTTGAGCAGTTCCGCAGCCGCCTTTACTTGCCTTTTCCCACTCAATGAATCACGATGACGAGTGAACATAACTTAACGTGCTTCCTAGACTTAGTCACACTCTTCATACTATTTTAAAGTTAAGGTGCTAAGGGTTCTATTCAGTGGAATTACCCAGTTGAACCACTTAGAAACTCAGATCGGTCCAGCTGTGGACTATCTATGTCCAAGTGATGCAGGAATTTTCTTGCATGGCCCCACTTTGAGTGACTTTTGGGCCACTTAGGATCAAGTGGGCAGTTCCTACTTCCTAGTTTGTTCTCCTTGAAGTCTATTTTAAGTAGCCATGAATCACTCAGTGGATAAGAAATGAGAAGTTATGGCCCGAATCGAAAACTGGTCGAAACAGGAAAACCAGAACATGTTCTACCGGTAGGACTTAAGTTCTCTTAGGTAGGACATATTAAAATGACCCGGAAGCAGAGTTCTCGTTGCAGGACTTCTATTATGCCGGTAGGACTTACTAGAAATACCCAGTTTTGTTATTTCTCACTTTTGATGCCCGATTCCTCCATATAACTTCTATAATTCATAATACCTCGAAAACTAACTTGGAAATCATCCTAAAAACAACTCCTGACATGTGAATTGGTGTTTTGGAACCTCAAACCAAAACCTTAGGTGAAAAATCCAAGAGCACTCATAGGTCCGCCCAGTGCTTTTTAAACATCGTGATTTTGATGACTCCATGTTTCTTTTACATCAATTGAGGTTTTTACCATAACCCCAACCATTCGAAAGGCAATGGGCTCTTTACAAAACCTAGATCAAAAGAGAACTAATCTCCATACCCAAGCCCTAAGAATCCAAAATACACTAAGGCAAACACATCAAACACATACCTTGATCTTGCTCTTCTCCTCCTCCTTCTTCCTCTTCCCTTCCTCCTCTTGGCTCTCTTCTTTTCTCACTAGTTTGCTGAAACAAACTTGAGGCGAAATGACATTTTGGTTTTAATTCTCCTTTTGTTAAAATTAACTTTCCATAAATTGCAAATAGCCCTCATCTTTTCATTGTGCAATTGTAACTTATTCAATTTCACTATGGCCCCCATCTCTACCTTAAATTTTGATTTTCATATTCTTTTGCTAATGACACTTCACCTGGTTTAATACCACAAATTCCGGGTTCCGTAAACTTTCATTTCATATTTTGGTGTCGAAAATATTTCGGTGCTGACTCTTGGTACTCTTATACACCCTACGAGTGTCATGTCATGGAAGGCTCTCTCAGACGAGGTGTTACATAAGGTCCTTAGGGAAGCATCCTTGCTGTGACTAGTAGCTCGGAGTTGGTATGAATCTCTAGAGACATAGCTCTTCAGTGAGGTTCGAATCCTTGCGGAGGCGGAGACCTATGACGGGGGATATCGAATGAGTGGGGGGCCCACTGGGGCCGGGCGGTAGCTGGTGGGGTCCTCCCGATAAAGGCGCCGTTTTGTGTGGGGTCCCCTACGGGAACTACCACGGGTGGGTTATCGTCGCCGCAGTCCTTAGATGGTTCTCTCGCTCAGCTTGAGATGTCATAACCTTGAGTTTCTTTTCGCCCGCAATTCCGTCTGGCAACTTAAAGTCATAGGGAAGCATCCTTGCTGCCAGGCGGGCTACTAGCTCGGTTGGTATGAATCTTTCACAGAGACATAAGCTCTTGTTGAGGTTGAATCCTTGAGGGAGCGAGAAAGGAACCATGTGGCGAGGGGATATCCAAGTGAGTGAGGAGAACCATCTAAGGACCGGTGGGTGACAGTGGGCTCACCCAGCGAGCAGGCCTAGGGGTGGGGACCTCCTGATAAAAAGGCGCCTTTTATTGTGGGGTCCGCCCCGAACTAGCGAGTGAACCCATCGTCACCCAGTCGATGGATGCTCCTCTTCATAGCCTGCTCCACGAGACTCTTACTTTCAAGATCGAAGCAGTCCTGGCACCTCTTCCGGTTGGTAGCGGGGATCTTTGCTGGGACCTTAAGCTCTTGGTGACGGGTTCGAATCCACGTGGGCGAAAAGAAACCTACTGTGGCGAGGGGATATCCAAGTGGTGAGGAGGAGCCATCCCTGGGGCAGGGGTGACGATGGGCTCCACTGAGGTGAAGCCGAGGGTGGGACCTCACAATAAAGCGCCTTTTGACGAGGACCCTGCCGGAATCACCGCTTCCGATCCTTAGGTGGGCCCCCTCCTTGGGTGTCTGCTCTGAGTTTCTTCGCCTCCTTGGCAGACCCGGGCAGATCCTGCAGCAAGATCACAGGAAACATCCTGCAGCGAGCTCTTAGCTGGTGGTAGCGAGGATCTTCGCAGGAGCGGCAAGAACAACGGTGACGGGTTCGAATCCTTGCGGAGGCGAAAGAAACCCTGTGAGGCAGGGGGATATCCAAGTGAGTGAGGGGGCCCACCTAAGGACCGGAAGCGGTGGCGTTTGGGCTCTCACAATAAAAGCATGTTTATTGTGGGGTCCACCCGAGCCACAGCGGGTGGAGCTATCGTCACTTGGGTCCTTGAATGGTTCTCCTCACTCACTTGGATATCCCCACCGCTCCACGTCTTGGATGGTAACCAAGGATGCTTCCTGGGACCTTAGCTCTTGGTGACGGGTTGAATCATATGACGAAGAAACCACATTGACGGGGATATCCAAGTGAGTGAGGAGAACCACCTAAGGACCCGGTGGGTGACGATGGGCTCCACCCATGAGTGGCCAGGGGTGGGACCTCAATAAAAGGCGCCTTTGTGTGGGGTTCCCAAATCACCGCTTTCGGTCATAGGTGAGCCCCCTCACTCACTTGGATATCCCCACGCTCCTGGGTTTCTTCACCTGTGATTCGAACGTGCAAGGCAGGTCCTTGAGGAAGCATCACCTTGCTATAACCTGAAGGCTGCAGCTCGGTGTTAACAAGGATGTAGCTCGGTTAATTATGAGGATGCTTACTAAGGACCTTAAGGCTCTTGGTGACGGGTTCGAATCCTTGCGAAGGTGAAGAAACCTGTAAGAGCGAGGGGATATCAGAGTGAGTGGGGCCCACTGGGGCTGAAACGGTGGCAGTGGGGGTCCTCACATCTTCATTTTTTCTTTGGTCTTCCACAGACTGACATATTCTTTTCTTTTTTTTTTTTTAAAAGAAGAGAGATAAGAAGGTGGATGATCTTCATTTTATGTTCTTTTCTTTCTTGAGGTTGGAGACTAATCCTTGGAAAGATTTGTTGTGCTTCAAGCATCCATCCATGTATGCGTATGAGTTTATGGCATTGTCAGCTCTTCATTAGAATCTCCTCCTCATCTTCATGTTAGTTTGATCATCGTGTGATTTGATTGAGAGAGGCAGTGGGTGTGTTCTTGCCAGATTGTCGAATAGCTATTTAGACGACACCATGACGTCCGAATTTGAGGTCCTCGATTGTATTTCACGATAAGTAATGAAGGCAACATGTTCATTATTCTCAACCTCCTTGTCATCTTCATATTCGTCCTCACTCCAAGTCACCATATAGGAGCAGTTTTTCTTCTTGGTGTTAGCACATTCTCTACATTTGTAAACCCCCACATGTCTAAACTATCAACAATCGTCCAACTTCAACTTCATTTGCATTTACGTCTCTATTTACATCTAAATAAATTATGATAACCAGTATAAAAAGGATGAATAATAAAGAAAAATATGACATTTTGCATTCTCATCAATTAGCTAGCTTGAAGGAATTGAAGAATTTTTGATGAATATCACCCCAGTTCTACATCATGTTGTTATGGATGATTCTAGGAGGCGAATGGTAATTTGGTTTTGGTTAATGAATGATGCTGAACACTTGAATCTTTATACCGTGCCACTACCTATATTGGAGATGGGTATGAGATGGATTTGTGACAAAAGACACGAGCTTGGGTTTGCAAACAGTATAGAAGAGACAGCAGATCCTATGAGCTACCTTTCACCAATTTGATCATAACTCTTCGTTGGAAAGTCCAAATGACGCACCGTTATTTTGTTAGAACCTAACTCATAAACCTTTCCAACCATATAGGTCACACATACTAGAAATACTTGAGTCCGTCGGTTTTATTCTCAGAAGTTGACAATCTATATTTAATGGTGTTCCTTGGTGTAATTTTAATGTTTTGAGTGTAAATTTATTTTAGTTTTTTGAAATAGTCATAAAATAAATGTTTTTAGGTTAAAATAACATTAAAAATGAATCAGGGCGATCGAAAAACCTTAAGGTAGTCATATAAGATCAAATTGGAGACTTTAGTGGCAAAGCTAGTAATTTTGGAAAGCCAAAACAACCCGTGAGCAGTGAAATTCAGGGCGACTGTGTTTAAAACCCCATTTCCTCCACATTTTCCCTCATTTCTTTCACTCACTCTCACCACACCTCTTGGAACCACAGAGATCATTAGAGAGGAAGAAAGGAGAAGATGATAAGACCCCAGGTAAATTCGAGATGAAGTTCAAGATCTTCATACAAACTAAGGGTTTAAGTAGGGGTTTTCTCTCATTCACTTACATTGAGGCTAGAGGTAATTATATATGTATGTTTTGGGCTATCAATGTTATATTTACAATGTAAATATCATCTCTTAGTCTTTTTACAAAGATTACATGTTTGAGCAAAGTTAGGGTTGAATACCCATGAAATCCCTTGTCTTAAAAACTCTAGTATTTGAAAATGATGGATTTCCTTCTTGAATGTGTTCTTTGTTATTGATTTCTAAATCATAGTGATTTGTGTTTAATGGCTGTGACGTGGTTACGATCTCTTGTATTTTCCAAATTGTTTATTGAAATTACCTCATAATGGATTTGTGGATCTTTAGAAGAATTGCTTGTAAATTGGGGATTTATGGAATCGTTGGTTATGGGTGATGATTGTTGGTATGATATGTTCTTGTATGGTTATTAGAATGAACATGGGTGAGAGGTTCCTTGTAAGGATGCTCATTCCTTCTCAAGAGGTTCAATAAGGATGCTTGAGAAAACGAATGATAACATGGAGGATGGAGGTTCTTGTGGGTATGCTACACCGCCAAAGAGAACCTTGAGGGTGGAGGTTCACGGATTAAGCATGCCGCTGCCCAAAGACTAGTTGAAATTGTTTATGGTGAAACCGATTATTATTTTACGCGATTGCTTTCGTTTATTCATTTAATTCATTGTTTTACACATAAACTGAGATCTGTTTGAAATGTCCTTTGTTTTTATGTCAAATTGTATATCTATGTTATGTTGAAAAAAAAGAAAGGCCGAGCCGTTTCCATACTTTTCTAAACCTTGTTCAAGTTTGGGAGGATTTTCTACGAGCTTCATGCTTACCCCTACATACAAACCTTTGATTTTACCCTTGAGGTGGCGAGTCGGGGAACAGTGCGTGGGAGGGCCCGCAGGGAATCTGAAATCCCAAGGTGAACATGTAGAGCTATCAGTTTCTTTAGTACTAGACTAGAGAAATTATTTTGAAATCATGTAAAGTCTAGTATTTTGTTATTCGATTGCGTTATCATAGTTTAATTCTTTGAAAATGTAAATGTCATTGTTGGGCATATTCTTTTGATATTGTGGTCATGGTTTGGTTTATTCTTTTGGAAGGTTAGTGTGGGTATTACATACGGTGAATGGAAATCTTTTGGGATAATGTTGTAAATATTTTAGGGATAAATGGACCCGGGGTGGTTGATGTAGTATAATTGCACAGGTTGTGTTTTGAGTAGAGCTCCCCGAACAAAGGAGACTCTGCCCGAATTTTGTTAAATTAAGGACCCTCGGTTATTTATGGATTTTATTAGTGCTCTCATGGTGTAAATGGTTGTTAGTATGTAATGTTGTCCAAGGGGGTATTTGGGGCGTTACAACATTTGATCCCCTTGCTTTTGAATTTGCCCTCCATGTTCTCATATGAGATTTCATTCTTTCTCCATTCTTGTCCCCATATAGTTTCAACCTCACGAAGAACTAGAGTAGAAGTTGGGCGAGTACGAATATGCGCGAGATTTCTTCTAGAACTTCCTACTTTTGACCTCCTGCTGTTATGTTTTTCAAGTGGGTGATGAGTGCAATTGGTTCACTGATGTGGTCTTCCACTTCCTTGCTTCCTTTGTGGATTACTTGCAAAGTGTCCCAAGCTTCCTTTGCCGATTCAAAAGTTGCAATGAGGCTAAACTGTCTGGAATCCACACCATATTGGATAGCATTGAGAGCCATCCAATTGCTTGTTGCTGATTTATCTTCTTCACCAATCCACTCCCAGCAGCTTGTTGCTACTTTATCTTGACCATTGTTCTTGATTATCAACATTTAAGGAAGCCTCTCTCTCTCTCACTATTCATTCTTCATTTCTTCTTAATGATGACACCACACTTGTCCCTGTTCTAACTATCAATTTTGGAGATATGATTGAATTGTCTCAATTTTCAATCCAACTCATCTTCTCCCCCACTTTTCGATTTTTATTTATTTGTCATTTTTTTATTTATTAATTTATGGTCTAAGCATAATATAATTTAATCAAATGATTGTGCATATTAATTTTGGACTATTTAGCAAATAGTTTTTTATATTAACGATTTATGGGTGATGATTCTATCTTCTTTTTCACTTTGATCAACTCATTGGATCAAAGTTCAATTGCCTCATTCCCTTGGACACATATAGAAGGAAGTTAGTAAAACCTTTAAAATGAGATATGATGAACATTTAAGAGTGGGAGAAGAAAAATACTCATCATAAACCCCAGTAATTTATTTTATGTTGTGCCTTGCGGATTATCAACGAAGAATGGAAGCCTTAATCTTGGATCATTAAGTAATGTTATTAATCTACCATGAATGATATGTTTTATAATCAAATAGAGATATTGTGTTTTGTAGTCCATTTCTTGGTTTTGTTGTTAGGTTGTTAATTAATTATTTTTGGGTCAATAAATAATCTTGATTTATACTTATAACTTTTATCACTTTTCTTGTAAAATGAAAATGTCTTTACTCTCTAAAACCATCAAACCTGACAGGGCATTTGCTCTTTTTTCTTCATTTCCTTATATTTACCACGTAAGTTTTGTGATTATTGAGAGAGTTAGAGATAATGGTACGTAATGTTTTGCTCCATAATCACGTTTACTTGATATTGTACATGTGGCGTAAACAATGTAGACTAGAAAATCGTCATGAGATTCAGGAAGTAGGAGTTGTGATTACTACTTTTCCATAAATTGATTTACTTTGAGATTGAGACATATGCATGCAGTGATTTCCTAAGTCGGATTTGCTATTTCTTTTCTTCTCTTTTTCCTAATGTCACATTTTGATCCATATGCATCTGTCTTTGTCCACTTGAAACTTTCATACAAGTTAATGAATTAAGTTGTAGAGTTGCTCAAATTTCTATTACAACTTCAAAATTTTTGATTTCTGAATTCTTACAGAATCTTTGATAACTTCATAATGAAATATTTTGGTTGTGCTTTGTTGGTTATGTTATCTTTCTTTTCAATAGAAAGCTTAGACACAACCATATTCTTTGAAATAAAAAAGCGAGTGCAATTTGTAATTATTTTCTTTGGTGTAAGTAAGGTTACAATTAAATGTAAAGGAAATTAGTAAATAACTTTACTTTGGAGGATGATGATTTTTAAAACGGGAATAAGACTTCCTTGATATTTGTCATGTCAAATTGGATTAATTATTCCCCTTTGTTTTGCATAATTAGACTAGTAGCTGTTGCCACTCAGAAGTTTGTTGCAGAGGTTGTTGGTGATGCACGGCAGTATGTTTCTAAATTCTAGTTTTTTTTTTTTTTTTTGATACAGATGCGTCTGAATTCTAGTTATGCTTGTGTGATGTAATTTAAGGCTTTTATATTGTATGGAACTATGTTCATGGATGCCTTGAAGCGTGTTTTCTAAAAGAGGACTAGGGGGTTAATTGGTATGTGTGGGAAATGGTATTGAGATGTAAAGTAATTTTTTTTATGCGGGAGTTCTTATCAATGGGAGGCCCGAACTAAATGAAATGGTAGTGAAAATAAAGAAGAAAACTTAAAGAAGTTAGGAAAATCTTTTTCTTCTTTTCTTTGGATTCTAAAAGCCTTTTCTATATTGTTCAATGTTGGTCCATTGAGTCTCTTGCTTTACTTCAATATAGGTAGATTTATTAACGTCTAGGTGTCACATTTGGGGGGTGTAAAAATTGTTACTAAAAGAGTATGATGAAGGAGAAATCTTCCTCTTGATAGGGTTATTGACTTTTGGGTTTGACTTTCGACGGGCATCAAAAGGATTCGTGGAAGCAAGCAGTCCTGAGTAAGTGAGTGTATTGATTATTTTTGTGCCATTTTCTCACTCCTTTTTCATGATTAACCTATTAGGTTAATGACCTTTTTCCTAGTGATATACATTGCGTTCCGTTAATGTCTTTACATTTCCTATTTTCTTCTTCCTAATCTTCATCTTGGGTATTAAAATCTCTTTCCTAATTTTAATTATTTCTTTTTTCTCTCTCAATTTGTATGGTAATTAATTGATTTTCTTTCCTATTTGATATTTGGGTTTCAGAGCCTATTTCATAAGGGGTTCCCTCCTTCTTGATGGTAGGCTATAGTGGGATGGCCAAGCCAGTTTGAAATCCGGATGAAAGCCATCGATATCAGATAACGAAGCTGACCGACGTCATCAGGTGAGAACATAACGAGCGTGGGAGATGAAACTTCCCGTCATACCAGTTCAAACGTGACAAGTAGGATTGTGATTGGGCGATGGGTTTGAAGGTGTTCAGCCGAGGTATTTAGGATCGAGTGGCGGTGAGGGTAAGTGAGGAATATATTTTTGGCATAAACGGCGAAGTGTGGCCTTAGGCGAGGGGAAGATGGTGCGGACGGCTTAGAAACGAGAAAGAAGATGGCATGAGAGGGTGTGGATTAGGCTGGTGGTTTGCCTATATATAATATTGCTAGGCAAATTGCAGAACAGTGCAATATTATATGAGCCATTGGAAGGGTTTAAAGTGGGAGGAGACTATGCGGCGGAATTAAAAGAAAAAAAATAAGATAAAAAAGAAAAAGTAAAGCGATTCGCGAGGGGAAAGTTGTTGCTTCCGTAAGTTAGTTAGTAGGGCCCACAAATAAAGTGATAAAGGCCAAAGCTAGGGTTTTTGGTATAAATACGGTATTTTAATGGCGAATACGATGGAGGCGTGATGGGTAAGGAAATAATTGAAACGTGATCATAAGATCGTGAGCTTAATTGTTATATTTACGATAATTGGATCGTAATGGAGTATTTTTACTTAGCATATATGCTTTTTGAAAGATATTATATTATTGAAAGAAAGCGAAGGAGGGCGGCCGTTGAATCTGGGTTTTGGAATTGGAGCAAATTAGAGGAAATCTTGTTGTTTTACGGTGGATTGAATTAAGATGGCTTCTACATTGAAGTCATGGGGTACTATCAACGGAGGAGGAGTAAAAGAGAAATTGAAGAGAGGCGTAAAGCCGCTTTGATAAGAAGGGCTGGATATCGTGATGCTGCAGAAGTTGTACGGATGTTGGATGCTGATAGTCAACAGACTTAAAATACACTCTGAATTTTACATTACAATTAACCTTAAAATCATACGATGGTGCTCCTACTATATACAACGCTCCAGTTTTAAAATCTCCGATATCTCCACCAGTGCTATTCTTCCATTCGGTCTTCATACTTCTTAAAAAACATAAAAACGATCAACAAAACCTATAGCGAGTTTTACCGTGGAGTCTACGCAGCCGTAAAAATCCACGCAACCGTTAACACTGTGCTCCACTTCTTTTTTACAACAAAACGATGACATAATTCCCTCTTTATCATCCACAAGCCAGGACTGTGTGCTTTCATCCTATCAAAAATAAAATCCGTTACTGGTACTCGATCACCTGGTGAAGCATCATACACCAACCACCAGTACATGCGTATTTCCTTACTGTTCATGTTTGCTATCAGGTCCACATCCTCATCTTAATAGCGACATAGGTTGTAGTTGTGTTTGTGTGTCTTTGATACCAATTTGGACACAGCCGGAAATCTTTGTCATAAGATATCACGTCACCTCACCCATTTCCAAGCGTAGCGGTGAGCATCGTAAGTCCTAACTAAAGACACACACTTGCGGAGAAATTCGTCCTCTTGATTCAACGGCGTTCGAGTTCATCCGGCATACGAACCAACTCATCTTGCACTTTCTGCAACTTGACCCTTTTCTTAGCCGCGACTTTCTCCTCTCTTCAATCTCTTTCTTACTCGACGGCGTTTGCGTGTCCGAATCTATTCGAACGCTACGTGAGCGCCATCAATTCAAAGCATTAGAATTCCCCTCAGTCTGCGGTTTTCGTCCTTCGATCAAACCCGGATTAAATCAATGATTATCTCCTTTTCTCCTTGATGCAGTCGGATCCTTATTAAACAACGTATCGCGGATAAACCATTCAACGCTACTTACACAATAAAAATCCGAAAATATTCAAAATCTTTTAAAGTCTCGAGTAGCGACCAGCGTATTTCCTCACGATTCCCGCGTAATTCCCTAACATACGACGTCGTTTTATAGTCAAACCCCTAGGTTTGACTTTTACTATTCTTTCCAAGTAGGCTTGCGCGCTTACTTTATACAACCCGGTATTTTTGTCTTTTCATGTACTTTGATGATACTTCGGTATCTTGTCTTCCTCCATACTGGTCACACCCTTTTACGCATACGTGGCACTCCACTTAGTTAGATCACGAAAATCAGCGGCTAAGATCATGTTCTGGCCAGTGACCGTGGTGACACATGTCTTAAATATAGGCTCACCTGACCCTGACCATAAACCACAGTAAACTCAGTCTGCGGACCTTATTTCGACAAGCGAATACTTTTAACCAAACTCAAAACACAAACCCCAGTTATTTCATTGCGTAGATCAAAATAATATAAATATTATTTAATTATCTTTATTCCTTTAAATTATTTAAGCTATCCCAAATACCCTATTTAACAGTTTTTACACAATGGTGATCAATAACACCTTCAATATTAAAATACTCGTTTTATTTATTATTTAATAATTCTGATTCTGGATCTGCGATCCTCCATCTATTCTAAATGGAATCGGGCGCAAATCTCGATCACTTTCAACACCCTCAAACTCTCCACAAAATCTTTAAGGCTAAAGCCGGGGTTACAATAACTCTCATCAACTCACCATTATTCTCTTCATTCTTACGATCAATATCTACTGTTATTATAAAATTAGACCTACCTACATACACATACGCATCATTCGATCTAACAAATAAACTCTGCTACGAATTACACAGAATTGGACGTGCTTGAGAAAAACAAAGGTATACGATTTTTGAAAACCACAGTCCTTATATTCCCGATTAAATGATCTCACGTTTAATGTTTAAACATAGATCTTCATCATAATAAATCCTTCAAACCCTCGACAATCTCCATTCTTTTCCCCATTCACATACCTTCCTATCTCCTCCATCGAGCTCCATGGCCTAAATCTGGAAATTCTTTCCTAAATGCACTTCGAGATCTTCTTTCAATCTCCGTAGATATCCTTCATGATGCTGATTCCCTGTTCCAATCCCAAACCAGATTCAACGGTCGTCGCCTTGATTTTCTTTCAATAATAATAATATCTTTCAAAAAGCATATATACGAAATAAAATACTCCTTTCGATCGATTATCGAAATATCACGATTAAGCTCACGATTCTATGATCGACATTCTTAATTATTTCCTTACCTATCCAGCTGACAGCCCCATCGTGATCGCCATTAAAATACCGTATTTATGCAAAACCTAACTACTTTACCAATTTTATTGATGGGCCCACTAACTAACTTCCCGAGAGCAACAACTTTCAGCGAATGCGCTCCTTTTTCTTTTATCTTACTTTTATTTTCTTTTAATCTACACATTACATGCGTCCGCCCACTTTACCAAACCCTTCAGCATTTCGAATCATTTGCAACGGCCCTCGGTGGTTTTGCCTAGTATTAATATTATATGATGAAGCCACCGAACTCCACACCTCTCTCATGCCATCTTCTCTAGTTCTATGTATTAACAGTCTGACTCATCTTCCTCCATGGGAAGTGTCCTTCGCCGTTTATGCTAAAAATATATTTCTCACTGATCCTCATTGCTCACTCGATCCTAAATACCTTGTTGAGGCATGTACTAAACCCATTGCTCAATCACAATCCTGAATTTTTGTCATTTGCTTTGACAAGGGAAACTCATGGGATGGAAGTTTCCATCTCACGCTCGTTATGTGTTCGCCCAGGAATTCGTTCGATTACGCTCGTAGTTACCGATATCGTGGCTTTCATCACGAATTTCAGCCCGTCATCAGGCCTTGCCCAGTCTACTCGTACACGAAAAAGGAGGGAACCCCTTATAAGAAATGGGCTCATTCCGAAGGCCCTTTCTCTAGGGAGCCGCAAAAACAAGATCTGCGTCTACCACTCTAAAAATCGGTCTTTCAGAGATATCGTCGAATCATCGACCTCGGTGATGATTTCCTCATCAAGTCGGGGATACCTTTCCTATGAATGGCGACAAAGTTTGAAGGGTTTGGAATATCTTTTGCCTCTCGCTTACACCACATTCATGAACCCGCATATGAAATCGGATGATCGACAAACTTTGTTATTCCCCGGGAACTCGAATTTGGTGCCGATCCAACCTCATATTAATTAATCCCTCATTACTAATACATCTCGAGATCCTCACGCTTCTTATGAATCTCTCTTAAATGGATCATGGAGTACACTTGTGATGCCTGACTTGCTAGATTTTTTCTCCTTAGGTTCTCGAACTCGAATGTAGGGCTCACATGTTGTGGGAAACACCGTAGCGTAAACAAGGTTGGAGCGGTCCATGGGACGACATAATTATTACTGCGCACTTCTTGACTACTCCGACTACAACTCCGATGCCTTGTACAACATCATCAACGATATCGATTGGAAGCACATCATCCCCTTTAAACCCACGTGTGGTCTCAAGCGAGACTACACAGTCAACCCCGAATATGGGCTGAACGAATCAAAGGAAGCATCCCTCCATAATCCTCTTGAACTGTTCAGGTCTGGGTAGATTCTATACCAATTAGTCTTTGTAATTGGTTTGATGAAAATGTCACTAAGTATTATATCCGCGCAGCGAGTTCTTTGAACCTGTGATGAAGCATATCCAGAATAATCCCAATAAGTGGGCGACCATTGCAAGATGTTATTTTTTTTTCTTCCACATAAAGTGGAGTATGTAGTGTGTATTTCAATTTCCCTGTACTTGATGCCATATATAAATAAAATATTATATTATTTATAAATTTATCTTTTACATTTAGAAATCAATTTATTTATTGATTTCCCACATATCTTCATTTCCTATTTCTTCTTCTAATCTTCATCTTGGTAAGCAAAATCACCTAATTTTATTCTATTCTTTTTCTCTCTCTATTTGTATGGTAATTAATTGATTTTCTTTCCTATTGATATTTAGGTGTTGTATTTCCCGACATTGTAAATCCTAATTCATGCTCAATTTTATATACTATATTTTATTCTTTGGATGGATCTTTATTTCCCTTGTATTTATATTTCTCTATTTTAGATAGATATTATACGCATATATATTGCCTTGATTTCCTCTCGTACACTCAAAGGACTTGCTTTGCTTCCTAACACGCTTCATATTTATCTATACGGCACAAACCCTTTCACCCCAGTGTTTTGAGCCAGGACCCTGCTTAGGCGGTTGAGCCATTGTCGATCACTTTATTTCAATTTGGTTCAAATGATTAAACCGGAATGCGATCGAACCCCGGCATTGAAGGCCGTGAAGCCGACGATTCAACTTGTGATAGGTTGAGCAGGCCGGTTACACAAAGCGAGTCGGTTGATAACATATAGTTTTATAAAATAATTCAAGTTCAAGTGACATTGTTTTGATGTTTTGGCATCAAAGCGATGCGTTCATTCCATATATGTTAAAGCCGAAGGATTTGCCCTTCGACTTCGACCTTGCCTAACTCCTCTCATTGCACTTAAACGGGGCTAGCGGCAAGTTAGCAACTGTTTATCCATTTTGGGATTTTACATTTATCATTATCGTGCTTCAACTTGGTTTGAAATTCGTGATTCACCAGTGTTTGTATTTTCGATTTTCATCCCTAGCTCCTGAATAAATGTTGAATTCGCGGAAGCTTGGCATTCTTAGTTTGTTAAATTTTAGTCTTTGCTCTCTTGATCTTCTATAGTGTAATTGGAAACTGAGTTTAGATGAAGGGCTTTCTTACATATGTATATTCTTTTCCCCCTCTTAATTTATTATTTTAAGTTCTTAAATGTTTCCAAAACTTGTGGTTCACTCGTTCTTTTTACTATATTTCCTTGGTAGTTTGCTTTATTCATCGTCGAGTTGTGGAGATGTCATTGAAGGGCATCTATATATTCTAATAGGATTGTCCAAATCCCTTTTCCCTCACGATATTTTAATAGAAGGTGACATGTTTTTAATCTCGAAGGTCATGTGCTAATAAATAAGTGTAGCTTATGTTCTTTATGAAAGATGCTTAATGGTTTTTGTATGCTTCGATAAGCATACATCTATGGGCCTAAGTCATTATGGACTAATCTTTGATGAATTGAATAGTTTATTGAATGCATTCCAGGAGTTTATACATATATATATATATATATATACATGAGAATATAAAGCAAATTTTCTAAACCTTAGAAAATGAAAATAATTAGAATAAAAAGGAAATGATACCATTTTATTATGTATAGCTGCTGACTTGACTAATGTAATAAATCTATTATATAGTCATATTAATAAGAAAAAATATTTCTAGTTCTAATTCTTTTAACATTTATAATAAGAGGTTGGACGAGGAAGAGCAGGGTTTAGTCTTCGTGATAATAGAATATCTAATTCGAATCGGTCGGTCAAATCGTCAACTAGCCCTCTCTCCGTCCAGGGTTTCTTAATAAAAATTTGAACATCGATTAGTCGACATTAAACCGGAAACCCTTTGGTTTGATGGAACAGCGATTCATTCAGTAACTCTCTCCTTTCTGCATCCACTTGCAATAATTTCATTATGGTGTTTACCCAATTTATTATAAGGTTATTGTTGCTTTTTATGAGAACGAGCTTTTTATAGCTTAACCATTTCAAAATTACTTTTTCAATCTTCCAACAACAATTGTCTTTATTTGTTGCATTCAAAAAAACAAAAAAACAAAAAAACAAAAAACATAGGTATATGAAGGCCTATAAGCCTTTGTCACTCTCGATCTACGTACTATTAGATAATGGATGTATGGGCAAGAGAAAATTTCAATTTTCGAAAAACAGCGGTCATTTGGTAAAAATCAAAATTTTCGATCTCGAATGATGAAGCGGAATTTCTTAGTTGGAATGGAGTCTCGCGAAAATCCTAGCTACCGCGTCGAATTTCGTCAGTGAGATAATCGGGTGCACGTTTTTGATGCAGGATATTAGATGTCGTAAGCGATAGGATATGACAAAGTCACCTACAGCATGTATTCATAACTACATATTTGCATGAGTAGAGAGATGATGAAATGGACGGCACAGATAGTGTCGAGATATCAAAATCAAGACTTGAGGGCGTGGATGTTGTATTTTGAATTGAAGTGGGAAAAGAGCAAAAGTCGAATAGTAACGTCTTTAAACAAAAGAGCAAAGCGTCACGAATGGGGAGGATGTGCGAAAGTTGGGGTTTGCGAATTACAGAGAAAGGCGGCTCTCTCACAGATTTTGGGGAGTTTGGGCAAGTCGGATTGCTTTGAGCGAAGCAAGTCGCTCCCCGCGAAACTCTGCGTGAAACAGTTTAGGAGTTTGACAAACTCCGTTATCTACAAATCCCGTAGAAGGGTCTTTCCCCACTTCATCCTTTATAAAATCCACGCTGCAAGTCAGCTTGTGCTCCATTTTTTTTACCACAAACTGTGACACATCTCCCTTTTAATTAACCATATTCCAGGACAACTAGCTTTCATCCTATCAAATATTGCATCAGTCACAGGTACCCGATCAATAGGAGCACTATCATAAATTAACCACCAATACATTTTATACTTCATATCTTCCCGATACTTTGAATCAGTCCACATCTCGTCTTGATAATAATTTATATATAATCGTAGTATTTGTGTGTCTCTGTGGTATTGATTGTGATGGAGCACTCATCAAATACACTCATCCTCCGATATTAAATACCCATTTATTCTCAGATTTACCCAAACTAAACACCTGAAACTTGAAGAGATGGCTTCCTTCTATTCACACCTCCAGTGCATCGACATCAAGTACAACAAACATCACGATATCCAGCCGCCCTGCTTATCAAGCGGCACACGCCTCTCTTCAATTTCTCTTTGCTCCTCCTCCATTGATAGGTTTTATACCATGACTTGATGTAGAAGCCATCTTAATTTAATCCCAGGAAACAAGCGATTATACGATTCCTGTTCCAATTCCAAACTTGGATTCAGCGGTGTCCTCCTTCGCTTTTCTTTCAATAATAATATATCTTTCAAAAAAAGCATATGCAGTAAAATACTCTTACGCTCGATCGATTATCGAAATACTCTCAGTCGCTCTCACGCGATTCTATGATCGTTCTCAGTGTTCCGTACCTACTCAGTATTGTCGTATTCGCCATTAAAATACCGTATTTATACCAAAATCCTAGCTTTACCTTTACCAATTTTATTTGTGGGCCCCACTAACTAACTTACGCGGGAAGCAACAACTTTCCATGAATCATCTTCTTTTCTTTTTATCTTTTTTTTCTTTTAATCTCCGAAGTGGTACGGCGTCCTCCCACTTTAAACCCTTCAACGGCTCATATCATTTGCAACGGCCTCGGTGGTTTGCTAGTATTATATATAGGCAAACCACCCGAATCCCACACCCTCTCCTTTTATCTTCTCAGTTCTATATCATCATTTGGCACCATCTTCTCCGCCGGAAGGAGCTGTAACCAGCCGTTTATGCGAAAATATATTCTCACTTACCCTCCTTTGCTCACTCGATCTAAATACCTTCTTTGAACTCCTTCAAACCCATTGCTTCAATCACAATCCTAATTTTTATACATTTCTTTGTTCGGGAAACTCAGGATGAAGTTTCCATCTCACGCTCTAGATTATGTGTTCTCGCTTGGTTCACGTCAGTCTGCTGCGTTGATTCGATATCGATGGCTTTGTACGAATTTGGTCGCGAATCATCCGTACTGATCTACTCGTGTCACGAAGAAGGAGGAACCCCATATGAAATAGGCTCATTTGAGCCCTTTCTACAGAAGCGACCCAAAACAAAGATCAGCCGTGAAGCCTTCTAAGAATCGATCCTTTCGTGATATCGTCAGAATCATCAATCTCAGCTAATGATTTCCTTATCAAAGTCAAGGATACCTTTCCATATGAGTGGGCAACAAAATTGTAAGGGTTTAGAATATGCAGCATCACGCCTGCATCCCATACATGAACCAACTGTATGAAATCGGATGATGACGGCTTTTGTTATCCCTCGAACTCGTGAATTTGGTGCGATCCAACCTCATAGTAACAAAGCGGAATAAGATTAAAATGGGACAGTAGTTTACCATGGTTTGCTGTTGTGGTCGGGGTGAGCCTATATTTAATATTACAGGCTCACCACGGTCACGGTCGCAAACATGATCTTAGCCGTTGATTTTCGTGATCTAATGGTGGATAGGAGTGCCACGTATGCAGAAAAGGGTGTGACTCGGGCAGATAAAGACAAGATAGCTGACGTCATCAAAGTGTGAAAAGACAAAAATACCCTGGAGGATGTTGCATAAAAAATGGCGTGGGGCCCTTGGAAAGAATAAGTAAATGTCAAACCTAGGGGTTTGACTACTCACTTTCAACGTCGTATGTTAGAATTCTGTGAGATGTCATTAGGAAATCGTTGGGTACACTCTTGCGGAGCGGAGGAAGATTTTGAATCTTTTCATGATTTTTTATTGCAGTGAGCTTTTGAATTGCTTATTTGGCGTATCGTTGTTTGACCCGGGATCGGATTACTGCTCTCAGAGGAAAAGGAGGCCTGACGGCTGGCCAGATCTGGGTTGGTGGAAGGGTGACCGGAGAACGGAGAAATTCTAATGCTTTGAATTGATGGAGTCTCTGAGAGTTCGAATAGATTTGGGATTCACGTTTAAGCGTCGTCGGGTAGAAGAGATTGAAGAGAGGAGAAAGGCGCATTCTTGAGAAGAGTGGATTCTGAAAGTGCGGATGGAGTTGGATTCGTATCTTTGGATGAACACAGACGTCGAGTGAATCAGAGGGCGACCCTCTGCGCAGTGTGTCTTTAGTTAGGAACTACGGATGCTCGACTTGCTACGTTTGAAAATAGGAGTCACGTATATCTTATAATGGCATTCAGACGGGTCAGTTGCGAGTATCAAAGACACTAACCTAGCCATAACCTGTTGGCATTAAGATGAGGATGTGGTGATGGCGGTCGGATTGGAGCAGGTGTATGAAATACAAGAATGTCTTAGTGGTTGGTGTATGATGCTTCACACGGGTGATCAGTACCCGGTAATGGATTTAATGCGATAGGATGAAAGCACAGTCGCTTGTGGATGATAAAAGAGGGAATTATGTCATCGTTTGTTGTAAAGAAGTGGAGCACGGTGTTACTTGATTTGGGGGTGGCCGATTTCTGGCATTCTTGGTAAAACTCGATTATAGGTTTTTTTGATCAGTCTAAGTTTTTTAAGAAGTTAGGAGTGAAGACCGAATGGAAGAATAACTGGTGGAGATATCGGAGATTTTAAAACTGGAGCGTTGTATATAGTAGGAGCACCATTGTGATTTTAAGGTTAGTGTAATGCAAATTCGAGTGTATTTTAAGTACATTGGATATCAATGATAGTGGTAGTCGCGGAAACATATAATAAAACGTTATTTATTATCAAAGGATTTGTGGTATTTCTGTCTAAAGGAAAAAATAAAGACGTTTCTTTTGAAAAAAGAAAAGAGAAAAAAAAGAAGAAAAAAAAGAAAGACAATGACTATAGCTTATGTAAGGGATGGTGTGAACCATCCCTCGAACGTCTTTGATAACGACTGAAGAGGAGTTATCAATGAAAAGAAGATAAAGAAAAAAAAAGAGATTTAACAAAGTTAAATGTAAGTGAAATTAATTACAATTTCATTATAATTTCATTGCTTGTGCAATCTCTATTTTATCTTGCTGTGATAACTCCTCTTGAGGTGATATAAAAATGCACCATCCTTACATAAGCTAGTCAATGTCTTTCTTTCTTTTCTTCTTTTCTCTTTTCTTTCAAAAGAAAAGCGTCTTTGTGGCCTACTTTAGGCGAGAAGCTAACAAATCGCACGACAGCTTTTTAATGCAAACTTACGACCGACTTATCAGCCCATCATTATTATCCAACAGAACTTTAAAATACACTGCAGTGATTAACACTTAAAATCATTACATCGATTACAAGATCTCCTGTCTCCCTTGATGTAACTCTGCGATCTTCACTCTAACTAACAAAAAGCAGGCGACAACAAACATAGCGCAGGACCCCCCGTACCTTCTCTTTACAACAAGCGATGACATAATCACATTTCATCCACAGCCTCCTATCAAAAATCGTTACTCGATAACACCACAATGCAAACCCTCTGCCTTTCTCATAAACACAACACCTCGTCCTGTAAAATATAGGTCTATGGATATATTTGTGTCTTTTGGGAAGATGATGTGTGTTTTTTCTTTCATGGATTTGGCATTTATCTGTTTAGCATGAATATTTATCATGATCCCAACATTCCCAGTGATCAGCCCATCTACACTCTAACCGACCCTTCTGACAACTCAATCTCTACAAAACATTCACTCCAATCTCGAACTCATGGAAACATATCCCATCTATAAGAATTCCAATTTAAGAATAAGGGCAAAATCGTAATTTTAATTACAAAAGTGTAATTACGGTTAAAAATCCGTAATTAATTCTCTAGATCTCGGATGATGAAACGGATTGTACCATTGGAATCCTCTCGCGAAATCTAGTTAGCACGTAAAATTTGTGTAATTTTTAGAATAAATGTTAGAGTGACAGTTTTGAGGCATCGTGTTTGGTCTTGTAAATCGATTTTAGTGTGATGAAGGCACATATAGTATGTACTCTTATAAGTGGTATGAGTAGAAATGATGAAAATGGACGGCCGAGGTAGTCAGAATATCAAATACGAGAGAAAGAGGGACATAATGGGTATTATAAATTTGATTTTAAGTCATGAAAATGAAAAGCGAATAATTATCTTCTCCTACCTTAAAGCTAACAAAACGTGAAGCTTGATTTGGAATGCGTGGGAATTAGTTTTGAGAGGGTTTAGAGAGGGTGCTTCTCTCTAAGATCCGGCGATCGGTTGGCGGACTTGAGACAAGAAAGGAAAGGTTCTCACGAGGCGGGCTGCAACGTGGACTCAGGGATCGGGAGTTTCTTCAAACTCCTTGAGGTGGGATTTTCTCCCTACTTGGGTTTTATTCCTATTTTAAGTGTTTTACGAATGTTTCGGTTGTTTGAGGTCGTGAGGGCCGTTTGATCGAATCTAAAACTTGGGACGAATTTATAAAATTTTGGAAGAAAAATGGGCGATAGTGGTACACTCAGCAATTGGTGTGAAAATGGTGTTTAAATTCTATCTATGTATTGTTATGGAAATAGGCCGAAGGAATGGCCGGGTGTGATCTGAGTTCACCAAGTGAGCCGTTGAGTTATGATTTTAGGAATGCCGAGGTTTCATATTCGAAATAGTGTTCTAGATATTTCATTGAAATTATGTGTCTTGTTGGTTAAGTAATTCGAATCAGTTGCTTGTGTTTGAACATTAATAGTGAGCTAATTTTGTTGTTTGACTGATAAAATCATAACATGTTGTGTGATTTAATTTTTTATGTGAGTATATTCATGTTTATATATATTTGCATATGTTAGTACATGTTGGAATTGGCATACATGCATTCCATATGCCTTTGGAACATCATGGGATTATAGAGTGGCAGTCATGGGATGAGTGCAGGAAGTGGTTGGGAGGTAGTCAAATATTAAATGATCGGAGGTAGTCCAAACTAAATAATATATCAACCGTGTTCGGAGGCGAAGGCCGGGTGATATACACATTCATCGGAGGGTAGTCACAGACAAATATCTCGTGTCGTCGGAGCTAGCTGATTGATATTCACGCCGGAGGTGAATCCACAAACAAACAAATAATATATATCAATCGTCGGATGACCTAGATTATTATATATATTCATCGAGAGGTTGCCCGCTAATAAACGAATGATATTCTCATACGAGCCTGCCGTGAGTGTGAGAGAAGGTCAGTGAGACTCGGGATCTGAGTTGGTCGTAGACATTAGTAGGATCATGCATTTGGCAGATGTGTGTTTACTTTGGAACATTGCCTTTGCACTTAGGTGGTGAGTGGCCAGCAGGCGATTCTCCTCTTGAGCTTTGGCTCACCCGGGTGCGATGGGATCCCCATTTTGCAGTGCGAGGGCGTGCGAGACGGCTCGTCAGAGACCAGGATTAGAAGAAGTAGGGTTGTGGCTTTGATGTAAACATGTATTAGAATGCTTCCCTAATTTTAATATATGTTGTATGAGAGTAAAACATATTAACTCTTGTAACTATTGGGTATATAGTGGTTTCATAGTTGGCATATACATTGAGTATTGGTTATGGGCCCAAGTGGCCGTATTGGATATATATTGCATATATTGGATTGTTTGGGATAGGATATGCAGGTTTTGTAATTGCGTAGAGCTCCCCGTACAAAGGAGACTCTGCCCGATTTTCTTAAGTGGCGTCGGGTAACCCGACCTCCACCGCCTCTTCCGTGAGTTGGCCAGGCGGTCAGCGAACCCCGGAGTTTTGGGGGCGTCACACCATCAATTCAAGCATTAGAATTCCCCTCAAGTTCTCAGTTTCGTCCTTCGGTCAAACCAGATTTGCGTATTCGATTAATCTCCTTTTCTCAGCCGATGTGATCGGATCCTTAACAAACATTATCATGAAATAAGCAATTCTTGTTACTTGCTACAATAAAAAATGAAGGAATTAAAATCTTTTTCGTCTCGATCTTAGCGTGTTTCCTCTGATTCCAATAATTCCCCTAACATACGACGTCGTTTTATAGTCAAACCCCTAGGTTTGACTTTACCTATTCTTTCCAAGTGGGCCCCACGCGCTTACTTTATGCAACATCCTCCAAGGTATTTTTGTCTTTCATGCTTTGATGGCGTGGCTACTCTTGTCTTTATCTACCTAGTGCTGCCCACACACGCATCATGCACTCCTATCCTTTGTTAGATCCAAGATATCATGGCTAAGATCATGTTGCGGCGAAGTGACCCGTGGTGAACTGGCAATATTAAATATAGGCTCACCCGGCCCACGACCCTCTTCTGATAAACTCTGATCCTGGGACCTTATTTAAGCAAGCGAATACTCAGCAAACTCAGAAAACCTGAGCCAGTTATTTCATTGCGTAGATCAAAATAATATAAATATTATTATTTAATTATATTTATTCCTTTAAATTGCTAAGCCTCCCAAATACCTTATTTAACAGTTTTACACAATAAGCGATCAACCCAACACAACTAATACAATAAAATACTCATTTTTTATTGTTAATAATTATAATTAGGATGCAGATTATCATCTATTCTAGGAAATGGAATCGGAGCGCAAATCTCGTCCTTTCCAACACCCTCGACCTCCACATAATCTTTAAGGCTAAAGCCGGGTTTGCAATAACTCTCATTAACTCCTCCTTCTTCTCTTCCATTCACTTCTAATCAATATCTACTCACATTGCTATAAAATCGGACCTACCTGCATACACATACATCGTTCGATCTTACAAAAATAAGGCTACATCACTCACAGTGCACAATTGGACCCGTGAGGAAAAAGAGTTTATTGGGGTGAGAATCTATGTTTAAACATTAAGCATTAGATCGTTTAGCATTGGAATATGGACCGGGGTTTTGGGTATGCAGTATACGCTTTGTTTTCGTTGGTGTGTATGTTCGTAGTATTAAATTTATTTTGTTAGATCCGGAAGTAATCTTGTGTATATCAGCAGAATAAGATGGTGAAAATGGAAGAAAGCGAAGGAAGTTATTGCTGTTTCACGGTGCAACCGAGCTTGTGTCGGTATGTTAGTGCAGCTAGCGCTCGTTGTCAGATGGAGGATCGCGGTCCATGGTATATTGACCAAATGTAAATAAGATGAGGTATTGGCTATGATGAAAATGTTGGAGACCCGATAAACATAAGAAAGTAAATAATTGGAGATAACAAATATTTAAAAGGAATGAAATAATATTTATATTATTTTGATCTCTAGCTGGTGTTTGGATGAAAATAAATCCGGTGAAGCCGTAGTTACAAATGGTGTTTGCGTGTGGCGGGAGTGAGCATATTTATGTGCGCTACGTCCTTGATGTAGCAGATACTAAATGATCTAGCATGGAGTGCCGAAGGGTGTGGCAGATAAAGGGCAAGATAGGCAACGTCCATATGAACAAAGCCGAAAAGTATTTGTAAAGCGCGTGAAACAAAGCAAATGTAAAGCAGCGGATTGTATCGTGAGAATACGAATAATATAGGAAAATATGTTAATTGCTTACGGAGGCGGAGAAAGATTTTAAAATCTTCGTGATTTTGTGCAGTAGCCGTTAGTACTGACTGGCGTATCGTGTGAAGTGCGATACGCTGCTGGAGAGGAAAGGAGACGGCGGCGGCAATCGGAATTTGGAAAGAACAACCGGCGAAATTGTGCTGATAGCGCGTCTGGTTAGAATGGGTTGGGATTACGTTTAAACGTCGTCGGAATAAGAAAAAGATTGAAGAGAGGAGAAAAGCTGCGTGCGAGAAGGAGTGGCGGTTCGAGGGGAAAGTAAGATGAATTGGTCATTATCTTGGATGAACCTAGAAGGTCGGTGAATCGAAGGCGACTCCCTGAGTGTGTGTCTTTGGTGGGGACCACGGAACGACGCATGCGTTTGCAAACGGAGGTGCCGTATATCTTATGACAGCATTTCCGATAGGTCGGTGAAGTATCAAAGACACCTGAGCACAACCATAACCTATAATTTTGCTTATTAAGATGAGGATGTGGGCGTGGCGATCGGTGGAACAAGTGTATGAAATCTGAATGCGGTGGTTGGTGTATGATGCTTCTGAATTGATGGCGAGTACGATGCGGATTTTATTTTGATACAGGATGAAAGCACCTGATCTGGTTTGTGGATGATAAATGGGGAATTATGTCATCCGTTTATTTGGCAAAAGAAGTGAGCCTGATGTTAGCGGTTGCGGGGTGTGATTTTGAAGCGAGGCTGGTAAAACTCGATTATGGGTTTTGTTGGTCAGTCTAGTTTTTAAAGTTAGGAGTGAAGAATAGAATGGAAGAATATGTAGTGGAGATATCGGAGATCTTAAAACTGGAGCATTGTATATAGTAGGAGCACCATCATATGATTTTAAGGTTAATTGTAAGCAGCTTATAGGTTATGGTTGTGTTTGTGTGTCTTTGATACTAAACTGGACCTGTCGGAAATGCTTTCATAAGATATATGTCACCTCCTGTTTCAAACGTAGCAGGCTGAACATCCGTAAGTCCCCAACTAAAGACACACACTTGCAGAGAGGGTCGTCCTTTTCGATTCACTAACACATTCCCGGGTTAAGTCGGCCTCACGAACCAGCTCATGCACTTTCCTGTGACCCTTCTCGATGTAACGAGTTTCTCTTCAATCTCTTTCTTACTCGAAACTGACGTTTAAGCGTGATCCCAAATCTATTCGAACTCGTAGGCGCCATCAATTCAAAGCGTTTAGGAATTCCCCTCCGTTCTCTGGTTCGTCCGCTGATCCGAACCAGTTCGTCGTCGATTCGTCTCCTTTTCCTTCGGTAAGCGAGAATCAGATCCTTAACAAACAACGTATACGCCAAATAAGCAATTCCAACGCTACTTGCTACAATAAAAAAAATCACGAAAAGATTCAAAATCTTTCCGTCTCCAGTAGCAGCCAACATATTTCCTACGATTCCCACATAATTCCCTAACATACGACGTCGTTTTATAGTCAAACCCCTAGGTTGACTTTTACTATTCTTTCCAAGTAGACTGCAGCGCTTACTTTATGCAACATCCTCCGGGGGTATTTTGTCTTTTCATACTTTGATAGCGTCGGTATCTTGTCTTTATGCCTTTGGTCACACCCTTTTCTGCATACGTGGCACTCCTATCCAACGTTATATCTGTTATTATAAAATTAGACCTACCTACATACACATCTGCATCATTCGATCTAACAAAATAAACTCTACCACTACGAATTACACAATTGGACCAGTAACGAGGAAAAACAAAGATATACGGTACACCAAAAACCTTGGTCCATATATTCCAATTAAACTATCTACGTTTAATGTTTAAACATAGATCTTCATCTGCCCGATAAATCTTGAGCCCTCGACAATCTCCCATTCTTTTCCCCATTCTACATACCTTCCTATCTCCTCCGTCTAAAGCTCCATAGCCTCATTACAAATTCTTTCCTCATCTGCTTCCAGATCTTCTTTCAATCTTCTTTAGATTTCCTTCTGGATCTCCTTAGGCAAATCACACCAATTCATACCTTCCATCTTCTCCTTCCAACTTCTTCTTTTTTTTCTCTTTTCTTTTTTCAAAAGAAATGTCTTTATTTTTTCCTTTAGACAGAAATACAACAAATCCTTTGACAATAAATAACGTTTTTATTAATACAAGCACATTGACTACTCGGTATGTGATATCCGCAGACTTAAAATACACTTTGAATTTTGCATTACAAGTAACCTTAAAATCATACGATGGTGCTCCTACTATATACAACGCTCCAGTTTCAAGATCTCCGATATCTCCACCAGTGCTATTCTTCCATTGGTCTTCCTTCTTCTTAAAAAACTTGGCGATCAACAAAACCCATAGCGGAGTTTTACGGCCGAGTCTACGCCTTCGTAAATCACACCACATAGCAGTTAACCTTTGTGCTCCACTTCTTTACAACAAGCGATCGACATAATTCCCTATTTATCATCCACAAGCCAGGACTGTGTGCTTTCATCCTATCAAAAATAAAATCCGTTACTGGTACTCGATCACCTGGTGAAGCACCATACACCAACCACCAGTACATCTTGTATTTCATACACCTGTTCCACTGACTGCTATCAGTCCACATCCTCATCTTAATAAGCAGCTTATAGGTTATGGTTGTGTTTGTGTGTCTTTGATACTCGGTGGACTGTGGAAATCTTTGTCATAAGATATCTGGCTCTGTTTCAAACATAGCAGGTTGAGCATCCGTAAGTCCCCAACTAAAGACACACACTTGTAGAGAGGGTCGTCCTCTTCGATTCACTGACGTTCCAGGTTCATCCAGCATACGAACCAACTCATCTGCACTTTCCCTGTAACCAGCCCTTCTTAGTAACGCAGCTTTTCTCCTCTCTTCAATCTCTTTCTTACTCCGACGACGTTTAAATGTATTCCCAAATCTATTCGAACTCGTAGACGCCATCAATTCAAAGCATTAGAATTCCCCTTCGTTCTCGGTTTCGTCCTTCGGTCAAGCTTCGGATTCCGTCGTCATTCATCTCCTTTTCTCCTTCGGTGCGAATGAATCCTTAACAAACAACGTATCACAGCAAATAAGCAATTCCAACGCGCTTTACTTTCTGATAAAAAAATCACGAAAAGATTCAAAATCTTTTCGTCTCGATGCTGATAGCGTATTTCCTACGATTCCCAGCGTAATTCCTAACATCACAGCGTCGTTTATAGTCAAACCCTAGGTTTTGACTTTTACTTTCTTCTTTCCAAGTGAATTTGCGTGCTTACTTTTATCTGACATCCTCCGAGGGTATTTTTGTCTTTTCATACTTTGATGACATGTTCTATCTTGATATTTGTAATGCCTGGTCACACCCTTTTCTACATACGTGGCACTCCTATCCACCGTTAGATCAAGAAAATCAACGACTAAGATCATGTTTCGCGGCCAGTGACGATGTCGAACAAGCGGCGGACCCGGCATTAAATCGTAGAACACATAGCGGGCGTGGAGATGAAACCATCCTTATGAGTTTCTGAGCGGCCGGCGACAAGAATTAGGATTGTGATTGGAGCAATGGGTTTGAAGGCGTTATTGAGTATTTAGGATCAGTGGCTTGGTGAGATAAGTGAAATATATTTTTAGCATAAACGGTAGTGACGACCTTAGATGGGGAGAATATGGTCTTGGGATGACATAGGAGAAGATGGCATGAGAGGGAGTGAGATTAGGCACCAGGTTGTTTGCCCACCATAATATTACTAGGCAAACCACGAAGTAAGATTGCAAATGTTGGCTTGGATGAAGGGTTTAAAGTGGGCGGGATGCGTGTACGGTGTAGATTAAAAGAAAAAATAAAAGTAAGATAAACAAGGAAAGCAGATTCGCAGGGAAAGTTGTTGCTTCCCGCGGAAGTTAGTTAGTGGGCCCCACGAATAAAATTGGTAAAGTAAAGATAGGGTTTTGGTATAAATACGGTATTTTAATGGCAAATCGATGGGACGGTACGATAGGTAGGAAATGGTGAGAACAACGATCATAGAATCGTGAGCTTAATTGTGATATTTCTGATAATTGGATCGAGCGTAGAAGTATTTTATTTCGCATATATGTTTTTTTTGAAAGATATTATATTATTATTGAAAGAAAAGCGAAGGCGGACGACCGTTGAATCTGGGTTTGGGATTGGAACAGGAAATACGAATACTGTTGTTTCTAGTGGAGGAATGAATTGATATGGCTTCTACATCGAAGTCGTGGGGTATAACATATCGACGGAGGAGGAGTAAAAGAAAAATTGAATAGCTTTCATCCTATCAAATATTGCATCTGTCACAAGTACCGATCACATCGAGAGCGTATCGTAAATTAATAGCCGTCGTTTTATCGCCCGTACATCTACCTAATACTTTGAATGGAGTCCACATCCTCATCTTTGAAAATAATTTATATGTAATCGTGATATTTGTGTGTCTCTGGTATTCAGTTGGCCCAGTAGGAAAAGCACTCATCGTCACGCGCTCCTCTCTGGTATTAAATCTTTGCTGGTGATTATCCGTTTGCCCCCAACTAAACTCACAAACTTGAAGAGATGGCCTTCCTCTTCTATTCACCTATACCGGAGTGCGTGACATCAGTACAACCTGTGACATCGATATCCTGACCCTCCTTATCAGCGGCTGCGCCTCTCTTGATTTCTCTTTTACTCTCTCAGTTGATAGGTTATATGACCGATTTAGAAATGTCTTAATTCAATCCCCACGAATCCCGACCCCATCATTATTCGCCATTGAAATCTTAGTATTTATACCAAAACCCTAACTTTACTTTACCAATTTTATTCGTGGGTCCCACTAACTAACTTCCGCGGGAAGCAACAACTTTCCCCGCGAATCTGCTTTCCTTTTCTTTTTATCTTACTTTTATTTTATCTTTTAATCTACCTGCAGGTACACGGCGTCCAGCCCAGCTAAACCTTGACGACTAGATCATTTGCAACGACCTCGGTGGTTTGCTGAAGTAATATTATATATAGGCAAACCACCTGGAGCCTTCCAGCGCCCCTCTCATGCCATCTTCTCCGTTCTATATGCGCCGTCTGGCACCATCTTCTCCCCCGCCGGAACGCTATCACTTCGTCGTTTATGCTAAAAATATATTTCTCAGCGTACTCATTGCTGCTCGATCCTAAATACCTTCTTGAACTAGACCCGTTGCTCAATCACAATCCTAATTTTATCCATTTGTGCGAAACTCATAAGGATGGAAGTTTCCATCTCCACGCTCGTTATGTTCTTTCATGGGATTTACGTTCGGTCTGCTCGTTGGTTCGATATCGATGGCTTTCATCGGAATTTCCAATCCGCCCGTCATCTCGGTGCAGTCTACTCGTACCTGAAAAAGGAGGGAACCCCTTATGAAATAGGCTCATTTCAGAGCCCTTTCTCTAGGGGAGCACAAAACAAAGATCCTGCATCTACCCCTCCTATAAATCGGTCTTTCCGAGATATCGTTGAATAATCAACCTCAGCTAATGATTTCCTCATCAAGGTCAGGGATACCTTTCCCTATGAATGGGCAACAAAATTGAAGGGTTTGGAATATGCTGCCTCTCGCTTACACCCTATTCATGAACCCACATATGAAATCCCAGATGATCAACAAACTTTTGTTATTCCCCAGGAACTCCAGGACTGGTGCCGATCCAACCTCATAGTAATTAATCCTCATTCTTGTACATCTCGAGATCTGTAGCTTCTTATGAATCTCTTAAATGGATCATGGACTGCACTGATGCCCAACTTGCTAAGATTTTTTCTCCTTACAGGGTAAAACAAGTAAAACACCCGACTACTCCGACTACAACTCCGACGCCATGTACAACATCATTGACGATATCGATTGGGGCACATCACATCCCTTTAAACCCATCGGCCGGTCTCGGCGGTGACGGTCAGCCCCGAACCTGGACGAAAAAACAAATCAAAGGAGGCATCCCTCATAATCCTCTTGAACCACCCGATCGAGGATTGGACGATTCTATGCCAATTAGTCTGTAATTGGTTTGATGAAAATGTCACTAAGTATTATATCCACGTAGCAAAGTTCTTTTGAACTTACGGCTGAAGCATATCTTCAGATATTAAATAAGTGGGTGGCCACTGGTGTGTTATTTTTTTTTTCTTCCACATAAAGTGGAGTATGTAGTGTTTATTTCAATTTCCCTGTACTCTCCAATATCCCCTCCTGTTGTGTTCTTCCATTCAGTACGCACACCAAGCTTCTTAAAAAACTTTGATTGATCTACAAATCCCATAGAAGGGGTCTTTCCCCCCGTTTCATCCTTTGTAAAATCCACACCTGCAACTGTCAAAACTGTGCTCCATTTTTTTTTACCACAAACCTGTGACACATCTCCCTTTTAATTAACCATATTCCAAGACAACTAGCTTTCATCCTATCAAATATTGCATCTGTCACAGGTACCCAATCTGTAGGAGCACTATCATAAATTAACCACCAATACATTTTATACTTCATACATCTTCCCCAATACTTTGAATCAGTCCACATCCTCATATTTGAAAATAATTTATATGTAATTGTGGTATTTGTGTGTCTCTGGTATTCAGTTGGCCCAGTAGGAAAAGCACGCATCAAATACACTCCTCCTCCAGTATTAAATACTGCTGGCTGACTATCGGTTTACCCCTAACTAAACACGCAAACTTGAAGAGATGGCGTTCCCCTTCTATTCACACCTATACCAGGTGCATCCAACATCCGTACAACTTCTGCAGCATCACGATATCCAGCCCTTCTTATCAAAGCGGCTTTACGCCTCTCTTCAATTTCTCTTTTACTCCTCCTCCGTTGATAGGTTATACCCCATGACTTCGATGTAGAAGCCATCTTAATTCAATCCCCCACCGGAAACAACAGTACTCTGATTCCCTGTTCCAATTCCAAACCCAGATTCAACGGTCGTCCTCCTTCGCTTTTCTTTCAATAATAATATAATATCTTTCAAAAAAAGCATATATGCGAAGTAAAATACTCCTACGCTCGATCCAATTATCAGAAATATAACAATTAAGCTCACGATTCTATGATCGTTGTTCTCAATTATTTCCTTACCTATCAGCGGCCCCATCGTATTCGCCATTAAAATACCGTATTTATACCAAAACCCTAGCTTTACCTTTACCAATTTTATTTGTGGGCCTCACTAACTAACTTACGCGGGAAGCAACAACTTTCCCCGCGAATCTGCTTTACTTTTCTTTTTATCTTTTTTTTTTTTCTTTTAATCTCCGTCGTACACGCGTCCCTCCCACTTTAAACCCTTCGGCTCCTTATCATTTGCAGCAGCCTCGGTGGTTGCCTAGTAATATTATATATGGGCAAACCACCCAGGCCTGATCCCACCCCTCTCATGCCATCTTCTCCGTTCTATATGCGCCGTCCGGCACCATCTTCTCCCCCGTCGGAAGGCTGTCACTTCGCCGTTTATGCCAAAAATATATTCCTCACTTACCCTCATTGCTCACTCGATCCTAAATACCTTGTTGAACGCCTTCAAACCCATTGCTCCAATCACAATCCTAATTTTGTCGCTGTTGTTCGGGAAACTCATAAGGATGGAAGTTTCCATCTCCACGCTCTCGTGATGTGTTCTCGCCGGATTTACGTTCGGTCTGCTCGTTGGTTCGATATCGATGGCTTTCATCCGAATTTCCAATCAGCCCGTCATCTGACTGCAGAAGTTAGTTAGTGGGCCCCACGAATAAAATTGGTAAAGTAAAGTTAGGGTTTTGGTATAAATACGGTATTTTAATGGCGAATACGATGGGGCCACTGATAGGTAAGCAAATAATTGAGAACAGCGATCATAGAATCGTGAGCTTAATTGTGATATTTCTGATAATTGGATCGAGCGTAGGAGTATTTTATTTCGCATATATGCTTTTTTTGAAAGATATTATATTATTATTGAAAGAAAAGTGAAGGTGGATGACCGTTGAATTTGGGTTTGGGATTGGAACAGGAAATACGAATACTGTTGTTTATGGTGGAGGAATGAATTGATATGGCTTCTACAGAGAAGTTGTGGGGTATAACATATCAACGGAGGAGGAGTAAAATAGAAATTGAAGGCGTAAAGCCGCTTTGATAAGAGGCGGTTCATCGGATCTTCTGAGAAGTTGTCTGGATGTTGGATGCACACAGTATAAAGTGTGAATAGAGAAGGAAGGCCGTCTCTTCAAGTTTGTGTGTGTTTAGTTGGGGAGACAGCCCGGAGTAAGTCGGCGGCCAATATTTATCTTTGGTGGAGGTATATTTGATGAGTGCTTTTCCTGCGGTCGACGGAATATCGAGAACACACAATGTAGATTACATATAATGCAGGGGCGACCCAAGCAAGATCACGCATCGACCCCTCCCCAGATAGAATCCTTCATTGATATCGTTGAATCATCAACCTCAGCTGATGATTTCCTTATCAAAGTCAGGGATACCTTTCCATATGAGTGGGCAACAAAATTGAAGGGTTTGGAATATGCAGCATCACGCCTGCATCCCATACATGAACCAACCTATGAAATCCCAGATGATCAACAAACTTTTGTTATCCCTCAAGAACTCCTGGACTAGTGCCGATCCAACCTCATAGTAACAAGACGGAATAAGGTCCGCAGGACCGTAGTTTACCGTGGTTTGCGGCTGTGGTCGGGGTGAGCCTATATTTAATATTACAGGCTCACCACGGTCACGGTCGCAAACATGATCTTAGCCGTTGATTTTCGTGATCTAATGGTGGATAGGGAGTGCGTAATAGAGAAAGGGTGTGACCAGGGCAGATAAAGACAAGATAGCTGACGTCATCAAAGTGTGAAAAGACAAAAATACCCTGGAGGATGTTGCATAAAGTAAGCGTGTGGGGCCCACTTGGAAAGAATAAAGTAAATGTCAAACCTAGGGGTTTGACTATACTTGACGTCGTATGTTGAGATTCTGGCGAGATAGTGGAAGCATCGTTGAGTTTGCCTGCGGAGGCGGAAAGATTTTGAATCTTTTCGTGATTTTTTATTGTAGCGAAATAGCGTTGGAATTGCTTATTTAGGCGTATCGTTGTTTAAGGGATACGATTACGCTACTTAATGAGAAAAGGAGACGAGCAGCGACGGAATACGGGTTTGGGCCCGGAAGGGCGAACCCGAGAACGGAGGGGAATTCTAATGCTTTGAATTGATGGCGTCTACGAGTTCGAATAGATTTGGGATTAAGTTTAAACGTTGTCGAAGTAAGAAAGAGATTGAAAAGAGGAGAAAGATTTGCGTTCTCGAGAAGTGATTCTGAGGAAGATGCGAGATGGGTTGGTTCATATCTTTGGATGAACTTTGGGCGTCGATGAATCGAAGGGCGACCTCTGCGAAGTGTGTGTCTTTAGTGTGGGACTTACGGATGCTCAGCCTACTACGTTTGAAACAGGAGGTGTCGTATATATTATGACAGCATTTCCGACAGGTCCAGTTGAGTATCAAAGACACACAAACACAACCATAACCTATAAGCTGCTTGATAAGATGAGGATGTGGACTGATAATTGCTAAATTCAGAGTTTATTTTAAATATGTGGGAAATCAATAAATAAATTGATTTCTAAATGTAAAAGAAAATATTTATAAGTATATTAATTTTATTTATATATGGCATCAAAGGTTCCCTATAACATGAAATAGGCTTTTGAGCCCTTTCTCTAGAGAGCCCCAACAAAATCTGCATCAACCCCTCCTAAGAATCGATCCTTTCGTGATATCGTCGAATCATCAACCTCAGCTGATGATTTCCTCATCAAGGTCAGGGATACCTTTCCCTATGAATGGGCAACAAAATTGAAGGGTTTGGAATATGTTGCCTCTAAACACACCTATTCATGAACCACTTGTAAATCCCCGGATGATCAACAAACTTTTGTTTATTCCCCGGAACTCGGGTAGTCTTGGAATCCAACCTCATAGTAATTAATCCTCATTACTATTACATCTCAAATCCTCGCGCTTCTTATGAATCTCTTAAATGGATCATGGACTGCACTGATGCCCAACTTGCTAAGATTTTTTTCTCATACGGGTTACTCGAACTGAATTCTTGAACCTCCTTGTATGTTGTGGGGCTTTTGACTGGTAAAACAAGTTGGGCGAGATCCTTGGGACGATATAATTATGACTGCGAACTTCTTGACTACTCTGACTACAACTCCGACGCCCTGTACAACATCATCGACGATATTGATTGGAAGCATCATCCTTTAAGCCCGTCGTGGTCTCGAAGCGAGGCCTACAGCCCGACCCCAAATATGGGCTGAAAACGAATCAAAGGAGGTATCCCCTCTATAATCCTTTTAAACCTTGATCAGGACTGGACCGATTCAATGCCAATTAGTCTTTGTAATTGGTTTTATGAAAATGTCACTAAGTATTATATCCCACATGGCCAAAGGTTCTTTTGAACTTCGGAACTTAAGCATATCTTCAGATATTAAATAAGTGGGTGGCCGCTGGTGTGTTTTTTATTTTTTTCTTCTTCCACATTAAATGGAGTATGTAGTGTGTATTTCAATTTCCCTGTACTGGATGCCATATATAAATAAAAATTAATATTATTTATAAATATTTCTTTTACATTTAGAAATCAATTTATTTATTGATTTCCCACAGATTTAATATAAACTGAATTTAGCAATTACATTAACCACAAAATCATATGAAGGAGCCCCTACTAAATACAAAGCACCAGTCTTTAAATCTCCAATATCCCCTCCGGTTTATATGTAATCGTGGTATTTGTGTCTCACATTATTCAGTTGTGATGGGAAAAGCACTCATCAAATGCGCTCCTCATCGATGTGCATCTTCTTTGGTGATATCAGTTTGCTAACTAAACACGCAAACTTGAAGAGATGGCGTTCCTTCTATTCACCTATACAGTGCATCCAACATGCGCCAAAACTTACGCGACATCACGATATCCGACCCTTCTTATCAAGCGGCTTTACGCCTCTTGTTCTTTTCTCTCCTCGGATTGATAGGTTATACCCCATGACTTGATGTAGAAGCCATCTTAATTCAATCCCCAGGAAACAACAATATACGATTTGTTCCAATTTCAAACCCGGATTCAGCGGTCGTCCTCATCGCTTTTCTTTCCAATAATAATACTAATATCTTTCAAAAAGCATATATGCAGTAAAATACTCTCTGCTCGATCCAATTATCGGAAATATAACCCAATTAAGCTCATGGATTCTATGATACATTTGATGCTCAATTATTTCCTTACCTATCATTATTTATCGTGATACGCCATTAAAATACCGTATTTATACCAAAACCTAGCTTTACCTTTACCAATTTATTTGTGGGCCCCACCTTTAACTAGCATAAGCAACAACTTACGAATGCGCTGCTTTCTTTTATCTTTTCTTTTGTCTCTCCGCCGTACGCGTCCTCCACTTTAAAACCTTTAGCAGCTCATATCATTTGCGGCTGACCTCGGTGGTTTGCCTAGTAATATTATATATGAAAACCACCAGAGCCTCAATCCCGCCCCTCTCATGCCATCTTCTCCCATTCTGCCATGCCGTCAGCTTCCATCTTCTCCCCGCGGAAGGCTTTTCGCCGCCGTTTATGCAATATATTCCTCACTTACCCTCCCACTTTGCTCACTCGATCCTAAATACCTTCTTTGACCTTCAAAACCCATTGCTCCAATCCTGATCTAATTTTAGCCATTCTTCATTGGAAACTCATAAGGATGGAAGTTTCCATCTCCACGCTCTCGTTATGTGTTCTCGCCGGATTTACGTTCGGTCTGCTCGTTGGTTCGATATCGATGGCTTTCATTCGAATTTCCAATCCGCCCGTCATCCGACTGCAGTCTACTCATACCTGAAGAAGGAGGGAACCCCTTATGAAATAGGCTCTTTTCAGAGCCCTTTCTCTATGGGAGCCCAAAACAAAGATCCTGCATCAACCCCTCCTAAGAATCGATCCTTTCGTGATATCGTCGAATCATCAACTTCAGCTGATGATTTCCTTATCAAAGTCAGGGATACCTTTCCATATGAGTAGGCATTAAAGTGAAGGCTTTGAATATGCGGCACATCACGCTACCATCCCATACATGAACCAACCTATGAAATCGGATGATCCAACGAGCTTTCATCCTATCAAGGAGACTCAAGGCGGGTGCGATCAGCCTCATAGTAATTCACTCGTACTGTTACATCTCAAATCCCTCGCTTCTTATGAATCTCTTAAATGGATCATGGTACGCGATGTAACTTGCTAAGATTATTTCTCATACAGGTTACTCCGAACTTTCGAATGCTTGAACCTCCTTGTATGTTGTAGGAAACACACATTGGTAAAACAAGTTGGGCCGAGATCAGCTGTAGGACAACATAATTGTCTAGGACTTCTTGACTACTCCGACCTACTACTCCGGCATACATACAACATCATCGGCGATATCGATTGGAAGAACATCACCCCCTTTAAACATCATGGTCTCGAAGCGGACTACGGTCAACCCCAAATAGTGGAAAAAAGCGAATCAAGGAGGTATCCCCTCCATAATCCTTTTAAACCGTGATCAGGACTGGACCGATTCAATGCCAATTAGTCTTTGTAATTGGTTTGATGAAAATGTCACTAAGTATTATATCCCACATGGCCATAGGTTCTTTTGAACTTCTGAACTGAAGCATATCTTCAGATATTAAATAAGTGGGTGGCCGCTGGTGTGTGTGTGTTTTCTTCCACATTAAGTGGAATATGTACTGTGTATTTCAATTTCTCGTGTACTTGATGCCATATATAAATAAAAATTAATATTATTTATAAATATTTCTTTTACATTTAGAAATCAATTTATTTATTGATTTCCCACAGATTTAAAATAAACTCTGAATTTAGCAATTGCATCATACACCAACCACCAGTACATCTTGTATTTCATACACCTGTTCCACTGACTGCTATCAGTCCACATCCTCATCTTAATAAGCAGCTTATAGGTTATGGTTGTGTTTGTGTGTCTTTGATACTCAAGCGAACACATCGGAAATCTTTGTCATAAGATATCACGTACCTCTGTTTCAGCGTAGCAGGTTGAGCAAGTAAGTCCAAAACTAAAGACACACTTGCGAGAGAGATTCGTCCTGCCCGATTCAGCGGCGTTCGAGGTTCATCGACATACGAACCAACTCATCTTGCACTTTCCTATAACCAGCCCTTCATTAACCACTGGCTTTTTCTCCTCTCTTCAATCTCTTTCTTACTCAAGCGGCGTTTAACGTAATCCCAAAATCTATTCGGAACTTCGTAAACGCCATCCAATTCAAAGCATTAGAATTCCCCTCCGTTCTCACGGTTTAGTCTTCCGGTCAAACCCGATTCGTCGTCGTTCGTCTCCTTTTTCTCCTTCGATGAGAATCAGATCCTTAACAAACAGCATTATGCGCTAAATAAACATTCCATACGCTACTTGCTACAATCAAAGAAATCACGAAAGGTTAAAAAATCTTTCCGTCGCGATGTATTAACGTGTTCCTCTGATTCCAGCGTAATTCTAACATCTGGCGTCGTTTATAGTCAAACCCCTAGGTTTGACTTTTACTTTATTCTTTCCATGTGGGTCCCACCCACTTACTTTATGCAACATCCTCCAAGGGTATTTTTGTCTTTTCATACTTTGATGACGTCAGTTATCTTGTCTTTATCTGCCCTGGTCACACCGCTTACGCATACGTGGCATCTGTCGCAGTTTAGATCACGAAAATCAGCGGCTAGATCATGTTTGACCATGACATTGATGAGCTTTGTAATATTAAATATAGGCTCACCACAGGCCTGTATAAACCCACGGTAAACACGGTCTGCGGTTATTATTTAAATAAATAGGAATACTTTCAATAAACTCAAAACACAAACCCAGTTATTTCATTACGTAGGTCAAAATAATATAAATATTATTTAACTATCTTTATTCCTTTAAATTGTTAAGCTGTCAAATACCGTTACTTAGGTTTTATAATGGTAAGTCATTGACACATGATACAATAAAATACTCATTTTATTTATTATTTAATAATTACAATTATGGATCTGCGATCCTCCATCTATTATAAAATGGAATCGGAGCGCAAATCTCGATCACTTTCAACACCCTCGACTACTCCACATAATCTTTCTGGGCTAAAGCCAGGGTTACAATAACTCTCATCAACTCCTCCTTCTTCTCTTCCATTCTTCGATCCAATATCTATACATTATTATAAATCGGACCTACCTATACACATCTGCATCATTCGATCTTACAAAATAAACTCTACCACTACGAATTACACAATTGGACCAGTAACGAGGAAAACAAGGTATACGATTTTTACGAAAATCCTTTGGTCCATATATTCGATTCGCTTGATCTACGTTTAATGTTTAAACATAGATCTTCATCCACTTGATAAATCCTTGAGCCCTCATCAATCTCCCATTCTTTTCCCCATTCTACATACCTTCCTATCTCCTCCACCAAGCTCCATAAATTTCATCACAAATTCTTTCCTCGCAAACACAATCTAATTGCTGATTTCAAGATCTAACTAAGAGGTAGTTCCATGTATGCAAAATAAAAGAATTCGTGCGTATAAAGACAAGATAGCCGACGCCATCAAAGTATGAAAAGACAAAAATTTCGGAGGATGTTGCATGAGTGCTGGGGCCCACTTGGAAAGAATAGCAAAAGTCAAACCTAGGGTTTGACTATAAACGACGCATATGTTAGGGAATTACGCTGAATCGTAGGGAAATACGCTGGTTGTTAATGAGACTTTAATGATTTCAATCTTTTCGTGATTTTTTTTATTTTACCAAGTAGCGTTGGAATTACTTATTTAGCGTATACGTTGTTTGTTAAGGATCTGATTCTGCTACTGAAGGAGAAAAGGAGACGAACGACAACGGAATCTGGGTTTGGACTGGAAGGATGAAACCAGAGAACTGAGGGGGAATTTGCACGTTGAATCGATGGCGCTCTACGTAGCTCAATAGATTCAGATTATGTTTAAACGTCAGTTTCGAGTAAGAAAAAAAGATTGAAGAGAGGAGAAAAGTCTACATCGAGAAGGTCAAGGTGAAAGTGCAGATGAGTTGGTTTGTATGCTGGATGAACCTGGAACGTCAGTGAATCGAAGAGGACGACCCTCTCTGCAAGTGTGTGTCTTTTAGTCAGATCACTGATGCTCACCTACGCTTGGAAATGTGGAGTGTTCAGATATCTTATGAAAGCATTTCCGATGTGTCCAAATTTAGTATCAAAGACACATAAACACAACCATAACCTATAAGCTGCTTATTAAGATGAGGATGGACTGATATGCGCCGTTGAACAGTGAAATAAGATGTACCCGGTGGTCAGGTATGATGCTTCACCAGTGATCGAGTACTTTCAAGAATCTGATTTTATTTTGATAGATGAAAGCACATGTCCCGCTTGTGGATGATAAAGAGGGAATTACGCATCGCTTTGTTGTAAAAAAGAAGTGATACGGGCCTTAACGGTTGCAAGGTGTGATTTTACGAAGGCAACAGATCACGTAAACTCAAAGCATGGGTTTTGTCATCACTAAGTTTTTAAGAAGTTAGGAGTTAAGACCGAATGGAAGAATAGCACTGGTGGATATATCGGAGATCTTAAAACTGGAGCGTTGTATATAGTAGGAGCACCATCGTATGATTTTAAGGTTAATTGTAATGTAAAATTCAGAGTGTATTTTAAGTCTGTTGGATATCAATCATACACCTGTTCCACTGACTGCTATCAGTCCACATCTTCATCTTAATAAGCAGCTTATAGGTTATGGTTGTGTTTGTGTGTTTTTTATACTCAGTTGGACCTGTCGGAAATGTTGTCATAAGATATACGACACCTCCTGTTTCAAACATAGCTGGTTGAGCATCCGTAAGTCCCCAACTAAAGACACACACTTGCAGAGAGGGTCGCCCTTCTACTTCCATCGACGCTCCAGTTCATCCAAAGATACGAACCAACCTCCATCCGCACTTTCCCTATGGGGAACCAAATTTCCTTCCTCACTAACGCAGCTTTTCTCCTCTCTTCAATCTCTTTCTACCCGACGACGCTTAAACGTGAGATCCCAAATCTATTCGAATCAGAGACGCCATCAATTCAAAGCATTAGAATTCTCCGTTTCTCTCGGTTTCTCGCCCTTCCAGCCCAAAACCCGCATTCCACGTCGTTTGCCTCTTTTCCTTCGCAGCAGAATCAGCTCCTTAACAAACAAAGTATACGCCAAATAAGCAATTCCAACGCTACTTGCTACAATAAAAAAATCACGAAAAGATTCAAAATCTTTCCGTCTCCAGTAGCAGCCAACGTATTTCCTACGATTCTCACGTAATTCCCTAACATACGACGTCGTTTTATAGTCAAACCCCTAGTTTTGACTTTTACTTTATTCTTTCCAAGTGGGCCCCACGCGCTTACTTTATTCAACATCCTCCAGGGGTATTTTTGTCTTTTCATACTTTGATGACGTCAGCTATCTTGTCTTTATCTGCCCTAGTCACACCCTTTTCTGCATACGTGGCACTCCTATCAGTAACGGATTTTATTTTTGATAGGATGAAAGCACACAGTCCTGGCTTGTGGATGATAAAGAGGGAATTATGTCATCGTTTTGTTGTAAAAAAGAAGTGGAACACGTTGTTAATCTGCTGCAGGTGAGATTTTATTTAAGGCGTAGACTGCGGTAAACTCAAGTTATGGGTTTTGTTGATCAGTCTAAGTTTTATAAGAAGTTAAGAGTGAAGACCGAATGGAAGAATAACACTGGTGGAGATATCGGAGATCTTTTACATTTAGAAATCAATTTATTTATTGATTTCCCACATATTCAAAATAAACTCTAAATTTAGCAATTACATTAACCACAAAATCATATGAAGGAGCCCCTACTAAATACAAAGCACCAGTCTTTAAATTCCATAATATTCCTCCTGGCTGTGGTTCTTCCATTCAAATTCGCACACCAAACATCTTAAAAACTTTGATTGGATCTACAAACTCTACAGAAGGGGTCTTTTCCCCCGCTTTCATCCTTTGCAAATCCACATGCAACTCGTCAAAACTCGTGCTCCATTTTTTACTACGTAAACCTCGTGACACATCTCCTCTTAATTAATCATATTCCAGAAAACTAGCTTCATCCTATCAAATATTGCACACAGTACTGAGCTCGTAGGAAGACTATCATAACACCACCAACATTTTATACTACACTGCCCTACCACTAACAAACCACATCCTCATTCCAGACAATACTCTATAGCAAATCGTATTGTGTCTCCGGTAGCCGCTGGCTAGCAGGAAAGCACTCATCAAACAGCACTCTTCCACCGCAATACTGCCGCTGACCATCCGCTTGCCCGCAACTAAACACACAAACTCAAGAGATGGCTTCCTCTCTATTCACACCTATACTGTGCATCAAACATCCGTGCATAACTTCGCAACATCACGATATCCAGCCCTTCTTATCAAAGCAAACTTTTACGCCTTCAATTTCTCTTTACTCCGTTGATAGGTTATACCTATGACTTCGATGTAGAAGCCATCTTAATTCAATCCCCACCGAAACAGCATTCGATTCCCGTCTAATTCCCAAACCCAGATTCAACGGTCAGCCCTCCTTCTCGCTTTTCTTTCACACACATAATATCTTTCAAAAAAGCATATATGCGAAGTAAAATAATTCCTACGCCGATCCAATTATCGTAAATATAACAATTAAGCTCACGATTCTATGATCGTTGTTCTAACTATTTCCTTACCCATCGCCCCATCGCATTTCATTTAATAAAACACCGTGATTTATACCAAAACCCTAGCTTTACCTTAACCAATTTTATTTGTGGGTCCCACTAACAACCCTAAGCGAGAAATATATATTGCAGCCACGATTTATGATCGTCGTTTCTCAATTACGCGGTCTCATCGTATTCGCTTATTAAGAACAGATTTATACCAAAATCCTAGTTTACCTTTACCAATTTTGTTCAGGCCTCACTAATTAATTACGAAAGCAACAACTTTTCCTCGCAATCGCTTTACTTTCTTATCTCATTCTTCTTTGTCTTCAAGTTGCATATCGCAGTTCCCTTAAACTTTCAACGGGCCAGTCACAGACGTGGCTTTCGTGGTTTGCTGCAATATTACATATAGCAAACCACTCCAGCCTGGTTCACCTTCATGTCATCTTCTCCGGTTTTATATGCGCCTCGCCATCATCTTTTTCCTCTTCCCAGTCGCCACTGTCGCTATGCCAAAATATTCCTTCACTTTTCACTTCGATCTCTAAATACCTATTAACGCTTCAAACTCATTGCCCAACACAACCCTGGTTTCGTCATTGTACGCCGTGAAATCAGCAGATGGAAGTCGTCTTCCACGCTCACAGGTGCTCGCCGATTTACGCTGGCACCTTCGCCGTTGTATTTAATCGCCGTCATCCGACATCAGGTAGCTTATTCGGCACTGGAATCCCTATGGGAATAGTTGAGCAGCCCTTTCTCTGTGGGGAATAAAATAAAGATCCATCTGGCTCCCTCCCCAAAATCCGGTCTTTCGAGATCAGCCGAATCATCAACCTCAGCTGATGATTTCACCGCGTCGACACCTTTCCATGAATGTAAACACCAAGGACGGAACATGTCGCTCTCGCTATTACCTTATCCATGAATCCCATATGAAATCCCGCATGATCAACAAACTTTTGTTATTCTCATCGGAAATGAGCCCACCTCATAGTACCAATTCATTACATCCCTCGCTGCTTATGAATCTTCTAGCCGGAGGATCGGATTCATGCCTGTCTTCTAAGATTTTTCATGTGTTAGCTTCCAACTCGGAATGCTTGGACCTCAAGATGTTAGGAAACACTAAATCGGGGTGTGCTGGGCCGCATCTCGACCCACATACACCGACTCTCTCGCTGCTACTCTCGACTACACCTCCGACGCCCCAAGGCCAACATCATCGATGATACCGACACACATCATCCCTTTAAACTCATCACCGGCCTCTAGCAGATTACAGCCAACCCCACATGGACGAAAATGAATCAAAGGAGGCATCCTCCATAATTCAACCTCGATCAGATTGACCTTCCCCGTTACTCAGTTCTTGTAATTGGTTTAAACAACACAGCATTATCTCACATGGTTAAAGGTTTTGAATCTTCGAATCAAGATATCTAAGACATACAGCAGGTCGCTAAAGATTTTTTTCTTTCCACACAAAGTGAGTATGCAGTGCTTTATATATGGCACACTCATACGGTGGAAATTGAAATACACAATACATACTCCACTTAATATGGAAGAAAAAAAAAGAAAACACACCAGCGGCCACCGACTTATTTAATATCTGAAGATATGCTTCAGTTCAGAAGTTCAAAAGAACCTTTGACCTTGTGGGATATAATACTTAGTGACATTTTCATCAAACCAATTACAAAGACTAATTGGTATCAACTGTCTAGTCCTCGATCAGGTTCAAGAGACTATGAGGATACCTCCTTTGATTCGCTTTTTTCATTCATATTCAGTCGATCGTAGTCCGCTTCGAGACCGATGATGGGTTTCAAAGGGATGTTGTGCTTCCAATCGAGCATCATCAACATGATGCTGTACAGATGCCGGAGTCAGAGTCGAGTAGTCGGTCCGCAATAATTATGTCGTCCCATGATCCGCCCAACTTGTTTTACTCAGCCTCGTGTTTCCCTACAACATGAGTGTTCAAGCATTCGAGTTCCTAAGTAACCCTCATGGCAAAAATCTTAGCAAGTCAAGATCAGCATACCCATGATCTATTTAAGAGATTCATGAGAAGTCAGCGAGGATCCGAGATGTATTAGCCATGAGGATTTATTATTATGAGGTCGATCTACACAATTCGAGTTCTCGAGGATAAATAAAAGTTTACGATCATCCTGGGATTTCATTGGTTGGTTCATGTATGATGGTGCGGATATCGCATATTCCAAACCCTTCCAATTTTGCTGTCACTCATATGGAAAGGTCCTACTTTGATAAGGAATCACTACTGAGGTTGATGATTCGACAAGATAATGAAAGGATCTGATCTAGAGGGGCTGATGCAGACTTGTTTCTGCCTCTAGAGAAAGGGCTCAAAAGAGCCTATTTCATATGTCTCTTCTTCTGTGCCAGCAGACGCAATGGATGACGCCATTGGAAATTCGGATGAAAGCCATCGATATCGAACCAACGAGCAGACCGAACGTAAATCCGGCGAGAACACATAACGAGAGCGTGGAGATGGAAACTTCCATCCTTATGAGTTTCCCGAACAGCAGCGACAAAATTAGGATTATGATTGGAGCAATGGGTTTGAAGGCTGCCTAAAGAAGGTTTAGGATCTGTTTTGAGCGCCGAGGGTAAGTGAGGAATATATTTTTAAAGATAAACGGCGAAGTGACAAAATTTCTTCCATGGGGAGAAGATGAAATAATGGCGATATAGAACGGAGAAGATGGCATGAGAGGGGTAGGATTAAAGTCGGGTGGTTTGCCCATATAATATTACTATAGGCAAACCACCGAGGCCGCTGCAAATGATTTGAGCCGTCAAGGGTTTAAAGTGGGCGTGGACAGGTACAGATTAAAAGAAAATAAAAAGTAAGATAAAAAGAAAAAGGAAAGCAAATTACAGGGAGTTGTTGCCGGAAGTTGGGTTAGTGGGCCTCACGAATAAAATTGCAAAGTAAAGTGTGGTTTTGGTATAAATACGGTATTTTAATGGCGAATACGATGGGGCCGCTGATAGGTAAGGAAATAATTGAGAATAGCGATCATAGAATCGTGAGCTTAATTGTGATATTTCTGATAATTGGACTTGTTTTAAGAGTATTTTATTTCAGATATATGCTTTTTTAAAGATATTATATTATTATTGAAAGAAAAGCAAGTGTGGACGAATCGCTGAACTGCTCGATTGAACAGAAATACGAATATTGTTGTTTCGTGGAGGAATGAATTGATATGGCTTCTACATCAAGTCGTGGATATAACATATCAATCCGAGGAGGAGAAAAGAGAAATTGAAGAGGAGGCGCAGCCGCTGATAAGGAGGGTCGGATATCTGATGTCAGAGAAGCGTACTCTTGAAGGTCGATGCACTTACATAGTGTGAATAGAAGAGGAAGGCCATCTCTTCAAGTTTGTTAGTTTGGCTAGCAACCGATAGTCGCCCAAAGAAGATTTAATACTGCGGAGGAGTATATTTGATGAGTGCTTTCCTAACGGTCCGACTTTGAATATCGTGAGACACACAAATACCACGACATAGTATAAATTATTAGCAAAGATGAGGATGTGGACTGATTCAAAGTATTGGGGTAGATGTATGAAGTATAAAATGTATTGGTGGTTAATTTATGATAGTGCTCCAACAGATCGGGTACCTGTGATAAATGCAATATTTGATAGGATGAAAGCAAGTTGTCCTGGGATATGGTTAATTAAAAGGGAGATGTGTCATAGGTTTGTGGTAACGTTTTTATTAATACAAGCTTCTGTTGACTATCAATTATCATTGATATCCAACGGACTTAAAATACACTCTAAATTTTGCATTACAATTAACCTTTAAACTACAATGATGGTGCTCCTACTATATACAACGCCCGCTAGATTCCGATATCTCCAATTCAAGGCTATTCTTCTATCTCGGGTCTTCACCTAACTTTAGAAAACTTAGACTGATCAACAAAACCCATAACTTGAGTTTTACCAGCCTGCCTTCGTAAAATCACACCCTGCAACCGTTAACACTGTGCTCCACTTCTTTTTTACTACAAAACAATGACATAATTCCTTACCATCCACAAGCCAGGATCAGGTGCTTTCATCCTATCAAAAATAAAATCCGTTACTGGTACTCGATCACCAGTGAAGCATCATACACCAACCACCAGTACATCTTGTATTTCATACACCTCGTCTAATTAATCGCTATCACCCACATCCTCATCTTAATAAGCAAAATTTTATAGGTTATGGTTGTGTTTGTGTGTCTTGATACTCACCGGACTCGTCTGAATGTCACATAAGATATACGCGCACCTCCTGTTTCCAAACGTATAGGCCGAAAGCACTGCGAGTGTCCCAACTAAAGACACACACTTGCGCAGAGGGTCAGCCCTCGGGATTCGATCGACGCTCTGTGTTCATCCAAAGATAGCTACGAACCAACTCATCCGCACTTTCCCCTCAGAATCACTCTTCTCGCAACGCAGCCTTTCTCCTCTCTCTTCAATCTCTTTCTACTCCGACGACGCTTAAACGTAATCCCAAATCTCATCGAACTCAGACGCCTATCAATTCAGCATTAGAATTCCTCCATTCTCCGGTTTCGTCTTCCAGCCAAAACCCGCATTCCGCCGTCGCTCGCCTCCTTTTCTCCTTCAAAGAGCGTAATCGTGATCCTTAACAAACAACGTATACGCCAAATAAGCAATTCCAACGCTACTTTCTACAATAAAAAAAATCACGAAAATATTCAAAATCTTTCCATCTCCAATAGCAGCCAACTGATTTCCTACGATTCCCGCGTAATTCCCTAACATACGACGTCGTTTTATAGTCAAACCCCTAGGTTTGACTTTTACTTTATTCTTTCCAAGTGGGCCCCACGTGCTTACTTTATGCAACATCCTCCAGGGGTATTTTTGTCTTTTCATACTTTGATGACGTCAGTTATCTTGTCTTTATCCCGCCTCGGTCAGCTAGTCTCTTTCGCATACGCGTGGCACCTCGACCACCGTTAGATCACGAAAATCAACGGCTAAGATCATGTTTGCGACCGTGACCGTGGTGAGCCTGTAATATTAAATATAGGCTCACCCCGGCCACACCAAGAACCACTCCAGAACTACTGGTCCCAGAATCTTATTTTCCTAAGAAGCCGGAATACTTTCCAACCAAACTCAAAACACAAACCCCAGTTATTTCATTGCGTAGATCAAAATAATATAAATATTATTTAATTATCTTTATTCCTTTAAATTATTTAAGCTATCCCAAATACCCTATTTAACAGTTTTTACACAATAGCTGATCAACCCAACACCTTCAATACAATAAAATACTCATTTTATTTATTATTTAATAATTACAATTACGGATCTGCGATCCTCCATCTATTCTAAAATGGAATCGGAGCGCAAATCTCGATCACTTTCAACACCCTCGACTACTCCACAAAATCTTTCTGCACACCAAGCTTCTTAAAAAACTTTGATTGATCTACAAATCCCATAGAAGGGGTCTTTCCCCCCGTTTCATCCTTTGTAAATCCACACTCGCAACTCGCCAAAATCAGGCTCTTTTACCACAAACTCGTGACACATCTCCCTCTTAATTAACCATATTCCAGGACAACTAGCTTTCATCCTATCAAATATTGCATCTGTCATAGGTACCCGATCTGTAGGAGCACTATCATAAATTAACCACCAATACATTTTATACTTCATACATCTGCCCCAATACTTTGAATCTGTCCACATCCTCATCTTTGATAATAATTTATATGTAATCGTGGTATTTGTGTGTCTCTGGTATTCAGTTGGCCCCGTAGGAAAAGCACTCATCAAGTACACTCCTCCTCCAGTATTAAATACTGCTGGCTGACTATTCGTTTGCCCCCAACTAAACACACAAACTTGAAGAGATGGCCTTCCCCTTCTATTCACACCTATACCAAGTGCATCCAACATCCGTACAACTTCTGCAGCATCACGATATCCAAATTCTTCTTATCAAAGCCACTTTACGCCTCTTCAATTTCCTCTTTACTCCTCCTCCGCTGATAGGTTATACCCCATGACTTCGATGTAGAAGCTTATCTTAATTCAATCCCCACGAAACAATGCATTCCGATTCCCTCGTTCCAATTCCAACCCGCATTCAACGGTCGTCCTCCTCGCTTCAATAATAATATAATATCTTTCAAAAAAGCATATATGCTATAACACTCCTACGCGATCCAATTCATCGTAAATATAACAATTAAGCCTACGATTCTATGACTGTTTCAATTATTTTTACCTATCACGTCCCACCGATTTCGCCATTAAAATATCGTGATTAAGAGAGGCGCAGCCGCTTGATAAGGAGGGCTGGATATCTAGATGCCGCAGGTCAGACGGATGTTGGATGCACTGCATAGTGAACGTAAGAGGAAGGCCATCTCCTTCAAGTTTGTGTGTTTAAAAATCGATAGGTCACCAAAGCAAAGATTTAATAACGTGGAGGAGTATTTTGATGAGTAGCTTTTCCTATCGATCCGATAGAAATATCGTAGACACACAAATACCACGATTACATATAAATTATTAGCAAAGATGAGGATGTGGACCGATTCAAAGTATTGGGGTAGATGTATGAAGTATAAAATGTATTGGTGGTTAATTTATGATAGTGCTCCAACAGACGGTACTTGCATGTATGCACATTTGATAGATGAAAGCAAGTCATTCCCGGGATATGGTTAATTAAAAGGGAGATTTGTGGTAAAAAAAAAATGGAGCACAGTTTTGACAGTTGCAGGTGTGGATTTTACAAAGGATGAAACGGAAGGTAAAACTCCATCTATGGGGTTTGTTGACCAGTCAAAGTTTTTTAAGAAGCTTGGTGTGAAGACTGAGTGGAAGAACACAACAGGAGGAGATATTGGAGATTTAAAGACCGGTGCTTTATATTTAGTAGGAGCTCCTTCAATACAATAAAATACTCATTTTATTTATTATTTAATAATTACAATTACAGATCTGCGATCCTCCATCTATTCTAAAATGGAATCGGAGCGCTGAGGGTTTGAAGGATTTATTGCAGGATGAAGATCTATGTTTAAACATTAAACGTAGATCGTTTAATTGGAATATATGGACCAAGGTTTTTGGTGTACAGTATACCTTTTTTTTTCCTCAAGTACTGTTCAATCGTGTAATTCGTGAAGCAGTAGAGTTTATTTCAGAAGATCGAATGATGCAATATGTGTACGTAGGTCTGATTTTATAATAACAAGTATAGATATTGGATCAAAAGAATGGAAGAGAAGAAGGAGGAGTTGATGAGAGTTATTGTAACCCTGGCTTTAGCCCAGAAAGATTTTGTGGAGTAGTTGAGGGTGTTGAAAGTGATCGAGATTTGCGCTCCGATTCCATTTTAGAATAGATGGAGGATCGCAGATCCGTAATTGTAATTATTAAATAATAAATAAAATATATTTTATTAGGTTTTTGTGCATCAGATACCTGTTTTCCCTCAAGCATCGGGTCAATTGTGTAATTCGTAGTGGTAGAGTTTATTTTGTTAGATCGAATGATGCAGATGTGTATGTATGTAGGTCTGATTTTATAATAACAGATAGATATTGGATCAGAAGAATGGAAGAAAGCATGATGGAGTTGATGAGAGTTATTGTAACCCCGCTTCTTGCTCCAAAGATTTTGTGGAGTAGTCGAGGGTGTTGAAAGTGATCGAGATTTGCGCTCCGATTCCATTTTAGAAAAGATGGAGGATCGCAGATCCGTAATTGTAATTATTAAATAATAAATAAAATGAGTATTTTATCAGACACTAAAAGGCTGATCACTATTGTGTAAAACTGCAACAGGTATTTGGGATAGCGAATAATTTAAAAGAATAAAATAATTAAAATAATATTTAGTATTATTTCATGATCTACGCAATGAAATAACCGGCTCTGTGTTTGAGTTTGGTCAGAGTATTCCCAAGATGCCTAAATATGTCCGCGGACCGTAGTTTACCGTGGTTTGCAATGCGGGTCGGTGAGCCTATATTTAATATTACAGGCTCACCATGGTCACGGTCGCAAACATGATCTAAATTCAAGGATTTTCAAGGATCTAACGATGGATAGAGTGCCACGCTTGCGTAAGTGTGACCAGGCGAGCAAAGTCAAGATAGCCGACGCCATCAAAGTATGAAGACAAAAATACCGAGGATGTTGCATAAAGTTAGCGCCGTAAATCTACTCGAAAGAATAGCAAAGTCAAACCTAGGGGCTTGACTATAAAACGACGCATGTTAGGAATTACGCGAATCGTAGGAAATATGTCAGGTCAGCATCGGGAGCATCGAAAAGATTTTGAATCTTTCGTGATTTTTTTATCAGAAAGGCAAGTAGCGCCCGAATTGCTTATTCGCGTATACGCTGTTTGTTGCTGATCCGACTCGCTTACCGGTTATAGAAAAGGAGACGAACGCACGACGAATCGGGTTTGGACCGAAGGACTAAACCAGAGAACGGAGGGAATTCTAATGCTGAATTGATGGCGCTCACGCAGTTCGAATAGACTGGGATTACGTTTTAAACGCCGCTGTGTAAGAAAGAGATTGGAAGAGAGGAGAAAAAGTCAAGCATCGAAGGGCTAGTTAAGGTGGAAAGTGCGTATGAGTGTTCAGATGCCGGATGAACCTCGAACTTCGTTGAATCAAGACTAATCTCCTCTCTCGCAAGTGTGTCTTTAGTTAAGGACTTAGCATTTGATGCTCAAACAAGCATGCTTGAAACAGGAGGTGTCGTGATATCTTGAGACAAAGATTTTGATGTGTCCAAATTTGAGTATCAAAGACACAAACACAACCATAACCTATAAGTTGCTTATTAAGATGAGGATGGTAGACTGGAGCAAGAATGCTGAACAGTGTTTGAAATACAAGATGTACTGGTGGTTGGTGTATGGTGCTTCACCAGGTGATCGAGTACCAGTAATGGATTTTATTTTTGATAGGATGAAAGCACACAATTCCGGTCAGGATGATAAAGAGGAATTATGTCATCGCTTTGTTGTAAAAGAAGTGGAGCACAAAGAGCACCTGCCAGGTAAGATTTTGACGTAAGGCGTAGATCGCTAGTAAAACTCCAATACGGGTTTTGTCGATCGCCATGTTTTAGTAGTTGGGGTCTGACTATAGAACGACGGTCGTATGTTAGGGAATTACATGAATCGTAAGAAATACGCTATTTAATCGGGAGATTGCAAAGATTTTGAATCTTTTCGTGATTTTTTTTATTGTAGCAAGTAGCGTTGGAATTGCTTATTTGGCGTATACGTTGTTTGTTAAGGATCTGATTCTGCTACTGAAGGAGAAAAGGAGACGAACGACGACGGAATCTGGGTTTGGACTGGAAGGACGAAACCAGAGAACGGAGGGGAATTCTAATGCTTTCTCTTATCTTTTTTCAAAAGAAACGTCTTTATTTTTCTTTGTGACGTAAATACCACAAACTTTGACACAAATAACGTTTTTATTAATACAGTTTCGTTGACTCATCAATATCATTGATATCCAAATGTGACTTAAAATACACTCGAATTTTGCATTTCAATTAACCTTAAAATCATACGATGGTGTTCCTACTATATACAACTCTCCAGTTTTAAGATCTCCGATATCTCCACCAATTGGACCAGGGTTTTTGGTTTACCGTATACCTTTGTTTTTCCTCGTTACTGGTCCAATTGTGTAATTCATAGTGGTAGAGCGATTTTGTTAGACGAATGATGCATGTGTATGTAGGTAGGTCTCGATTTTATAATAATGTATAGATATTGGATCAGAAGAATGGAAGAGAAGAAGGAGGAGTTGATGAGAGTTATTGTAACCATGGCTTTAGCTCAGAAAGATTTTGTGGAGTAGTCGAGGGTGTTGAAAGTGATCGAGATTTGCGTCCCGATTCCATTTTAGAATAGATGGAGGATCGCAGATCCTTTTTTTTTTTTTTTCAAGAGAATAGGCTTTGCCCATTACATGGGTCCAGCCCATCACAAGGCACTCCAACAGATATATATATATATAATCGATATATTGGTATAAATTGTGTCAAATGACATATTGCATTTCATATGCATCGGGGTAACCTAGAAATTAGGTGTAAGTGCATAATTGAGATCTAATATCAGGTTAGGTGTTCGATGGTGTGTCGTGAGTATTAACGGTTGTGGATCAACATCACAGAGGATGTTGAATAAGGCCTGACACAGGGACAAATGTTCAAATTGAGTCATGTTAAGGAAATGGAAATGACTCATTGCATTTCATATGCACTGGGGCACCTTAGAGCAATAGGAGTGAGTGCATGAGGTGGTTTCTTGAGAGAATTGTTTCGGAGGGTTGACCAATAATATTATATATCGGAGTGTGTCCACTACTACATCGGAGGGTTGTCCATATAATATCAATCGTCGGAGTCTGCCCAATTGATATACATCGGAGGGTTGTCCACAAAATGAGATTATCTGAGCCTCGTCCACTATTTATATTGAGGTTATTCAATGGCTAAAAACAAATACCTTTGTTCTAAACGTTTTCATTCATGACAGTGCATGTTTGAGGAGTCATGAGCATTCGAGGCAAATGGTGTAAATGAAAATGAAAAGATTACAGGCCTTGGGTCATTAATCTTAAATGATAGTAGCTCATACTTGGCAACTCGCATGTGTGAGGGAGTCAGTGAGGACTCGGGATATGGGATAGGGTGAGTCACATTCTCATCCATGACATGTAGATATTCAAGTAGGATTGTAAGACCCGAGAAATTCCAATTTTTGGAAAAAGTGCAAAATTGTAATTTTGGTCAAAAATCCTAAATTTGTTCTCTAGATCTTGGATGACGAAACGGATTTCACCGTTGGAATCGTCTCGCAAAATCTAGCTAACACGTCTCTAATTTCTCGGGCGACCAAACAATGGAATTTACATGTTTTTCGAGGCATCGTGTTTCGGGTGCCGTAAAACGATATTCGATGTGACAAAAGTCACATATAACACGTACTCATGTGCCAAGGGCGGCATGAGTAAAAAAATGATGAAAACGGATCTACGAGATAGTGACGAAAAGTCAAACCGAGAAAAGAAGGACATAAATGTCATTTTGGATTTGTTTAAGTTAGAAAAAGATAAGATAATAGTGTTGCTCTACAAATTGGAAAAGAGAGCAAAATGCGTGGAGGAAGGAAAAGGAAACTTAAACCGAAATGGCGTTTCTAGAGAGAGAGAGAGGCTTCTTCTCTAGAATTGTGGTACATCCATCGTCGAAATCCTTCCGGCCAAGAAGGAAAGCCGCCTATGTGGGAGAGACCACGTGGCGACTCGAGGAGTTTCGACAAACTCCGCGAGGTGTGGGTTTCTCCCTACGGTTTTACTTTTGTTTAAGTACTTTGTTGATGTTTGAGTTGAATGCGCCGTGAGGGGTCAGCTTGACTTTGCCCACCTTGGAACCGAGGTGTTGAATTTTAGTCCCAGGGACGCTCCTCGGATCGTCCACGGGCCGCTTGGGGTGCCATGGTGCAAATTTCAGGCTATGAATGATGCATTGACGTGTATGAGGCCGGGAATGGCCGTGAATTTTGGGTTCACAAAGTGGACGAAACAGTAAACCCGAGGGTTTTACTGTTTATATGAATAGTGACACGAAACTGATTTTTGTGTGAAAATGTGTTTGGTCGAGTGTTTCAAGTCAATTGTTCGTGTTTGACCATTACCCAAGTGAGCTAATTTCGTGTATGGAAATGTGAAATTACATAACATGGTTGTGTGATTTAAATTACGTGAATATATGCATGAATATATATTTGCATGTGTTATAAAATTGAAATGGAATTGGCATCATGCATTCCATATGCATTAGGCACCAGACGATAGAGTGGGAGTGCATGAGGTAATTCTAGAGAGAATGGTTTCTGAGGGTCAGTTTTAAAACAATAATTATCGGAGGGTAGTCCATACATAAAAATATCAATTGTCAAGACTCCACTCCACCCGATATAAATCGTAGGGAACCATACATGCCATCAACTGCCTTCCGGAGTCGGGCCAATTGATATATATACATCGGAGGGTTGTCCACAAACAAATGTCTCAAGGTTCTCATACGTGGGCTTAGGCAGGTGTTAGGAGCCGGGGAGGACTTCGATATGAGATGATTAGTTAGACATTCATAGGATCATGCACGGTTTGAATGTGTGTTTATTTTGGAGCATTGCATATGCACTTAGGTGGAAAGTAGCCCACTTAGGGTGATTCCACTACTAAGCATTAGCTCACTCCTCGTCGAGGATACTATTCTTACGTACAGGAGTGTAAAGAGGAGACGCTCACATTGTAGGTAGTTTAAAAGAAAGTTTTAATGTATTGGAGTGGTTTTGTATGTATTAGGAATGTTTTTTCATTTGCTGATATGTGTTGTATAAGAGTAGATCATTAACCTCAGAATAATGATATATACTGGGTATGTTTTATGAGTATTGTTTACGGGCCCAAGTGGTCGCTTTACTCATGTTGTGGATCATATCGATAGTTGATATATGTTGTGAGTATAATGCAGGACCCAAGAGGTCATTTTAATTAATATAGTTGTATATGAGACCCTGTAGCTCATTGTGTATATTGGGGATGCTATATACAGTGTAGTATTTTGGTAGAGCCCTCGCATGTCGACTGGTCCGATTTTCATGAGTGGCGCTGTGCACCCGACATTCACTAATGCTTCGCTGGTCGACGGGCAGTCAACGACCCCGAAATACCACACGAGTACCTTTCCCCGCATGCGCTGAGAACCTCCACCCTCACAATTGATAACAATCCCGTGCCGTCACTAATCCATCCACAAAGGATCTGCAGTCAACGAATTCTGTTTTGGGCGTCACAGCTTCATCCCTAAACAAGAAGGGATAGGTGGCTCGCACCGTGTCCTTCCGCTCCCATGTTGACTCTTCCACTCCATAGTGCCGCCATAGCACCCTCACTAGCCTCAAGGTCTTAAGGCCGCAAAACCTGATCACGCTATCTGTACGCAACACCGGTCCCTTCCCTCAAAGGTCCCATCGCTGTCAACCTCAATCCGCCCCAATCCACCACATGAGTCGGATCCGAGTATACTGGAGCATAGAGACGTGAAATACCCGTGACACCTAATACGCCGGGCGGTAACGCCCAACCGGCACGCCACGGTGTCTATCCTCCTCGAGCATCTCGGAAGGTCCAATAAACCCCTGCTGATACTTTTCCGCCATTGGCGACCCTGACCACTCCTCTAGCATCATCTTCAAGAAGACATGATTCTAGCCTCGAATCCTGGTCGACGTCGCACATCAAGATGTTTTCCTCAACACTCGAAAATGCGGAGAAGACGCCGTCAGACGTTTCACCTTCTCGGCTGCGTCTCTATCAAATCGACCAATGATGGAGCTTTCTCCCACCTTGGTCCAATATAATGGTGACCTGCTTGGCCTCCCATACAATGCTTCAAATGGTGCCATCTGTATACTGGCCTCGTAAATCATTGCCGTAGGCAAATTCCACTCAAGGGCACTGTCTCTCTACCTTAGGACCCGTGACGATGCCCCAGCCTTGTCTTCTAACCTCGTATAGTCCACACAATCTGTAACCCTACACAACCCTTACTTTGTGTGTAAACGCTGACCTTCTTAAGGTCACAATCACTGACAATCCAATGGACCGTCAACCTAGTCTATGTCATGAATGACTTCCATATATCGAGCCCTTGTCGGCTCAACAACACCCAATGCAATTGCCAAAGGGGTATCCACTTCTCGAGTCACTCCCAACTCCTATCACTCAACTCTGTCTACGTGATAACCCCGACAAGGTGTTTTCATCTCGATTAACATAACTCTTTCTGGCCACTTCGAGCCTCTTGCATTCACACAAAAATTTAGGGCTATCTCCCCGGGTCTCTTACACTCTAACTCCAGATTCTCACCTGAGGGGATTAACGACCCCCTTATTGCTTTGCCCAACACACTTTAATTATTCTTCACCACGAATCGAACTATGAGTCTTCATCGATCGAGTCCCAAAGACAAACTCAACCTACACTCACCAAGAGTGGTGAATGACCGTACTGCGGCACCCACACCCGACTCCGACGTGATGCACCGGCAAGTATCACCGAACGTAATAATGCCCATCGTGACACCCAATCCCTGGGTCCACCAAGAGCAGTAACTTCGCAGATCTCTACTCATAATCCCGACCTATCAGTTAACTCTCACCTACATCCTAGGAAGAAACATCTATTCCTAGCTTCTCTAAAGGCCTTAACTCTACTAAATCCAGTCGTGGTCGGGTATGACAAACCCATTTAAGGTCTCACTACAAAACAACTCGATGGCTATCAACTCATTCATGTCAAGCTTGACATCAACAACCAATAGGTCTACCACCCTAGGTCCACTATGCTTCCGCTGCGCAACTCTGATCTGTCCCTAACTCGACCGCACTCCGCCCTCCGGCCCATTCAGGTCGAAGCCAGATAGCACCACAAACCCAAATCGGTTCCTCCGACCTTACTGGGCGCTGGAGGAATGAACCGTGACTCTCCCCCGTTCTACTGGCCAATCAACCCGCACAACCAAAGTCCCGGGATCCCCGTCTAGGGCAACCCGCCTCACATGTCCAATCCCCGTCCCGGTCCCAAATCCAGCGTGAGCGTGGGCGATTCTCGCCTTCCCCGAACCAAGGCCGATCCTCCCTCTCGGCTACCAACACCCGCATCCGGAGTGCCCGAGTATCCCCATCTCTCTCTATGGTCAAGGTCACCCCAACCATGGAGTCCACGCCCCGTAGGCGAAGTCCCACGATCCGCCCCGACCGGACAACCAGCCCATTCCTCGAATTCCTCAGAATACCTGTACCTAATCCCCAAGAACCACGTGATCTCAAGATTGACATTCCGCCCCTCCCAACCATCACGCTCAACCTTCTAGGTCGACCGACACTCCCGAGCGCCGACACCACGTATCCCAAAATCTCACCTCAATAAAGCCGTAACTCGCACTTATCGAACTCGAGTACGCTTGATGGTCTCTCAACAACTGTAAAATGATCCTCAAGTGATACTCATGCTCCCACTCTGACTGGGAGTAGATCAAAATGTCATCCACGAAAACCATGACAAACTAATCTAGACAGGGTTGGAATACCCTATGCATGAGATCCATAAATGTTGCTGGCGCATTCGTCAATCCGAAAGGCATCACCGTAAACTCAAAGTGCCCATAACGCGTCCTAAACGTTGTCTTAGGTATATCTGTATCCCTAACCCTCAGCTGATGGTAACTAGTGTGAAGGCTCATTCGAGTAGACTCGCTACCCTCCTCAACCGATCAAACAAATCACAACCCTGTGAATGGGTACCGATTCTTGATCGTAACCATGTTCAACTGTCTAGTCAATGCTTAGTCAAGGGTCTCGGCCCTTCTCTTTCGCAAAACAAAACCGAGCGCCCCATGGTGAAGTGCTCGCCTAATGAACCCCTTGTCCAATAACCTCAGAATCGACTCGAAGTTCCCCGCAACTCAACTCGGTGCCATCCTATGCGGAGTCATAGAGATGGGTGAAGTACAAGGGTGTAACTCGACATCAAGTCTACTACCTCCGTGGAGGTAGTCTAGGTAGATCATCCGAAAACATCCACATATCTTCGCAAATTACTGAGGTGGATTTAAGTCCGTCTCTCCGTCCTTGGGGTAAGGCTCGCTAGCCAAACCCGCTAACTATCCCCCGACACTGACTCGTATACCGTCCGGGGCAACCATCATGCTCGCCCCAAAATATCACACGAGTACCATCCTGCGTGCAGGCGGTAACCCTTCTATGCTAACAATCGATAACGACCCTGTAAGCTATCAATCAATCCATCCCCAGGATGACATCGAACTCTGACATGTCCATGATCCCTCAGTCCACCGCGTAGAGTCCCCAGATTCCAAACCAGAACCTCGACTACATACCATTCCTATCCTCGCCCTAATTCCTAGGGGAGAACTCACATACAAGAGCTCCTCTAAGGTCTCAAGAGGTCCTTGCCTATTTCCACCGTATTTGGGCCTCATTCTCTAGCTGGAACGCAGCTAGTCTAATCCTGGTAGTGTCAGAGGTAATCTCCATGGCCTCTAACACCTTCTCGATCTGCATAAACCAATGGTCTGCCACCATCGAATCTCCTCCCCCTGTGAATGTCGGAGGATGATGCGCCCTAACCTCTGGAGGTTACTAGACCTTCCCCGTCTTACTCCACTATATCGCATGTGCGACAAGAATCGCCGAATACCTACGCCTCAATAAAAGCCCGTCGATGAATGTGCCCGACCAATACCCCGTGGACGCCCTACGCCCTCGTCTCCGACTAGCCATCTCTCTACGCTTCAATGGCGTGTTAAATTCAATACAAGATTCTAAGGCATAAACACAAAACCCGAGACACTAATCATACACATAAATCAAGAGATAGCACATTGTCCTCAGATTTACGGTAATGCAAGGCACAAATTTTGCATTTAAAATATTGTTTTCAACAAAAAAAAAATTTTCAAAAATTTCATTCATTTTTTTTTCGAAAATTTTGTCTTATTTTATTTTATTTTTATTCGATGAATAAAAAAATTCTTCGGTGGGCCTTTGTAATGAACAAAGGTTCATGAACCTGGACCACGAACAATGTCCAAAAATTGACTCGTGAACAAGATCGAGTCAGCAAACCGGGTCAAAGTAGGTCGAGTGCACGCCTGCTGGCCAAGAAGACACCCAAGGCGCATGCCCAGCGCCCGTGTCGCGCCCCACATGTTTGTCGCCCGCGCTGTCGCGCCCGCGCGCTGCCGCTTCCGCCTAGCTTGCCGCCTTCCGCGCTTGCCTCGTGCGCGCCGTGTCGTTGCTGTAGTGGCCATATTGCACAAACATTTCCATGTGCTTGTCACAATACACCTGTGAGTGTATTGCGATACAATTTATTCCCAGCCAGCCTACCTCTGCAATACAATACCAGCCAAACAAGCCCCTCTCTTGCAATACAATAAACTCAGACAGTAATACGCTGCAAGAGCTCCATTTCAGCCCAAAGACCATTTTTTTTTTTCGTTTTTCATCATAAATTATTTTTTTCCCTTATTTCCAGCAATACCCAAATAAATTCATAAACATTTATTTTCTTCATTTTTTTTTTCATTTCTTCCAGCTACTGGAAGACACTAAAAAATACATATCCATTTTTTTTTCCAGAATATTCAAATAAATTTGTAAACATTTATTTTATCCAATTTTCTTCCATTTTACAACTTGTAAAACCTTAGAAAATTATTTTTTCTTTCTCATTTTCCGTAATACTAAATAAATTTTATAAAATATTTATTTTCTTCACTTTTTCTTCGCTTTCCACCTTGTAAAATCCAAAATATTATTTTCTTCAATTTACAACTTAATAAATTTTATAAATCTATTTTTCTTTTATTTTCTTTTCTTTGTTCCAACTACACACTGGTAAACTCCAAAAATTTCCACACTTCCATCCCATGCTATCAACCAAGCATATCAATCATATAACACCTAACAATTCATGTTTATGCACAACCAAGCATGCAAGCACACTTTCACAAAATCCAACCAATAATAAACACACCAAACACATGCATGCAAGGTCCTAGTTTTGTCCTATGGATTTCCTAGGTAATCTCATACCTAACTTTACACGAACCAATTCCAGGTGATGTTCTTACACCCTCAAAGACTACGCCCATAAGCTCAAATCCTCAAGCCCTAGGTAGCCGTGATACCTATGCTCTAATACCAAGTCGTGACGCCCAAAAACTCCGAGGGTCCGCTGACTAACACCACAACCCACGAAATACCTTCGTGAATGTCGCAAATCCGTACATTTTTCACGAAAAACTACGCAGTAGTCCCTTGTACCCGGGAGCTCTAATTTTAGTACATAACTCGTATAAATGTAAATTCAATGACCACGTTGTGATTACATACAACTAAACTGAAAGTAAATAATGGTCACTTGGGCCCCTATCATCACTCACAACATATATCCAATATGATCACAACATGAGTAAAACGGCCACTTGGGCCCATAAACAGTACTCATAACAATATCTGTAAAACATACCAACTATGTCCAATAGTTCTAAGAGTTAATAATTTACTCTTATACAACATATTTATATCAATATTAGAGAATTCTAATACATGTATAAAATCATCAAAGCCACAACTCGGCTTTCTTCACAACCTCAGTCTCTAGGACGAGTCGTCCCCTCGCACGCTCCACATGCACCGTAAAATAATATCCTGACGAGGTGAGCTAATGCTCGATAGTGGAATCGCCTAAGTGGGTGCTCTCTTTACCTAAGTGCGGTGCAATGTTCAAATAAACACACATTCAAGCAAATGCATGATCCTACTTGAATGTCTAGCCCGATCATCTCGTACCAGGAGTCTCACGAAACTCCCTCACACTCGCACAAACCTCGTGTGAAATTATTATGTTTGTTGTTGGTGGACAACCCTCCGATGTGTATATATCAGGTGGAGTGATCTCGAAGATTGATATTATTTATGGACTACCCTCCGATGTATATCAATTGGGCCGTCTCCGACGATTGATATTTTTAGTATGGACTACCCTCCGATCATTTTGATTTTTTTTAATCTTTCTGTTACTATTAGAATTATGAAAAAACTTTATATATATATATAGAATTTTATATCGTATGTATTATTTAATTTTTATAAAATGGAGAAAATAAGTAAATGAATTTAAAGAAAAATATATAGCAACGGTTGGCCCAATAAATGGAAATGATTTATGATTTATGATTTATCCACTTCAAACTATGTGCAAAATAAATAATCAATAAAGGAGTAAGAAAATTACCGACCAGGACACCTTGCCAAACCCTTTCCAAATTCTTTTATGTTATATTTTTTATTCTGTCTTGTTTTTTATAATTTAATATTGTCCTTTATATATTTTTCCTGGTTAATAATAATGGGTGTTTGGATGGCGAGAAAATCAGAGGGAGAGATGTATTGCGCTCTTTTAAGAAAAGTTAGTTCATACGACAAAGCCTACTTCGATGGTGTGTTCGGTTTCAATACAAGTTTCTAATAAATTGGAATTTTGTATTAAATCAATTGGCATTAATTAAAGCTATAAGCTTACAACATGTTACTTCGCCATCACATATCTGTTTTTTGAAAACTATAAGCTATAAGCTATAAGTTTTTGAAAAATGTTTTTTGTTCTTGTGACGCCCCAAACCCGAGGGTCCGTTGACTACCCGTCAACCCGCGGAATACAAGTGGAGGTCGGGTTACCCGACGCCACTTTAGAAAATCGAGCAGAGTCTCCTTTGTACGGGGCTCTGCGAAATACAATACTGCGTATCACATTTAAGCAGTGTATAATCCAATATCTCCAATCACATGAGTAATACAGCCACTTGGGCCCATAAACAATACTCAATGTATATACCAACTATATATCCAACTATATACCCAATAGTTACAAGAGTTAATATATTTTTACTCTTATACAACATATATCAAACTTATAGAGTTCTAATACATGTTTAAATCGGGAACGAAAGCCCTGACTCGGCTTTCTTCACAATCCTCGATCTCTAGGATGAGCCGTCCCTCTTAAACCCTGTGCACAGTAAATAATATCCTCGACGAGGGTGAGCTAATGCTTTCGATAGTGGAATAGCCTAAGTGGGCTACTCACCGCCTAAGTGCGGTCTGTGTCTTAAATTAAACATACATTCAAGCAAATGCATGATCCTACTTAAATGTCTACATGACCACCTCAGATCCCGAGTCCTCACCGACTCTCTCACACTCGCCTAAACCTCGTATGAGAATTATTGTTTTGTTAGTGGACAACCCTCCAATGTATATATATCAATTGGGCCGTCTTCGACGATTAATATATTATTTGTTTGTGGACTACCCTCCGATAAATATCAATTGAGCCGTCTCCGACGATTGATATTTATTTTAATTTGGACTACCCTCCGATAATTAATATTTTTAGACAACCCTCCGAACCATTTTCTCTAGACTCATCTCATGCACTCACTCATGAGTCACAAGGGTGTTCGGTGCATATGGAATGCATATGCAGATTCAATACAGTCTAATTCACATGTAAATATATAAACATGCATATATTTACAAAAATTCAATTCACACAATCATGTCATGTAAATTCTCATTTCATACATCAAAATTAGCTCGCTTGGGCTAATGATCAAACGAGCAATTGACTTGAATCACTCGATCAAACACATTAATTTACAAAATATATTTTGAGAACATTTGTTTGAGAATAGTGGAAACCCTCGGTTACTATTCCCGGAAAAATCTAATTATCGGTTCACTTTGGCAGACCCGGTATTTCTGGCCATTTAGGCCCTATGCATGTATCCTGTACAATTCATTTCATAATTTATGAATTTAGCACCCCATAACAGCCACGATAGTCATGGACTCTAAAAATTTTCTAAAAAATTTCCAACAATTAGGTCCCAAGTTTTGGGACCGATCAAACGGCCCCTCACGGCCTCATCCAAACCAATACATACATTAACCCGCCGATACAATTTATTACCAAATAGCAAATGCATTTTGACCTTTGTTTGCACAAATGGTTTCAATAAATTCAAACAATTCGGTCCCAAGTTTTGGGACCGATCAAACAGCCATTCAAGGCCTCAAGCTAACCGAAACATTGAAAAACACTTAAATAAAGTGTAAAACCCAAGTAGGGAGAAACCCCTACCTCACGGAATTTGTCCGCTCCTCCAAGCCCGGTGTCCATGCGTAGCCACGCTCAGCGTAAATGACTTTCCTTCTTGTCTGAAGGCGCCGGTCGGATTGCTTGGAATATTCTAGAGAGAAGTTTTCTCTCTAAGAAACCTCTCAAAAATAGCTCTTGGATCGAAGAGTCTTGCTTGATTCACGTTTTGGTTCCTTTTGAATTTGAGGAGATAGAAGACTATTTACTATCTTGTCCTTTAGTGACTTAAATCAAATCATAATGCCAATTTTGTCCGCTTTTTCCCGATTTGATATTCGGCTCTGGCCGTCATTTCATCATTTCTCTACTCGTACACTTATGGCATATGAGTCGTGTTATATGTGATTTTCTTATGTCGAAAAATCGTTTCTGGCTTTAGAAAACGCGATACCTCGAAAAATGTGTAAATTATTGTTTGAATTCAGCGAAATTTTACGTGCTAGCTAGATTTGGCGAGCGATTCCAGCGGTGAAATCTGTTTCTTCATCAGAGATCACAGAATAAATTCTGAATTTTTAGCAAAATAACAATTTTGTAATCGAAATTACGATTTTGCCTTTTTCCAGAAATTGGAATTTCTCGGGTCTTACATTCTCCCCTCCTTAAAAGGAATTTCGTCCCGAAATTCTGAATAATCATAATCACTCACATGCATATGCAATGTGCACTCTACCATGCATGTAAACTAGTCATTTAAATCTTAAACGACTAAACCACGTACCTTCATCCTTAAACAAGAAGGGATAGGTAGCCCGCATCGTGTCCTATCGTTCCCACGTAGACTCCTCCACTCCATAGTGCATGTAGCACTCTCACTAGCCTCACGGTCTTGCATTGCAAAACATGATCACGGCTATCAACAATACTGCTTGGTCCCTCCTCGAAGATCCCATCGTGTCAGCCCTCAATCCGTCCCCAATCCACCATGGTACGGATGCGGGTATATTTCAGACATGGGCGTGAAATACCTCGTGGACTTTGACATCTTTGGCGTGCGCGGCCGGTTCTCAACGGTGCCTATCCTCGGGGATCTCGAAAGGCCAAATAAACCTCGCGATAACTCCACTTGCCAAATTTGACCACTCCTGTAGGCATCACCTTCAAGAACACTGATCTGACCACCTCGAACTTCCCAAGTCGGCGTCGCCGCATCTGCATGCTCTTACTGCCGCTCACGAGAAATTCAGAGAAAGATGATTGTCATATCAAACTCACCTTCTCGAGGTGTCTCTAATCGAGATCGGGACCCGGTGATGGAGCTCTCTCCCACCTCGGTCCAACATAGCATTGACCTACATGGCCTCCATACAATGCCTCATAGGGTGCCATGTATACTTTCGCCCTTGTAGACAGAAATTCAATTGGAAAAAATGGCAAATAGTGATTTTGGTTACAGTGTAATTTCGGTTAAAAAATCCAAAATTTATTTTCTAGATCTCGGATAATGAAACGGATTGCACCGTTAGATGGGTCTGAGAAATCCTAGCTAACGTAAAATTTAGATCAATTAGAGCGGTCGGAATTTACGTTCGAGACATCGTTTGGTGTAGTAAAATGATTTTAAATCAGGTAATCATATAATAAGTACTCATATGCCATAAGTGGTATGAGTAGAAAAAATGATGATGAAAATGTACGGCGGAATGGCCAGAATGTCAAGCGGGAAAAGAGAGACATAAACGTCATTTTTAGAAAAGTTTTTAAGTCACTAAATGCCAAATTAGTCAACAATGTCATCTCTCCCATTTTAAAGACCAAAAAACGTGATTTTGAACCAGAAAAGTCCAGCAGCCATTTTTTTTGAGAGATTTCTTTAGAGAGAGAAACTTCTCTCTAAAATATCACGCGATCTGATCATCGGCATTCTTCGGGACAAGAAGGGAAGCTGCTCTACGCGGAGCGGCCTACACGTGGGTACAGGATTTGTGAGTTTTTGACAAACTCCGAGATATAGGGGTTTCTCCCTACTTGAGTTTTACACTTTATTTAAGTGTTTTTCAATGTTTCGGTTAGCTTGAAACCTTGAAGGGTCGTTTGATCGGTCCCAAATCTTGGGACCGAATTATTTGAATTTATTGAAACCCAATGGTGAAACAGTGGCTGTTACGGGCTGTTTGGGTGTTTTAAATTCATAAATTTTGCTTTAAATCATGTATTGATATGAAAAAGGGGTACAGGGAATGGGCCGTATCAGTCGGTCCCGAACATGGGACCGAATTATTGGAATTTTTAGCGAGACTTTTTGGACGGTAGTGAACCTCCGAGGAAACTGATGTGGAGTTGTTATGTTGGATTTATCTGCGTTAAAGTGTTTTGGTGAAAATGGAGACAGGAAATGGGTATGGAACTCGGTTCCAAAAAAGTGAGCAGAGGTTGGACAAGTGGGCTGCCCATAGATGACCTTGCTAGGTTTAGGCGTTAAATCAGTCGGGTTGTGTGAGTGGATAAAAGTATCCATGTGTTGTGTGCTTGAGTTATTTGAAATGAATAAGCAGGTTGTGTGGAAATAGATAGTTTAATACATGAATTTAATGTGTTAATATAATGACCTAATTATATAAAATATAATTGTGTTTGTAGGCCATTGAGATGATTTTAATATGTTAATGCATAAGCTTGATGTGTTAACTTGATATCACAATTATATGGAATATAATTGTGGGTGTAGGCCATTGGAAATGGAATAGCGGTTGGCTCAAGTGAGCATATTTGGGAGTTGATTGATATTGTTGAATTACATGTGTAATTCTAAAATTAGATATCCATGCATATATTGATATATTAGTTTGAAATTGATTGAAATGGCATAATGCATCTCATATGCACTGGGGTAGCCTAGAAATTAGGTGAGTGCATGACATGAAAAAATTGAAAAAAACGAAAATGTTGTTGAAAGGAATTTCACAGGATGATATTCCGGAGAATTGGGTTGGTAGATGGGCCCTTGAATCATTTTGGATGGATATATTTGTTTACCGGAAAGCTCTGACCGTTCGCCTGAGATAGTCCCATATTTTCTTAGAATATTGCGGTAGTATATTTTCAAGAACAAATAGATTTGTTTTGAAAATGATTATTTTCTCATACATGGCTTAGGCAAGTGTGAGGGAGTCGGTGAGGACTCGAGACATGGGGATGGCATGTAGACATTCAAGTAGGATCAATTTGCTTGGATGTGTGTTTGTTACACTGGAACATTGCCTTTGCACTTAGGTGGAGAGTAGCCCGGCTAGAGGCGATTCCACTCTGACGATAACTCACACCTTCGAGGATATTTATATTTTACGAATGCGAGAGACGGCGAGGAGAGCTGACCGTCATCGTGTTTGAAGAAAGCGGGATTGTGGCTGGTTTTGTGATGTATACATGTATTAGAGTTTTAACAATTTTAATATATATTTGTATAAAAAGAAAGAATTGTTAAATCTTTGAAACTATAGGATATAGTTTAGGTATATTGCTGAGTGTTTATGGGCCCCAAGTGGCCGTTTACTCATGTGATGATATATTGAATTTGTTTAGAACGGTATATCTTGAGTTTGTATTTGGGTGAAGGCTCCTGTACACGCCTGCCGTTCGTGAGAAATATCGAGAGTCACCCGACATTCGGTGTTTCCGAGTCCGACGAGGTAGTCAACGAACACCGAAGACTGAAACGTCTACACTGTCTTGTTGTTGTAGATGGGTACTAAAGGGCAGGGTACTCTTCCCGGCTACCTTTATGATCCGGGGCGCGTAACCGCGGCATGTCGCTGCTGCATATAGTACTCTTAGGCGACCATGCGTACGAGGGTGGAAAGGCTGTACTCATCGTCAATTTGTGTGCCCATGTCGCCTTTGACTCTTCTAAGTGCAAGTAAACCTCGGGTCCCTATCCCGAGCACTGTGGATCTTGGTTGCTCATGTAGGACTATCTCGAATGTACATGAAGCATAATCTCTCGAGGCAAAGGTCATCACACGGTTAGAAAATGTGCCGGCAAAACAAACCGATCCACTATCACCCATACAGCATCATGTCTTTGCGATTATGCGTAGCAAGTGGGTCCTGAAATCCCTTCGTGACCTGTTCACTTCCAACCGGCCACCTCGATGTTTGAAGTAGCCTGGCGGCCACGGTGCTCATTGTAACTTTGTGACATGTGAGACATCATCGAACAAAGTCCTCGATGTCTTCATCCTCAATAGTGCGGCGAAGATCACGGTACATCTTGATGTCCACTGGATGCCACTGACGAATCAAACTGGAGTGAAACTCCACGAGAATCTCCTCTGTGTCGGTCAAGCGGGAACCACTGCCGTCCCTATAACCGAATACTACCATCATGAGCGGTCGACCCTTGTCACCCGTACTGGCGCCTTCGGTCCGCGATGGACACTATCTACTGATCTGCCCTTTGGGACTCAATCACTCTGCTTTCGACAAAACGGTGTAGCCACCCAGGCTCCCCGAGGTACCACAGTCACTCGTCGCGTAGCCTAAAGCGTCCCCGGTCTCGAGCATCCACCACTCAGAAGCTATACTATGCGCTCCTCGTGACTTTCAAGCGAGTGCATCAGCCACCACATTTGCCTTACCCGGGATGGTAATGCAAGTGAGTCATAATCTTCTGAGACTCCATCCATCTGGTTGCCTAATATTGAGGTCGGCTGGCATTGAAAATGATACTTGGACTTTTATGAGTGCAGTACACCTCAATCTCCTCGCCATTGTTATAAGTAGTGGCTTTAATCTTCCAAGGCGAACTACGACACCAACTCCATGTCAGTGTTGAATTAATTACGCTCGTGTTCTTATTGTGAGAACACATGGCTACCGCCCCTCCCGGGTGTATCAAAAACACATCCCAATCCGGCCCTTGAGGCATCACAATACACTGTGTACCCTTGTCCCTTGTCCGGAACTATCAAGATGGGAGCTGAAGTAAGTCTCCTCTTTAACTCCTGGAATGTCTCCTCTCATCGGTCATCCCAATAAAACTTGACCTCCTTAGGGTTAAACTAGTCATAGGTCTTCTTGATACGGAGAAATCCTCGATGAATCTCACATGTGCAGTGATCCGTATATCGAAGGCCCGACTTGACCTCTCTGACTCATCATTGCCTCGAGCCTTGGATGGTGACACTCCAAATGCGACACCACGTGTCCCCGAAAATCTCGCCTCGATAAGCCCCGAACTTCAAACTTCTCTTGGAACTTGGCGACCACGGTGTTGGTCTCTCGAGCAACTATAAAACAGCCCTCAGTGATACTCATGCTCCCACTCGGTGGGAGTAGGTCGAGATGTCATCCACGAAGACTCGACAAAGTGATCCTAAATAGGGTTGGAATATCTGCATGAGATCCGTGAATCTTCTTTGGCGCGTCGTCGTCTGGCGAAGGGCATCCTTTGTAAACTCAAAGTGCCCATGCGCGTCCCTTATTGTCTTAGGGATATCTGTATCCACCAACTCGGGAGGCGATGGTAACCGGTGCGAAGGTCTATCTTAAGGTAGATAAGCGCTCCTCTCAGCCCGTCAAACAAGTCATCAATCTCGGCGGTAGTGCAGGTGCTTGATCGTAACCTGTTCCTTTGCCTATAATCAATGCCGCAGTTGAAGGTCTTGTCCTTCTTCTTCGCAACCAGGCAGGGCGCCCCTGTGGTGAAGTGCTCGGTCAATGAACCCCTTGTCCAATAGCTCTTGTAATTGGACTGCGAGTTCTGCGACTCAAATGGTTATTAGATCACATCGGAGTCATAGAAATGGGTGATACCGGTGTGACCGATAAAAGTCTACTACCTCTGTGGAAGCGGATCCATGTAGCTCATACGGAAAAACATCCACATACTCTTACACTACTCGGTAGATCTAAGTGGTCGCCTTGTCCTCTATGGTAAGGCGCTCGCTAGCCAACCCAGCCAGCCCACGTCACGACACACGGACTTCATTATCTTTGTTTGGGGTAACATATCATCTTGTCCCCCTCAGATACCACCGCAGTGCGAATCTGCGTGTGGCGGTAGCCTCCTACGCTCTGTCGATAACAACTGCGTAAAGGATCAATCAAATAAGATGATATGAACTGACGTATCCGTGATCCTCGGTCTACTTGTGAGTAGAGTCCAAAGATCTCAACTCGTGACCTCAGACATCATCCTTATTCTTGCCACTAATCACTGAGGGAGAACTCACGATACAAAGGCTCGTTCAAGGTCTCGACCTCCCAAGCTCAACTCTCTCTGTAATTAGAGTTGTCCCAGCCATGGTATTCATATCCTATAGGCGAGGGATCCTGACCTTTGGCAGAATGGACAACCTTAGGTCAATTTCACCAGAATCTCCCCAACCTGGCAGTTTGCAGTGCATGTCATCAACAAATCAAGTTAGCTCTGTGAACCTAGTCACATAATCCATCACAGTCATCGCCCCCTGCTTCAGCTCTAGGAACTCTTGAGCATGCGATCTGGAAATCTTGCAGTGAACTGACTCATGAAACTTTGCCCGTGTCATAGCCTCTAAGTCTCACAGGGTCCTTACCCATTCCATATACTTGGGCCTCACCCTCTGTTTCAGACACATTCGTCTAATCAGAATTAGTGTCAGAGGTAATCTCCATAGCCTCTAACACCTTCCTCTATTTGCATAAACCAATGGTCTGCAACCATCGGGTCTCCTCCCCCTGTGAATGTCGGAGGATGATGCGCCTTTAAACCTCACGGAGGTTTTGGATAACACCATCTACCGCTATACCCAGGCTGTGCGTGGCAGTTGCTATAATACCTGCATCCTCGGCCAAAGTGCGCTGATCGACAACGATGGTGCTGACCGGTGCCGTGGGCGCCCTCGTTCTCGTCTCTTCTAGCCATCATCACGGAGTTCAATGGCACGTTCAGTTTCAGTCGGGATCTCGAGGCATAAACATACAGAATACTCTTCATACACATAAATCGGTGTATGCATTGTCCTTGTATTTACAAATGTCTGAAGACAATCAATTATGCATTTAAAACATTTTTTATCATCAAAAAATTTTATTTTTGAAAATTTCATTTTTTTTTTCAAAATTTTTGTCCAATTTTATTTGATTTGATTTTAATTTTATTTAATTTAATAAAATATTTTTTTCGAAAAAATTTGCGATGAACAGTGTTCATGAATCGGGTTCACGAACAATGTCCAAAAATTGACTCAGGAACAGTACTGAGTCAAACCGGGCCAAAAACAGGCTGAATGCACCGAGTGCACAGCCATGGCCAGCGCCTTGCGCCCAGCGCCTCTCGCCCAGCGCCTCGCGCGCCCGCTAGCTGCCGCCGCCCGCTGGCGCTTCGCGCTCCCTACTGCGCCGCCGCCTTCGCCGTGCCGCGTGCGGCGCCCAGCGCGCGCTGCACGCTGCTGGCTCGGTACCCTCTTGCGCCCGCTGCGGCTCCACGCGCCCGCGCCGTGCACATGCTGCTGCGCGCCCGAGCGCACACTACGCCGTGTCGTAGCCCCATGACGTATTCTGTCCCCGGTCCATGTCATTTCAGCGATCACAATACAATCTATTGTATTGTGATACAAATTTTCCCCAGCAATACAATCCTGCAATACACTTCCCTACAGCCAGCCTTTCTCAGTCACAATACACTAGGTGTATTGTGATACAATCTCAGCCAGCCTCATGCCCTTTCGGCCCTCTGTCTGATGATTGTATTGCGTCTGATGATTGTATTGCAGCTCTGATGATTGTATTGCAATACAATCCTCACAACCTCCTTCCCTTGCAATACACTCTTGCAATACAATCTCAGCCTCTCTAGGCCATATCACAATACAATCCTTCTCTAATATAATTGGCGATAGCCCCAGCAGTTCTACCGCAATTTTTCCATTATAAATATTTTTTTTTTCATTTATTTCCAATTATTTCCAGCAGCTGGAAAAAATCACTAAAAATCATTTTTTTTTTCATTTTCTTGGACACTGAAATAAATTTATAAAAATTTATTTTACCCAATTTTCTTCAATTTTTCTACTTGTAAATCTTGAAATTATTTTCTCTCACCTCGCTGACCAAATAAATTTATAAATTTTATTTTTCTTCATTTCTTTTTCGACTTTTTCCTTTGTAAAAAAATTTTCTCTACCTTTACACTGTAAAAAAATTCTCTCCACCTTAATATATTTTTTCTCATTTCTCAATAAACCAAACAAATTTGCTCAAAATTTATTTTGTTTATTTATTATTATTATTATTTTCATTTAATTCTGGAAAATGATCCAGAATTTCCTCAAAACCTCTTTAGACAACACTAACCCTAGTGTTCCATCTCAAATTTATTAAAATTTGATTTCATCATCCAACAGCTCAAATAAATTTATTAAAATTCATTTCTTTTCTCCTCTTTGTTCAGGTGTTTGCTTGTGTAAAAACTTCAAAATTTTCCACACACTTCATCTATGCTATCAACCAAACATATCAATCATAAATTTCAATCACATAACACCTCTGATTCATATTATGCACAACCAACTGTGCAAGCACACTTCACAAATCAATCACACAAAACATACCAACACATGCATGCGGTGTCCTAGTTTTGTCGTGATTTCTAAGTATACCTACACATATCATCAAACCACACCTAGTGGCGAATATTCTTACCGACTATAGCTAGCCAAGCCCTCATTCTCTAGGTTTTCCATATACCTATACTCATCAAACCACCTAGTGGTGATGGATACCCGACAGAGCTCCTAGGCCATTCATTCACCTAGCTCGTCTGGCTTGTGACACCCCAGGCAGGAATTAAGTTGACTACTGTCAACCGCGAATAAGTGGAGGTCGGGTTCTGTGACACCACTTTAGAAAATCGAGCGAGTCTCCTTTGTGCGGAGATCTCTGCCCCGATACAATGCCATATCCTGTCCCAAACGGTGCAATATAATCCAATATCTCCAATCACATGAGTAATCTGGCCCTTGGGCCCGTAAGCATTTTCGATGTACACATACGGCCTATGAATCCAACTATATACCCAATAGTTGCAGAGTTAATATGTTTTACTCTTATACTGGCCCATATATCAAACTTATAGGTTCTAAACATGTTTAAATCAGGAACCAAAGCCACAGCTTCGACTTTCTTCAATCCTGGAGTCTCTAGGATAGACCACCATCCTCGCACGCTCACTGGCCCTTTTTGTAAAATAATATCCCTCGGCCAGGTGAGCTAATGCTCGATAATTGGAATCGCCCTAAGTGGGCTACTCATCACCTGGTACGTTGCAATGTTCCAAATTAAACATACATTCAAGCAAATGCATGATCCTACTTGAATGTCTACATGACCACCTCAGATCCCGAGTCCTCACCGACTCTCTCACACTCGCCTAAGCCTCGTATGAGAATTATTGTTTTGTTAGTGGACCTTCCAATGTATATATCAATTGGGTCGTCTCCCGACGTTGATATATTATTTGTTTGTGGACTACCCTCTAATGAATATCGATTGGGCCGTCTCCGACGATTGATATTTATTTTCCCAATGCTGGACTATTTCGGAGTAATTAATATTTTTAAAACTGACCCTACGAATAATTTTTCTCTGAAACTGTCCACCGTGCCTTCATTTCACCTGTGAGTAGGGTGTTGGGTGCGCTATGGAATACATGTGTCGATTCCAATACGATGCAGTCGCGTAAATATATAAGCATGCGTATATTTACAAAAATTCAATTCACACAATCATGTCATGTAAATTCTCATTTCTTATCAAAATTATTAGCTTCCTTGGGCTAATGATCAAACACGAGCAATTCAACTTGAATCACTCGATCAAACACATTAATTCACAAAAATACATTTTGAGAACACTGTTTCGGGAATAGTGAAACCCTCGGTTACTATTCCCGTAAAAATCATAACTCATCGGTTCACTTTGTGAACCCGTATTTCCACGACATTTCAGCCCTATGCATATCCTGTCCCTGGTCATTTCATAATTTACTAATTTAGTACCCCATAACAGCCCCGATAGTCACGGACTCTAAAAATTTTCTAAAAAATTTCCAACAATTCGGTCCCAAGTTTTGGGACCGATCAAACGGCCCCTCACGGCCTCATCCAAACCAATACATACATTAACCCATAAATGCTAATTTAGCACTTAAAATAGCGAAAGTAACAGCCCCCTCCACGGCCCTTGTTTGCCTGAAATGGTTTCAATAAATTCAAACAATTTGGTCCCAAGTTTTGGGACGATCAACGTATTCGAGGCCTCGAGCTAACAAAACATTGAAAAACACTTAAATAATAAAGTGTAAAACCCAAGTAAGGAGAAACCCCTACCTCCCACGGAGTTGTCAAAACTCCTCAAACCCGGTAATCCGCAGCGTAGCCCGCTCGCGTGGGTTACTTCTTATCGAAGGCGCAGCGGTCGGATTGCCCGATATTCTAGAGAGAAGTTTCTCTCTCTAAAGAAAACCTCTCAAAAATGGCTACTGGATCGAAAGTCTGCTTCAATTCACGTTTTTGGTTCCTTTTTGAATTTGAGGAGATGAAGACTGTCGCTATCTTGTCCTTTGGTAGCCATCAAATCATGTCTGATTTGTCTCTTTCGGTTTGACATTCGGCTCTACCTCGACGTAGTTTCGCCGTTACTCTGCTCGCCACTTATGGCATGAGTGCGTGTTATATATGATTTTAAATCGCATCAAAAATCGTTTTACGGCACCAGAAACGCGATGCCTCGAAAAATGTGTAAATTTCGGCCAGTGAAGCGAATTTTGCGTCTTTAACTTTAGATTTCGAGCGATTCCAATGGGAAAATCACTGGTTTGTCATCAGAGATCTAGAGAATAAATTCGGTTTTTTAAGCGAAATAACAATTTTATAATCAAAATTACGATTTTCTTGATTTTAGAAAGTGGAATTTCTCGAGGTCTTACGATTCAAAAAACAATGAGAATAAAAAGCATTGAGAACACATTTTGGATCTCTCACTTTGTTTTTTTTGTTTTGAAAAAGCATGGAGAAGACAAAAAAGCAACTAAGTGAATAATAAAAAATTGTTTCACAAAACACTAGAAATAATGGGTCTATTTAGTTTCTATTTTGAAAACTATTTTGAAAAAGCGATTTTAAAACCTGAGAACATAATTTTGGTGTTTTTTGAAAGTGATTTTATTATCTGAATTTAGTGTTTTCATTATTTTAGAACAAAAAATAGCGGTAATCAAGCATGTTCTTTGTCTTTTTGTAATTTCTCTTATTTGTTTTAGAATAAAAAATAGTTTTAAAACTATAAACAAAGAGACATAATATTTTATGGTTTAAAAAACTATCCTTAAAAATAGTTTTCAAAAATAGGAACAACCTTAATATTCATTAAATTATTGTCACTAATTTATAAGGAGATAATTTTGATTTCATTTTAATATAATAATAATAATAATGAATCCTTTACAACAATTAATGAGAAAATGAAACACAACCTAATAATAATAATAATGAATCAACTACACCACTTAATAAGAGAAAAATGAAACACAACCTAATAATAATAATAATAATAATAATAATAAATTAACTACATACTTAATGAGAAAAGGAAACACAACCTAATAATAATAATAATAATAATAAGGAATCAACTACACCACTTCATGAGAAAAAATGAAACACGATCATTCATACTTCATGAGAAAATGAAACATATTAATGTAACGAAAAGAGATACTTTTTTGTGATCCATGCAATGGCATGATATGAGCCGTTGAATCTAGAGATTGATTGCTTCTTCTTGTATTCTTTTACTTCACCGACAATCAATACTTTAACCAAACAGTCCCCTCACTCCTCACCTTCTCATAGCAAATATTTTCTTTTTATTTTTTTTAAAAATAACATAACAGTAGCTTTCATGTGCTTTAGCATATTAAAAGTTTTATCACTTTTTAATATTCTACTTCCTACAACATAATTTTTTTTATATAATTTTATATTTTAAAATTTAAATGAGTATGATTTTGAGATGTCTGTTGAAGAAAATGCAAAACGAATTCAAATTGTGGGAATTCTTTTTATTTTTTTTTTATAGGTGCCTTCCCCGTGTTGCCTTCCTAGTTTTTTTTGGAAATCCCAAAAGCCCATTATCTGATTATTCAGTTATTAGGTGTGCCAATAGAATGTTGTGAGCCTTAAATTAGTTTTGAAGTATTAGGAGCGTGATTTGTTTTAATCAAGGATAAAAATATATGTTTTTAATAGATGTATCTATACTTAGATTTGATGGATATCTCGAAAAACCCATGAGATATCGATAGATATTTTTATGAATATCGATAAAACCATTAAAATTTAAATAAGTACTTAAATTTCTTTAAAAAATATTTGAATAAGAATATACATATAAAAATAATTTTGATAAGTCTGATAAGGAGTAGTTTTGAAATTTTGTTTAAAATATATTTATATTTATATATTTAAAAAATAAAAATAGTTTTATTATAGCATATTTTTCATATTTTAGATAATAAAAACTACATTATTTCAAGCCATCATAGTATTTTTTTTTTTTTACTTCTCCAAAAGGAAGGGTGGTAATTGGATCGTTTACCGATCGAGATATGATAGATCCTACATTTTTCGATGATTATATTAAAAATATATTATTTAAGATTTTTTTTTATTTAAGATTTAAAATTCAATTTATATATTTAAATAACAAGGACACTTTATATAAACTTTGCATATAATTAATTAACAGCCCTTTTTATTCTCTATGGGTGGCGGGAGATCAATTCCCCTATGGCCACAATTAACAGATTTTTCCAGATTTTCCAAACACGCTAACATTTTCAACGAAATATCAGGAAATTTCCAAAAAAAATCGATAAAGAGTACCCCAAATTTTTGTCCATGGTTTAACATCTAGCTGATGCGGAAGTGTTTTTACCTTCTTTTATTGTTTAAATTAAATTCGTGGAAAGTTGAAGATTTAAGTTTATAACAATTGCTTCCAAAATTTTCAAACAAGGTTAAATGACCTTGTACACATTTCTAACGTGCAATGCTTTTATTGTGTTTATAATAGGAGCAAAACGAGAAATAGCAAACATGGTTTATATTTATAAATATTTAAAAAACAGAATTTAAAAGTTATTTATATAGAGCCCTTAAGGTACGGCTCAAGTGGTAAAAGGTTAGGAAAATGTTACGGGAGATCAAAGTTCGAATCCTTGTAAGAACAAAACAGATACTATTACAACATAATATCTGAAATTGGACCCCAGTTCAAATCTGTAAGACTCGAGAAATTTCCAATTTTCTGAAAAAGGGTAAAATCGTAATTTCAGTCAAAACCCAAAATTTTTCTAGATCTCGGATGACAAAACGGACTTCACCGTTAGAATCGTCTCGCGAAATCTAGCTAACACGTCGATTTCGTCGAATTCCGAGACAGTCCGAATTTCACGTTTTTCGAAGCACCGGGTATCGTATGCCGTAAAACAGGTTTAAAAGACATGTGATGTGACAAAAGTCACCTACTACATATACCCATGTGACACATGTTACATAAGTAGAGAGATGATGGAAATGGATGACCTAGATAGTACCAAGTGTTAAAAATCTAGAAGAAGGGACATGATGGAAATTATTTTAATTGATGTATTAATAAGACAAAAAAGATGAGCAGTGTTCATCTTCCCCCATTGAACCAAAAGCGGGCAATGATGCGATGCGTCTTTGGTTGGAATCTAGAGAGAAAATGTGACTTCTTTCTAGATTTTCGGTCAATGGACCGTTGGTTCTCAGCGAACAAGATACAAGTTGCTGCGCAGCGAGGGCTTCTGGCGATGGGCACCCGTTTGGTGAGTTAGACAACTTCAAGAGGTAGTGTGACGCCTCAAATCCCGGGGGTCCGTTGACTACCCGTCAACCCGCGGAAACGCTCGTGAATGCCGGGTAACCCGACATCTCTCACGAAAATGGGGCAAAGTCTTCTTTGTACGGGGAGTTCTACCCTTAGTACATACCTTGTCCCAACACATCCAATGACCACATAGGGTCCAAATGAGAGTAAATAATGGCCACTTGGGCCCATGTATCATCACTCAACCAATATATCCAACCTATATACAATAGTTTCAAGAGTTAGGAAAATACTCTAATACAACACATATTAAAATTCTAGAATTATAATACATGTAATACATCATGATAACAAAGCCAGTCCAAACTTTCTTCTAAGCGACCTCTATGATGAGCCGTCTCATAAATGCGCTCCTGTGTTTTTGAAATAATATAATTCCCTTGACAAGGAGAGCTAATGCTCAGTAGTAGAATCACCATAAGTGGGTTACTCTCCACCTAAGTGCATATGCAATGCTCCAAAGTAAACACATTCAAGCAAATTCGTGATCCTACTTGAATGTCTAATTACCAAACCAGCCAGAAAGTTCTCACTGACTCCCTCACACTTGCCTAAGCCATGTATGAGAAAACATCTTTTTCAAAACAATTCTTGTTGCTTTCGAAACTATACTACCGAAGTATCGGTAAAAATATGGGACTACCCTCCGAGGCGAATGTATTAGAAAACCTTTCGAAACAGTCATGGTCCTCGTCCGAAATGATCAGTTGGACCTTCTCTGACCCATTCTCGAAAATTCATCCTATGAAATTCCTTTAAAAAACGTTTTCATTTTCTTTCAATTTTTTCATGTCATGCACTCACCTAATTTCTAGGTTGCGGTGCATATGAAATGCGATATGTCATTTAATCATTTTCAACCAATATATCAATATGCATATATTATCAAATTTAGAATCACATATATAATTCAACAATATCAACCAACTCCCAAATTTGCTCACTTGAGCTAATCACTATTCCATTTCCAATGGCCTACACCCACAATTATATTCCATATAATTGTGACATCCAATTAACATCAAGCTTATGGTACATATTAAAATCATCTCCGATAGCTCTGAAACCTGATTATATTTTATATAATTATGTCATTATGTTAACACATTAAAATCGTAACATTAACATATTTATTATTTCCACAACTCAAGCCATTCATTTTCAACAATTCAAGCACACAACACATGGGCGATTTTTGTCCAATTCACACAACGAGGCCGGTGCCGCGGTCCCGAACCCGGCGATGAAACGTCATGGGCGACCCACTTATCGCCTCGATTCCTTTTGGCCAAAGATTCCATTGTCGTTTCCCATCTCATACCTTGTCTGATTTAATGCATAATTTACTTAAACGACTCCATCGGTTTTACGCCTTTATTACGGACAGTCATGAGTCCAAAATTCCCGCCTTTCGTTCGTGTTTTGGGACCAATAAAGCGACCCCTCACGAAACTGATACAGCGAAACATTATAAACACTTAAATAAAGTGTAAAACCCAAGTAGGATAAATCCCTACACTCACGGAATTTGTCAAAACTCCCAAAGCCGGAACCCCGCGTAGGCCTCGATGCGTGGCGACTTTCCCTCTTGTTCGAAGCCAATTCCGGCGGTGGTTACCGATAATCTAAAGAGAAGTCTCTTTCTCTCTCTAAAACACCATTTCTGCTACTGCTCTGTTTTCCCCCAGCTACTGCCCGTGTTGACCTCATTTTGAAGGAAGAAGACAGTCACTGTTTGCTATTCTGTCATTTTCCTCATTTAATCAAATTCCAAAATAACCATTTTGTCTCTTAGCTTGGATTTTTGACATTTGGCACTATCCGTGAATTCATTTAATCGTCTCTCTGCCATTTTACCTGCGGTTGTGTGAGCATGTGCCTGTGACTTAATCGAGATCTCAAGTCGTTTCAGACACGTGGCAATCTTCGAACGTGCAAATTAGATTGTCTCGAATTCGATAGTGATATGGTAGTTAGATTTCGAGACAATTCAATGGTGGTATTCTGTCATCCGAGATCCAGAGAATAAATTTTGGATTTTTGACCGAAATTACGATTTTACCCTTTTTGAGAAAGTCTTACAGGTAGGGATTTTTTCCTACTCGTGTTAATAGCTGCATACAGGACATATCCCAAAACCTGTATATACAATTTACACTCTTAGAAACATGGAAACCAACAACACTTCTTCAAAAGAACCTCAGGCTTATCACATTTTCGCAAAACAAAACTATGTACATACATATAGTTCAACTATACAAATTCAAAGTATTTCCTTACACAAGTTATTTAATACAACACTTATACTAAGTCGGGAGAATCCTAATATGTCCAATGTCAGCGTGCTGTACCTAGAAAATAGTTTTAAAAATAGAAAAATAATAGGCTAAGCGAGCTCAATGAGTGTATGCTTTATAAAATGCTTGCTTTTTCTGGAAATATCTCAAAACTGTAAAACTATATTTTACAAGACATTTTCCAAAAATCTTGCTTGTTTTGCTTTAAAAGTTTATAAAAACTGTTCACAAACGCGAGAGCCTGGGCTTCGACCGCTTACTTTAAAATTTTCTATTATAAAATGTTTGGCATACCATATCACATTTTCTACCGGTTACACATCAGTACACACCCTCTTAGACGGAGCGTTACACCCAGATTAAAACAAATCTCGACTCACAGTCCCAGAAACTGCTTGAAAAAATGTGAAAATCATGTTCGAATTGTTCGATATGATCGAAAATTAGTCATGTATCTAAAACAATCCAGAAAATTCAAATCAAGCGTTAGAAAACAATCAAAAAATTCATAAAATTCTACAATTTTGGAAGCTAAAATTTACGACCTCTAAGAAAAACCCCATGCCATTAAATGACTTTTAGGCTATAAATACTCCAAATATGAAAATTTCACTTACCTCCTTGGGTTTGACAAAAAGCGCAAGATTTTGGTACTTACAGCGTAACTACGATGCATGGATCAACTTTGCCTTTACTCCAAATGAAAACCTACTATCAATTTAAAGTGAAATCTTATAATGTTTCTCTCTTCTTTTCTCATTTTCTCTCTCTCCTCTCCTCACGCTCGCTCTCATCCACTACCCCTTTTTTCTTCCCAAAATAGGCCTCACTCCCTTTTGACACTTCACTTCTCTTTGGTTCTTTTATTTTATTTTCTCTTTCTTTTCTTTTATTTTGATTTTTATTTTTAAATTTTAGACACATGGCTCACATTACGCCATGTATCCATCACTCATTCGGATCCATTTCTACCCTAAAACAATTTATTTCTTTTCAATTCAATTTATTTTAACTGAACTGAGCTCAAGTTATTTCCTGACTTCCGATATTTTCATAAAAATCTCATCTCTGGCGTCACTTGGCGAGCCTGCCCAAAAATCGTAAAATATTCATTGTCTCGGGGTGTGAAACTTTTACGGGTCACTAGATTTGAGAGGCAATTTAGCGGCGCGTGGTTTCACCATTCGAGATTTAAAGAATTTTCTAGGCTTTCCTAAACCATTATGACAATTTATTCTTATTATTCTTATTTTGCCATTTTTTTAAAATTTCTAATTTTCTCGGATTTTACAAACCTATTTTGGCGTTTTCTTTTCTTCTTTTCTATTTTTAAGTAAAGAATGAAAAAAGACTAAGAAAACTACTAAGTTCTTAAAGGGATAAAATATTTTGCAATACCATAAATATTAAAATCATTATATTTATTAAGTCATGCCTAACTATATGATGGAAGCATTAATATTGAAATAGTTAGGGTATATTAAAATCATTGTATTTCTCCATTAGATTTAATTCATATGATAGAGTGTTCAATATTTAAATAAATAGGATATATTAAAATCATTATATTTATTTATTATACCTAACTCATATAATATATTGTGACGCCCCAAAACCCGGGGGTCCGTTGACTACCGTCAACTTGCATGAATACAAGTGGAGTCGGGTTGCACTTGCCCCCCAGAAAATCGGGCGGAGTCTCCTTTGTCTGGGAGCTCTACCAAATCTGATTTTCTACGCCTGCTGTCCCAAACGGTCAATAATTGTAATATAATCCCGACATGAGTAAAAATGCCTCTTGGGCTCATAAACCAATACTCATAAAATCAATTATCATGACTATTCTTCAATTATCTCGATAATTCAATAGTTGATAACACTTTTATTTTTATACAAACATATATTAAAATCACAATTCTAATATGTTATATCAAAACCATCAAACCTGGCACTTCTTGAGATGGATGCGTCTTCTAGGCTCATGTGCACGAAATAGGGGGTCCCACGACGGGTGAGCTAAAGCTCATTAGGAGAATGCGCCCTAAGTGGGCTACTCACCACCTAAGTGCGATTGCAATGTTCAAAGTAAACACACATTCAAGCAAGTAAATGATCTCGGAATGTCTACGTGGCCGGCTTCGGATCAGGAGTCTCAGAGAATTTCTCTCACACTCGCCTAAGCCTCGTATGAGAATATTCGTTTTATTTGTGGGCAACCCTCCAGATGAATATATATATCAGATTGGGCACTCAGTGTTGATATATATTATTTGTTTAATGGACTACCTCCGATGAATATATATCAAGTGGGCCGCTGAGCGGTTGATATATTATTTAGTTTGTGGACTCATAGATGAATAAATATCCATTTGGGTAAAGCTCAGGCGGTTGATATATTATTTAGTTTGGACTACCCTCCGATAATTAACGTTTTTAGACTACCCTCGAACCCGTTTTCTCTAGACTCATCATGCACTAATTCCTATGGTCTAGGATGTTCGGTGCACTGGAATGCATGTATGCGGTTCCATCGCGGTCTAATATCTGAACATATCAACATGAATATATTCGCATAATATCCAATCCCACTAATCATGTCATGTAATTAATCAATTCCAAGCATCAAAATTAGCTCACTTGGGCTAATGATCAAACACAAGCGATTTAATTTAAATCACCGGAAACCAAACACATATTTTCACAAAAATATATTTTTAGAACCTTTGTTTGAGGAATAATTGAAACCCTCGGTTACTATTCGAGAAAAATCCTAAATCAGCAGTTCACCTTGTGGTAGGCAATCAAACCATTCAGGCCCAATGCATACCAAGCAACCATTCAATACACAATCAACAGCCACCACACCCCTGACATTGTACCACGATTTGCAGAAATTTGCTCCATGTGAAAATATTTAATTTGGTCCCGTGTTTTGGGACCGATCCAATGACCTTAACGACCTCATTATTGAAACATTAGTAAAACATTTAAAATGGAATAAAGCCAAGTAGGAGAAAATCCTACCTCGAATTTGAAGAAACTCCAGATCCGGGGTCACGCGTGTAACTTTGTCCAGCGTAGAACATCTCTCCTTCTTTGCCCGAAGTCGTAGCGGTCGGATTATTGTACAAGCCTGATATTCTCTCTCTAAAAACTCTCTCAAACAGCACCACTTGCATCTCCATTTATGCCTCTCCGTTTTGGCTCTTAGGTTTATTTGAGAAGAAAACCATTTATTTGAGTTTTGTCATTTAGTGACTTAAACTTTCAAAAAATGACCTTCGTCCCTTCGTTTAAATTTGATATTCGGCATATCTCGACGTCCGTTTAAATCATTTATACTTCATCTCTGAACACATGATGCGTGGTCATCTGATTTATACTTTCGTCGCATCGAGGAAAATCAAATTCACGGCTTTGAAATGCGTGCCTCGGCGTGTGAGCTCAGTCTCAGAAAATTACGAATTTTACGTGCTAGATTTTAAATTCCAACGGTGAAATCCGTTTCGTCATCTGAGATTTAGAGAATAAATTACGGATTTTTTTAGCTGAAATTTCAATTTTGTAATCGAAATTACGATTTTGCCCTTATTCCAGAAATTGGAATTTCTCGGGTCTTACATATATGCTATCTACCTCATGTGGTAGACCATTCCATATTTAAATAGATAGGTTATAAGAAGGGAGGAAGGTAAAGAAAGGAAATAGAAACGAAAGAGAGAGGGGAGGGACCGGTAGAGCGGTAACAGTCGGCGGCCAGGAGCTTTGGGGAACATTTCGAGCTAGGCTTGTTAATTTATAAGCGAGCTCGAGCCCGAGCCGAGCTTTTGAGAGCGAGCTTAAAAATCGAGCAAACGGCCTGATTTAAAAAAAAAAAGCTTGGCTTGAGCTCATTGATTTCGTTTTCCATATGAACGAGCTCGAGCTTAACCTTGAGCTCAAGCCCAATCCCGAGCCTATACAAGTTTGTATTGTAATCAATCCTCAAGCTTAGTCCATATACTTTTTAACTTTTTGTAATCAATCTGATAACAAATACATCAATTAAGGAAATAATTTTCTATGGGATTTGTTTTACTTTAGTTGATTTAACCTTGGTGATGCTAAAGGCGTTAAAGCCACCTCCTTCAACATTTGTTTCCCTTTGGATTCGCGAATTCACTTTGCGGCAAGCTTGCAAGCGAAAAATTATGAAATAGAATTAAACAAGTAGAAATTGCAAAGTGAAATAAGATACACGAAATCATTGAATAAGAAACATGATTGGTTTTTAATCAATTATCTAAATAAAGAAATAATATATCAACAAGA